>OZ024742.1:114015874-114068374 GCA_964016885.1 Eledone cirrhosa
TATAATAAAGCAGTAAACTTACTAGATGATGACTTCAAAGTTTGGGTAAAAATTGAAAATGAAAACAAACATAAAAACACATATTAGGATAGTGTATTTAATGAAGACACGTATTAGGATAGTGTATTTAATCTAACTAATCCTCAAGGGGAAAGGACATTTAAGATGAGAATAAAGAATATATGGAATATCACACAAAAGAGAAAATCAAAAAGATGTTCGCAAAGAAATAATCACTAGTGAAGTAATTGCTATTAGTCCAAAGAGAGGGACGAGTATTAACTCGGTATCTGCTTATAGATTCATTCAACTATTCCCGTCACTTTTCAATGGATAAGTTTATATAATATTTTCATTCAAAATATCTTCGCAGGTATTGATAGAATAAGTCAATATTACTACGACAGGGTACATACAATATTACTACGACAGTATATATACATCTATATATATACATATAAACACACATACACATATGTATGTATATATATATATATATTTATATATATATATGTGTGTGTGTGTGTTTGTGTGTGTGTGTGTGTACGCGCGCATGTGTGTGTGTGTGTGTGTGTGTGTGTGCGTGTGTGCGTGCGTGTAGATGAATATACACGGGTGTGTATGATTGTGAATAGAAGATTATATTAATAAAAGGAATTCCAACTTTGCCTGATTAACTCGTTTTATTTACAATCCTTTAAAATGATAATGATATTATAATGAAATAGTGTGGTAGAATATTAAATGTTAATTGAACAAGTACTCTCATGCTTTCGCAATCTTCAGGTTCATATTCTGTGGTGACAGTCAAGTTTGCAAACATAGACACATTGTCCTATTACCACTTAGGAACTTTGGCCCGGACAAACATCCCCTCAATTTTGCAACCATCTGGATTGTCCTGAATTGATGGGAAAAGACTTGGCGGTCTTACTCTGTGCTCCTGGTTAAGAGGCATGTGCCTTACCTGGGACATCACAGTTAGTGACTCTTTTGCTTCTTCCCACATTCTGGATGCAGCGGTAAAGCCAGGAGCTACAGCATCCGTAGCTGAACGGAGCTAAATCCTATAATACCGTGTACTGTCATGTATCTGCATTATCAGCCTGTGGCGTGCGAGACGTTTCGGGTGTCGGGCTACTGACATGGAGATTCGTATCTTCACTGGCGGCTCGCCAAACAGAGGTAACTGGTGATGCTCGTGAGGGCACTTGGTTGTTCCAGCACCTCAGCGTCGGCATCAACCCAGGTTACGCTGCGAGCGGACTGGCCTGCCTCAAAAAATATTAGAGGTTTCCCTTCCCAATGACCCTCATTATATTGCTATCTCTTGTCCTGGTGGCGGCTCGTTTTTTCCACTCTTTCGTCTGTATTTTGTTCTATGTGGTCTAAGATGTGAATATTACGAACTTGTGTATTCTTTCTCTTTCTTTTCTCCTTTCCACTTCCTTTGTATATACTATTGGTACTATCGGTAGAGGGTCGGTCGCCATTATTTCCAACATAGTTACGTCCCTTTACGGTCTTAGTTCAAATACCGTGAGGTTAACTTTGCTTTTCATCCTTACGGGGTCGATAAAATAAAGTTCCAGTGATACACTGGGATAATTGCTGGCCTTGTGCCAAAAGTAGAAACAATTATGTGTTAATGTTTTCGTTCTGTAAACATTATATTAAATGAGTTTTAAAAAAAAAAGAGTTAATAAATAAATAAAGAGTTAATTAATAAATAAAACGTTATACTTGTTTTACCCTCCCATTTCCATTTCACCGAACGCTATCATGACTGTATGTGTGTGTTTATGTAAATGTATATATGTGAATGTATGTATGTTTGTGTGAAAGTATGTGTGAATGTATGTGTATTTACGTGAATGTCCGTGACGAAAACTTACACACGCACGCAAACTTACACACTTACACACTTACACATATTGATAGATTTTACTTTCTGTGGAACGCTGCACGCACGCACATACTCATAAACATAACGCGCACGTACATACACACGTAGACATATTAATAGTTACAGCGTTCACTTTGCCTCTCTGTTTCTTATCTCCTCTCCAACTCCCTCATTAGCATTATGCGTATAAATATAAGTTTGGCGTCGTTGAGGAGGCAGAGTCGTTTGAAACCTATGAACCAATGATAATCGAGAATTATGACACACGGAATACTGATGTTGTTGAAATTAATATATAGACTAGCTGACGTACCCAGCTTCGCCTGAGTAAACAGATGATAAGAGAAGAGAGATAAAAGAGAAAATGACTGTATTGGATATTTGTCTGGTTACAGCATGAGGCGAGTCCGTGGTGTCCGTGTGATACACAAAACAGTAAAAAAAATTCTTCCAGATATACCAGATTCTTCGTTGTTACGTTTGTGCATAGTAATTGAACAATTCTAGGTGCTCCCATTTAGAATAGTGACATCTAGGAGATGGTTCATCTTCTACCTGACTGTAAAACGTATATCATTGCATAGACGTGGTTGGTCCACGTTTCTCAAAAGGATGATGGAAGTTCCAATCTTTTATATTATATGTAGATATAGATATAGATGATTAATATAAAAGATGTCCGTCAATATAAAAAAGGTCCCTATTTACTTGAAATGGGTTATACAAATGCCAAATTAATATGGATATGGATAACATGCTTATCTATAAGTGGTCAGCTATAATAATAAAACAACAAATTATATGACACAAACATTTATTCGGTAATTTACAGGATTTTAGCCACTAACTAATAGACAGTCAATATTGCCCAGATTTTTACTCGGGGAGGTGGTCGGGTTTGAACTCTAAATGGCGGATCCTTCTACTTCAAAAATAGAATCGTTTTTTCAATATTACTCTAGCCCTGGTCGGCCATAGGCACCAAACTGTTTGCCAGACTCAGCATATGATGAGGTTTTATTACCACCGCTATCAGAAGCGATAAATTTGATGGCAATTTCTACCAATACTTATTGGTTGTTATTGCTCATTATCTACAATACATGACATTGAACAGAAAATATAATTCTGTCAAAGCTCACAACACTGATCAAAGGACAGCTATTTCTGAATCATTTACGTCAAATATTCATAGCAGTGAAGGCAATTTCTACCAATACTTGTTGGTATTTTTTGCGCAACATAACAGTGAAAGCAATTTTTACCAATACTTCTTTGATTTTATTGCTCATAACGACAATAAATGACATTGAACATAAATGATAACTCTGTCAAATCACACAATACTGATCAAAGGACACCAATGTCCAAATCATTTACGTCGCTTATTGATAGCATTAAAGATATTCATACATCAGCTCAAAGGTTCATTATAGACAATATCAGGGTTGTTCCTCTGTTAGTGGTATCAATTGCAAATTTTACACCATGAGGATCGCACACTCGATATGCAGCAACATACAGCTGCCCATGGCTGAATGCTGGATGATTCAAGTAGACGCCGACTCGCTTTAAAGTCTGTCCCTGTGCCTTGTTGACAGTCATGGAGAAGACCAAATTGACGGGAAACTGTCTCCTTTGCCAAATGGATGGCAGCAGATCTTCACTAGGTCTCATCATGATCCTCGGAATGAGAACCGAGGCCTCTGAGCCTGGGAATTTAGCCTCTAAAACGCTTCCGTTAATCAACCTCTCAACAATCAATATGGTACCATTGCAAAGACCCATTTTATGATTGATATTTCTAAGCAATATAATCGGCATACGCTCTTTCAACCTCAACATATGTGGGAGGAATCAGGGTATTTGAAGTGAATTCAGATACTCAGTCGGAACATCCATATTGTTCTGCTAATTAGGCTCCATTGCATCCGCACTGACGGTCAACCATTCCTCTCCAGGAAATATTCCGGCTACTTGTGAATATATTTCATCGACCGTTGCATTCGTATGAGTTAGAATAACGCGTTCCGATATCCAGGACATATTCTGCCAAAAACATTCAAATTAGGGAACCCCCAGTCAATCAATGCTTGGCGGTCCAGTCGCATGACCAAATGGTATGGGATACTTACAGTCTGATTATCACCAACGTGTGGAAATTCATCGTCTCCCATCTGCATCAAACATTGGCTAAGTGTCAGCCGCTTCGCTTAGCCCGAATATACGAAGTCGCATATTATCGTGTAATCGCCAAACTCTGAAATGGCGCCACAACGGGGACATTTTCAGACATTTTAGGTATTCCTAACAATTGGTAGCACCTGTCTGAAATCGCCACCAGGAACGATAGTCTTACCACCGAATGGCAGGTCACTACCGCAGATATCTCTCAAAGTTCTGTCCAATGCCTCCAGCAAATATCTGTGTGTCACTGGAGCCTCGTCCCAAATAATCAGTGACGTATTGCGTATAAGGCCCGCGAGTTCACTTTGTCCTGTAATGTTACGGACACTCAACTCATCCGGAGCCAATGGAGCCTTGAAGCATGAGTGGTAGGTCCTTCCACCACTCAGCAAAGTAGCAGCTATCCCACTTGTGGCCAGAGTCGAGCAATCTTCCTCTGAGCTCTGACTGCCGATAACATTGTGTTGAAACACAATGTCTTTCCGCTGCCTCCTGGAGCATCTATGAAAGCACAAAGTTGTTCATTAGTGGAAATCGAGTGGAGAACGCCATCGACCAATTCTCTCTGAGATTGAGTCAACATTGGCATACCTTCATCCACAATACGTTGCTGTTCCAGTGGATCAAAGTGGAATAGTTCCCACCGATCGAGTGACAACCGTCTAAGCTGCAATCTCATGTTCAATGCTAAGACACGTTGCCGCATTTCTTCATCAGTAATTGGCAAATTGAAAGCTGTTAAATATTTGAAATGAACTCAAGCAGTTACTCAATATTGAGCAAAACAATAGCTTTTATCAAACGTTCATCATCGACCAGAAGATGATGCCTAAAACCATCAGTCACAATTCCCCAATGGCGTTCAAATAACTCTCTTGGATCGGCAGGATTGTAGAATCATAGAATCGTGACAAACAACTGTCTTATTTGAGCTGGCATTTTTGTTGTTCCTGCAGCTTCCATGAAGGAGTCCCAGATGTTCCTGCAGCTTCCATGAAGGAGTCCCAGATGTTCCTGCAGCTTGCATGAAGGAGTCCCAGATGTTGACACATAGCCTGGTATGTTTCATATTCCACGCCATAGATTGTTTTCAAATCAGGGATGCTCAGTTTACCTCTCGATAAATCATTATGCAACAGCATTCGGAGATAAAACACATCACCAGATTCTGGATGGACTTTACAAACCCGTCCAATAGTCATGATCTCAACTTTTGTTTTCTATCATTCCATTTCTTTCCCTTCTTATCCCACGTATAATGCGAAGGGAAATCGCAGTAGAGTTGTCTTTGATTATGGTTCAAAGCATGTTCCCTATTATACTTGAACCACTCAGTCAATTCCGTCTTAGGAGGTGATGCGTTAGCAATTATTTCGACACCTTTTATAGTGTCCTGAAAACAGACCATTTGCCTATTTTCTAAGTGAACCGTCAGTTTCTGAACGCTGGGTTTGCGTTCATTGAGATCATAATCGAACTATCTCCAGCAAGATTCGCTAGATCCACTCGAGCGAACATCCGGGAACCTGCCAACGTTATCTCCTTGGTTCGCTTCCTCATTCCTGACATTGATCATTGCCCGATCATGACCTTTGTAAACATATTTGAATAGATATTTGCAAGCCTTTACTGAGCTACAAATTTCCACATTAATATGAC
This sequence comes from Eledone cirrhosa, assembly GCA_964016885.1. Lineage (NCBI taxonomy): Eukaryota > Metazoa > Mollusca > Cephalopoda > Octopoda > Eledonidae > Eledone > Eledone cirrhosa. Next base: position 114,021,627 of record OZ024742.1, read on the forward strand.
AGGATTGTATGGCACAACCCATTGATTTGTAACCTGTCGACCGTTTACATTTTCGACCAAACCGCCATTGGCATTCTGTGTGAGGGATGAGCATTCCATCATTCCACGCAGTGTACGTGACAAAAGATTTCGGGATGTGCTTACTGCATTGGCCATTTTCCATGCAAGACACTTTCCGATTTGCCACTCCGCATTGGTTGTGCACCATTTACTTTGACACCAAGTTACATAGTGCCTCATTCTACGACAGTTCAGCACACACGATGCTGTAGACATCTTCAGCACATCTCAATTTGTAACCTCTATGTAAAATGAACAGCAAATATGCATGTGGCAATCCTCTTTTTTTGGAATTCAATTACGTATGTAAAAGCGACTATACCTCCAAAGATTCCCGCTTTTTCCACATCATCCATTATCTGTTTCAGATATCCTTTGAATACTATTGCCACAATATCAGGACGGTCCTTTGGCTGTTGTCCTGGCAAAAGTGTATCCTTAATATCTATCCATTCAGGATTGCATGTAACCGTTATAAACAAATCTGGCTTTCCAAACTTTCTGACAATAGCCATTGAATCCTGATAGCGAATGTTCATATATCTCGGGCCGCCGATGAACGACGATGGCAAAATGATGCGTCGACCAATTTGCTTGTAATTGGCATCATCGGCTGTTATCGCATCCTGCATATTATTATACAATTCAGCTCTGATATTTTGCTGATGTGTAGCTATATAATTTAGCCTTTGATTTTCGATCTTTGCAAATGCCATACAACAGTATTCCTGGAACAATCTGCTGGCTTGAATTCGCGCATTTCTCTGTTGATTTCTCTCGTTCAAATGGAATGCGTAAAAGTCGCGAACCGAATGATTGTGTCTATTACCGCCTCCCTGTTGATGCTGATTCTCAGGATCATCTAAATGAACAAACATGTTCCATCCATTTTCACCTTTTGGGAACATAATGCAATGGATCGTATGCCCCATTTGACTCATTGATAGTCTTGAGACCACCATCTCTGGGATTGAGGACGATATCTCTCGATCCAGGCTTCTCGGTCCATCAACACCGCAACTTCACGAAATCATTCAGGGGCATTATATCGCCGTTCGTGTTGATTCCTTGGCACTGCATCAGCCTTAATCACGAATGTTTGCTGCTGAACATTTTACAGTTCAGCCACCAGTATGACATCCATAACATAACGATTACACTGTCTAAGCCATGATTGCAAATCAAGGATCAAATCACTTAACGTTTGCCGTTCAATTTCAGTTTTATTTCCCGGCAACTTCATCCTACCGATCCGGATATCCTCCTCCGATTCACTATTATCTGGATCGTTAACATAAATTACAGCGAAACAAGGCCTCTCTCCTGGGGTAACTTCTAAATTACCGATACAATGATACAAACGACCTTGAATGACTACATTCGGTTGCCATGCTCCACTCTCAAACATCTCACTAACTCTCTTCGATGCTAAAGCTAATGAATTTTTAATTTACCGTGAATATTTGCGCAGTAATCTACCTCGGGCTCCTTGATCACCCCACATACTTAGTATTTTAAACACCGGTGACTTCTCATCATTCGGCATTTGCAAGGGTTCTAGTTGAACTTCTCCTTTATGACAGCACATTGTGGTCCACGTCTTTTCGTGCCTCCAATGCAATGCTCCACAATGTGGACACAGAGCTCGTCCACCAATCTGAACATGACACGGTTGCCATGATCCATTTTTAATATCATCCGTTCGCCTTCTAGCCTCTTTATAGGAATGAGGAGCAGTTTGGCGATACATTCTCTGAACTTCTGTATTGCGCTGGCGCTGTTCAGCCAACTCCTCTTCATCCATCGTGCACGCCGTTGCTGCTGAATTCTGGCCACCTGCTGATGATGCTCAGCCAGTTCGTCTTCAACCATCGCAGCACGCCGTCGCTGCTTGGCTCCAGTGTTTCGTTGGCGTTGTTCAGCCAGCTCCTCTTCATTCATGGCGGTACGTCTCGCCTATGAAGTTCGGCGTTCCGATGGCGCTGTTCGGCCCATTTTTCTTCATTGCTGGCTGCACGCCGTCGCTGCTGTAGTTAACTGTTTGATAAAGTCGAATTGCTTTTATCACTATTCATTTCGAGAAAATTGTCAAAAAATGACACAATAATAAATATAAAAGATGTCCGTTAATGTAAAGAAAGTTCCCTATTAACTCCTTTCACAACTCTGTGTATGTTACACTGACAGACAGGCACACAGACAGATGAACTGCGTGGCGATTGGGGAAAGCCACTCACATACACGCATGGAAAGGCGCACACGCACGCAAACTTACACACTCTCACACTCACACGTTTTGATAGTTTTTTTACTTTCTGTGGAACGCTGCACGCATGCACACAGATAAACATACGCGCACGTACATACACACGAACACTTGTTAATAGTTATTGAACACAGTGTTCACACTCTCCCCTCTCACTCCCTCATTGGCATTATCCATTTTAATTTAAGTTTGGCGTCATTGAGGTTGGTGGAGTCGTTTGAAACCTATGAACCAATGATAATCGAGAATTATGACACACGGAATACTGACGTTCTTGAAATTAATAAATATATATATTCATAATTGTTATATACTCATACATATAGATGTATGTATGTACACACTCATACGCGTCAGCGTGTAGAACATAATAATATCTCTATCACTCTCATCACACATTCTCTCTTTCTATGTATATGGTAGTCGAAGTGGTGGCGGTGGTGACGATATACAGGAAGTGTAGCAATGTGAATGAAAATATGAAAAGAAGTCAATTTTAAATTATTTGTTTACGCAATTTAGTTTCGAAATTTAGGACATAAATTATGTAATAATTCATTATTTATTCAAAGTAATCCTACTTATTTTACTAACTGGATGAAAAGAAATAAACCGTACATATAAATGTCAGGAAGTTGATGAATATTTCCATAATAACATAAAAGTAGTAAATGTATCACTAGAAATGTCAAATTCGACACACCATTGTGCACTCTAATGGACCAGAAAAAAGACTTATCTGACAATCCCAGCTGTTAATTACTGAACCACAATAAACTGAATTAGGACGTACCAGAAAGAACATGTTAAATTGCATAAATTGAGAATTAAATGAGAATTATTTACAGTGGAGGAAAACAACAATATATTTCAGTTATGACCCTTGAAAATATAGATAGATTCACACAGTTTAACATAATGATATTTTATTCCTCGATGTAGAGCCCTCTTTCAGTAAGCAGTTTACGGCGCGCCAATATTTTGTTATCTCAGTAATCTTTAATAGCATTGAACATGTGCACCCGAAAAAAAATGCCTTTCTTATAAACGATTCTATGTAGATAAATCATCTAAACCGTAAGATGTATATGAAGCTTTGAAATGAACCATATGACAGAGCTTTTATGCGGGACCTGGTCAAATATTGTATTCGTATTATACAAATAGACACATATTTTAACCACTGCATTGAAATGTTCAGAGATGACGTATTAACCTCATTAAACAATTCGTCTAGAAATGACAATAAACTCTACATTCGCTAAGGCGTACGTCCTAGACATACAATCTAGACTTAACAACAATTCCCGATAAGCGAACACATCAAATCAGAAAGCATTGACAACTAACATGATATGTTATTTAATAACCTATTTATTAATATTAGCAGTCTAATAAACACACTATCTAACATCCTAAAAAACATAATTTTGCAAGTTAATCCCATATTTCTTTAGACAAATTCATCGATAAAGGGTGTGAAAAAATGGATTGTGTGTATACTCGATACACCCACATTCCTTCTACATGTAAAGCCAAATATAACCAGAAGACACAGTATTAGTTAACTTGTCAGAATGTGATCACCAACATGGATGTGATAGATTTGATATCGATTGCTTCAGGGCTGGAATGAAAATCAGTGCTAAATACTTGTCCTCTCAAGGAAGTTAGAGCAGTGCATTTGAGTCGTGTCCACTGAAGAAAGAAAAAAAGTTCAAGTATTTCGGGTTCGTTCTCCTAAGACATGGCAGAAAGGGGGCTGAATTATAGTCAAGTATGAAAAGAGCTGAGGCAGCATTGCGTCACCTACAGCGTTCGGAAAGCAAAAGAAAGGATGTAGGTGCAAAAGCCAAACTCGCTATCTTCAATTCGTTAGTCGATTCAACACTTACACATATCGATAGATATTGTGTAAAGACCGAAGAAAATACGATCTTGAATAAGTGAAACCGAAATGGGGTTCCTCCATAGGCCCTTTGGAGCAACGTTACACGATATAGTGCGTAGCTCGATGGCCAGAAAATAGCTCCAGAGGGAGCCGCTACTTATCCGAATTAAGACGCCACGCGTCCGATATTATGGGAATGTGTGTAGAAAGTCTCAGTAAAAATTCTCATGACAGATTAAACAAGCAAATTAAATAGACAGGATACCTAGTATAAGAGGTCTGGCCTCAGTTTGCCTCGGTTGGGGATTCATCTATATCACTTGGAGACGGTTGATTCTGACAGGAAGCACTGGTAGACGTATTTGAGGACACTGGAATCTATGTTTGAAGAAGAAAAAAGAAGGAAAAGACGAAAACAAATAATAAGTATAATAATTAGGATATGATGATGAAGAAGAAGAAGAAGAAGAAGAAGAAGAAGAAGAAGAAGAAGAAGAAGAAGAAGAACTAAAACAACAACAACAGCAACAACATATATAGTAGGATAATATATTATGATCAATTTTTCATAAGGTGCTTCGCTGAATTTCAAATGATGAGTGTAATTCATATGCCCAGAGACCTTCGATGCTCGCATAGAATATACGGTGCAGTAGTGGAATTGTAATGAATAATCGTAGATATATGAAGCTGAAGTTTCACCTGAGACCACCAGCCAAGCAGATAGCAGTAGCCATATATCAATGTGTTGCATGAAAACCTTCTGTAAATAGATCACCCTTAGATATATGTTATTTATGATACTTCTCATGGTCATTTTTGCACATTTGGTTTTCCTTTTCCATGGTTTTATAGCCGAGATTCTCAAGCAGTTTTTAAGTTATTGTATTATATCATGACTGATTATTGCATAACTGATGCGGTCCAATACCGATATCAGCTCGATAGAATTAATAGAATGGAAGTCGACTTTACGGGATTTGTAATCAAAATGCACACACGTATTGCATTGACATTATTTGAATGTATATTTTACTATGTTCAACCTTAAATTTTGTAATAAATATCGTTCCATATCAAATCAAATGATAGTTTTTTTCTATAATATATAATTTCTTGGTTTCATTGAGTTGAAATGGCATCAGTGTGATTTGTTACAATCTTTTCGTCGAACGTGTATCAATTGTTTAATGATAAATATTCCAGATGTGGATTTGATGCGAATTATCAGAAATATTTTCAACAGTAACATATTTGAAATCAGTTATTTAATAACGGATCTATATATCAATATCAATGGGGATGTGCAATAACGTTATAGACAATTAACGTATTCGATTCCCCTAATAACCAATCGCCTTCTATTTACATATTTCTCTGGAATTTTCGTTTCTAAAACCTTTATCTGAAATGTGTATGGTTCTCCTCTCTTCAGAGAGGTGCATAATAGCGCCGTAGAAAGTATAAATTGCTGATCTCCTAAATCCGATCACAGGAATATCGTCTGCTCTACACAGATGCATCTAGGAGTGGTGGCTAATCTCTCAGAAGCTGATTTCCCCACAGCAGTTAAATAGCTTATATGTGGGAAGACCGATAAGAAACATGAAATCCAGGCGAGATGTTATGTGTTTTAAGTAGAGAAGGTATTATCTAGCTGACTGGTGTGTGTCGTCTGGCTTGTATCTAATAGCAATCGGGACGTATAACCCCAATTTTCAAAACGGGAAATAAGAGAGATTATCCCATTTGCAGAGAGATCTCCTTGTTAAGCCTCCACGGTAAAATATATGCTGTCTGGCAAAGAGATGCAGGGAGATTGCCGAGTCTAATATTCACAATGTTGCAGGTCTTCGTTGTAGCTATACCAATGTCCGTGTATTTGTGTTTGGATAAATGGTGCAACATCGACACATTTCAATGTGGGAGTCGGACACAGTCAAGGATGCTTTCTGTCACCTCTTCTCTTCATTTACATGTTTGGGGATCCAACAAGGTCATTTGGAGACGGTTGCTAATGACAAGACGTGCTGGAACGAGTGTTTGAAGACTCTGCCCCCATTGCCTTTCAGGAACTCGTGGGCGAAGTAGAAGAAATAAAATAAGAAGATGCGTAAGGTTTACATTTACCAATCAGCAAGTATTAACACAGTCATGAACAAAAGCAATTGTTTCACCTATTCATCGCATTCTCGCTTAAATATCTACCAATTTTCAGATATTTACAACAGAATACAAGACTACAACTTCTTGAATCTTGGAATGTCACTATCATATCATACACATGTAGGGATCTATTCAGTGTAAATATGTGAACGCTAATTGTGTCTTAAATCTTATACCACGTATTTAAAGAGATTCTTGGATTATTTTGACTCGGACATTATATCATTATCTCTCTCTCTTTATATATATATATATATATGAATGTATATATATAAGAAAATGTTTTCCTATTACCCACTCTACTACCCTAAGTATTGAGTACTCTGGTGCTTTATGGTACATCTGGTGCCTTACCACATCTCCTTCGTTTTATATATATATATATATATATTTGAAAAAAAAGGAAAATAATGACTTCACTTATACTCTTAAATAATTTGATTTAATTTTATAATAGTATAATATAATGAGTTGGTAGATCTAGTAAGATCTTTGTTAACTTCGGTGTGAAGAATATTGAAGATTCCTAGTTAACTTTGATGGGGAACTTTCTCGAATTCATCGGTGGCGATTTTCAAACTGAAATCAGGTTGTGTTGAGATGTATTACTATATATAAGATATATTTGGATGTGTCTGGGGTTTGGGGTGAGGTGTTAATTAGTGTTGATGACGATTTGGAGGAATAAAGGCATGCACACAGACACATACATGCACACACACACACACACATACACGCACTCACATATATATTATATACACTCAGAAAATGGTGAGGTTGACATCAAAATAAGTTTGTTTGAGAAGGTCGTTGTAAACATCCCCTCCTGCTGGTTTTATTTCATTAGCTGACTTTGATGAGTATAATGGCAATTTGTTTTTCAAATTCTTTTCATATAGCTGAATCAACTCTCTTAAATTTATAAAGAATATCTTCTACAAATGTCTATATCAAAGATGAATGTAGGTGCGTGTCTGGTGGTGGTGGTGGATTTTAATGAGGTGTAAGATACATGTCTTTTGATAAGAATGGGATGACAGCAAAAAGAGAAAAGAAGGATAGTTTTGGAACATTTGTGAAAAATGTGTTGTTGATATTGTTTAGGGAGAGGAAGTGTGGGGGGAGATGCTAGCTCACATATTTACTTCCCTATATGTAAATATATTTAAAGTCCATATATATTACATACATACACACACAAACACATACACACACATATCAACACACATATATATAAAAGACACAGAAGAAATTTATCAAAAATTACGTCTAGGAGAATTCTTCCAGGGTGTAGAATACGAGGAGGAATCACTAGTAAGAAACAAAAAGAACTTCAGGCCTCTGTTGAATAGAGACAAACACCTGGGGGATTATATAATCTGCCTTCGACGATCGGCACAGTCAATTATTGCAGAGACGAAACACAAACACAACACCCTACATAACAACTGCATGCACTAAACAAACTACAAAAAGGCTCCTGAATAATCATAAAAGAAGCGGACAAACGTGGAGCAATCATCATGATGGACAAAAAACATAAGGATCTCGTCCTAGAAGAGTTGAATAACGAGGATTTTTACAGAAACATCAGCAAAAACAAACAAAAAAAATGGACGATTAAATTAGCCAAACTGACGACCAAGTACCAAAACAACCTCACACTAAAGGAAATCAATTACTTAACCAACTTCGAAATGAAAACCAGCAATATCTATGGTTTACCGAAGGTTCAGAAATCAAGAGAAATCAAAAACAACATAAAAGGCGAAAATACATCATATGTTGATTTAAAATTATGCCCAATTATTGCTGGTCAAGCCTCAAGTACAGAACGTCTAAGCAACCTATTAGACATCATACTGAAACCCTTATGTAAAAAAGTGCCAAGCTTCATCAGAGATGATATGGAATTCCTGAACTATATCTCCCAGAAAGTACACCAAGAAACAATCTTAGTCAGCTTTGACGTAACAAGCTTATATACTAACATCCCACACGACTAAGGAGTTGAAACTGTTGACTTCTGGATTACAAAACCCCCAGACTTCATTTCAGAGAGAATCCCTAAAATGTTATTTTGGAATGACTAAAACTAGTACGGGAGAACAACCACTTCCTTTTTGATAACAAACTATATTTATAATTAAAAGGGCACCAAAGTGACCCCAACATATGCAACACTCGTTATGGGCCACCTAGAGGCAAAAGTACATTCTAAACTTCAGGAAACATTCAGTCATGACTTCGGCAACTACATTAATCACAACTGGAATCACTACCTAGACCACTGCTTCATCTTCTGGATTAGAAGAAACAAAAACTGCAAAGATTCCATTCCATCATCAACAATCTTCACGAAGAAATAAAATTCATCATGCAATGTAATACAAACGAACCACCATTTCTGGATATCCTTATCATTAAGGAAGGGGAAATATCAAAACCGACTTATTTTACAAACCAACAGACATACACCAATACTTGAATTTTCATTCAGTACACCCATGACATACCAAAAGGAACATTGCTGTTAACATGGCAAGATGCATCTGCACCATAGTAACACACCCTACACTACAGGAAAAAAGGTTATATGAATTAAAAGAGTACCTTAAAAGAAAAGAATATCCGGTGAACCTCATCAACACAGCCATCTTCAAAGCCCAGAACATCCCAGTGACAACACTGAGAAAAACAAAGCAACAAAATGGAATGGAAAAAACAGTTATCCCTTTTGTCATCAATCACAATACAAGGAACGTCAATATTGAGAAAGCCGCCAAACAATATCTTCCGATTCTCCAGCAGTCCCCTAAAATGAATGCAGTCATAAAAGACGCACAAATTGCATATAGCAGACGCCAAGCACCTAGCTCAAAGAAACTGCTTACCTAGGCAAAATTTACGTCTAATAATGAAGCAATGCAACTTAAGAAATGCAGGGGCTCTCGATGCGGAATTTGCGAACACATTGAAGAGGGTGGACAAATCTCCTTTAAAAACAACCAACTTTCACAGTTAATGCAAACATGAATTTCAAAACCGAAAACTTGATTTACCGTGCATTCCGCGCACGATTTGAAGAATGCTACATTGGTGAAACCGGAACGGGTCTACATGATAGAGTTCGAGTACATAAACAACAAATTAGATAACCCTCTCTCAGAAACACCACATGCAGTGAACAGTTCGCAACATGCGGAACGGGAAATTTCACAATTCCCCCCTTCTTTAAGATATGGTCGGACAACCAACATTTCCGAAAATATGAAGAAGAATTCCTTATTAGAAAAAAGAAGCCACTACTGAACACAAAAAAGTAATATTCCATCTTCAAGTAACGGGATTATCCCATTCTCGCTTTTCTGTATCTCATATTGAATAAGAAAAATAGTTGATGGAACCCGTACTTTCAAACATTCGATCGCTGAAGAGAAGAAAAAAGAACCCTCAGAGGTACAGTAACATTTCCATAATTCCCCCTTTCCCACACCAATGTATATGTGAACATAAACACTTGATTAAATGTGTGTACATATATGTATGTATTGATGTGTTTGTTTATATATATGTCTGTAGGTATGCAAATATGTGTGTGCATATGCATATGTATGTGTGCATATGTGTGCACATGTGTGCATATGCGTATGTATGCACGTGCGTATGTGTGATATATATATATATGTATATATATATATATATATATGTGTGTGTGTGTGTGTGTGTGTGTATGTGTGTACATGTATATGTGGGTGTATGCATGTACGTGTATGTATATATATATATAAATGTGTATGTGTGTATATATATATATATATATATATATATATATATATATATATATATATATATATATATATATATATGTGTATATATATATATATATATATACATATATATATGTGTGTGTGTGTGTATGTATGTAATATATATGAACTGTAAATATATTTACATATAGGGAAGTGAATATGTGAGCAAGCATGTCCCCCCTACACATCATCTCCCAAATCAATATCAACAACACATTTTTGACAAATTTTCCAAAACTATCCTCCTTTTCTCTTTTTACTGTGTTCCCATTCTTATCAAAATACATGTATCTTACACCTCATTAAAACCCACCACCAGACACGCACCTAAATTCATCTTTGATATAGACATCTGTCGAAGATATACTTTATAAATAAATTTAAGAGAGTTGATTCAGCTATATGAAAGAATTTGAAAAACACCCTGCCATTATACTCATCAAATGTCAGCTAATGAAATAAAACCAGCAGGAGGGGATGTTTACAACGACTTTCTCAAACACCCTTATCTTAATGTCAACCTCACTATTTTCTGACTGTATTTATATATATGTGACTATGTGTATGTGTGTGTGTGTGTGTATGTGTGTGTGCGTGTGTGTGTGCGTATTTGTGTATGTGTGATTTAATTCCTCCAAATCTTCATCAACACTCATTAATACCACACCCCACACACCAGACCCATCCACATCTCTCTAATATGTAGTCACACATCTCAACATAACCTGATCTCAGTTTGATAATCGCCACAGCAGAATGCGAGAAAGTTCTCCAATAAAAGTTAACAAGGAATCTTTAAAATTCTTCCCAAGAACTTACTAGATCTACCAACTCATAATATTATAATATTATAAAATTAAATCAAATTATTTAACACTACAAGTTAAGTCATTATTTTCCTTTTTTCCAAATATACATAACTGTACCAAGGATCTCACACATTTTCCAATATACATATATTTGTAATAGATCTACAGAAATAACAGTACAATCGGTTCAGTATATGGAAGGGATATATTAGGATAACGCTTGATATAGCAGGAAGAGGGTATCAACGTTTCGGGTGCTAGTCATTCATCAGAACAAAAATGAGAAATAAGATAGATTAAGGGGTGAGAAGAATAAGATGGTGTAAGAAGATTGTAGTAGAGCAAAAGTGGTAGAGAATGGTGGAATATTTAAATGCAAGAAGCAAAGACAATTTCAATGATACGAAAGTATTCCTCGTGCAGTTCAGGTCTACTCCTGCTTGGTATCCGTGTCGAGGTGAAAATCCAATCAGAAAATCCAACGAATTTTAAGTGGTCCAGCTCAGCTCCATTCTTTCTCAAACCATTTCTCTAGAACGAATTATTCGTGTTGATGCTACGTGAGTAAATGATGAATTATGATTAATTGACCGAATTCAGAAGGGCGCCACTACGACTACACCATATTTTAAGAAACTTTACTTCCTTTGCTTTACCACTAATTATGCAAGCAGAATTCAATTTATTCACTTGTGTAGGTAAATTTTCACCCAATACGGAGATTGCGGCTCCACCACATATAGAAAGACCGATTCAGGCATCAGTTGTAGACGTCTTCCCTTCGTCATGGACAAAAGTACTGCATCACCAAGTTTTACACAACTTATTGGACATAAATGAATTTAATAGAAGATAAATTATTATCAGCATTCAAACGAACTATTTCGAATAAGGAAAACGTCGTTACTTTTCTTGGCACTAAATGTCTGGAAAACCGTGATGATTGGCATTGGTTCTGTTTATTCTTCATTTATTGTATCTTGAATTCATTATACAAAAATGAAATATATTTCTATCATCATTTACGCCGGTGATTAAATTCAACATTCGCATATCCTTTCACATTTTACCCCAGGAATTATATTTTCCTCAGTACAATAGCATAATATACTACTAATATTTCGGAAATAATAATTTGGTTTTCCCTTGTTTAGACAGATGCAGTATTATTGTTCATTTGTGTGTTTTCGTCCTTTTGCTTTATGATAAAATAGCATTGCGGTCAAATATAGTCTTTGCGATGGTCATTTTGTTACAATCGGAATGTGGAAGTAATAATATAATATCGATTATATCATTTCATTTCTTTTGATTTGATTATGATTTAACCACACATCTTAACTAATTGAATAAAACTGCGATGCCAATCATAACTTTTGGCTCAATTGCTTCAGTTGTCTCGATATTCGCGACAGTGTATTTAGTATTGTATTAGCAAATGTATCATTTATTTGTATTGGGGATAGATATAGGACACACCCCGTCATGATACAGGATGTCCGACACAGTTCAATTATTTTTATTAGCTTGGCTGCTTAACATGTTTAACATAGTTACCCCGTATCTCTTTATGTCCATATAATATACCAAGTGTAGTCAGTCCTTCACTACATCCTTATAATGCATTCACCCTTAATTTTGTCATACAACTTTAATTATTTTTTTCCCATTGATTGGTGTCTTATTGGTTAAGCTCTCGTTAAATCTATTATAATCTAACCTACTTATCACATCTCGCACAGTTTGTTTCCTTATACGTTCTCAATCATTATCAGTATAATCTGCTTTCATTAACATCTGCTCTCTACATAATATTATTTACTAAAGTATCCATTCTACACATTCAGCCAGAAATCATACATATTTCTTCAATTGCAATGAAAGACCATATGCTAATTCATTTGAAAATGTATACAAGTTCAGTAAACATATGCCTGCTACCATTAATTTCTTTTTCCGTCAAGGGCGGTGAATTGCAGTTTCGGTAGAGGGTTGGTCGCCATGCTTTCTAGTATAGTTACGTCCCTTTACAGTCTGAGTTCAAATCCCGCCCAGGTTAACTTTGCCTTTCATCCTTACTAGGTCGATAAAATAAAGTACCAGTAATGTACTGGGTAATGGCTGGACTTGTGCCTAAAGTAGAAACAATTAATTTCTTTTCCGTCATATTTATTCAGCTTCGACGTTTAGTGTACTACTGATATATTGTATTAACAACAAAGTAGTTTGTTCAAACATATTGAAGCTGTGATATGTTGTATATATTTATATATATATATACATATATATATCAACTAGAAATTGATTGACATATATATATATATATATATATATATATATATATGTATGTATATATATATATCAACTAGAAATTGATTGACATATATATATATATATATATATATATATATATATATATATATATATATATATATATATATATATATATATATATATATATATATATGTATATCTATATATATATATAAAATAAACACATGAAACAATCACACCGGATAACACAGTAGATATGGTGCATGTCTCTCGGACATGACACACTAAATTTTATTTTGGATACATATATATATAAATATATATATATATTGTTATACTTTGGGAGGGTCATGTTGCCAATAAGAATCACACGCACCAGTTGCTCTCACTTCAATTTATTATATATTTATAAATTTATAAATTTACAAATCTACAAACTTATAAATTTCTGGTTGGTTGTTTGGTTCCACAACCAGATAGTTGTTTATATATAGTCATAGTCCTTTCGTCACACACATGACCCTCCCAAAGTATAACAATATCGGTTCCAACACACAATTTCAGATAAAGAATCTTGCTAAACAAATTCAGAAACGAAATATATATATATACATATATATATATTATATATATATATATATATATATAGTCCAGAAATAGCCGTCGAAACGGCTTGAGCTCTGCCGTCGGGGTTAAACTGTTCCCTATATATATATATATATATGTATGTATATATATAAAGTGAAAAAGTGTGGGCGTTAGAAATGATATGTTTATATAAATACTAGGAGTGCTTTTCTTTTCTTTCTTTTCCTTTTTTATCATTTTCCTGATATATATATATATATATATATATATATATATATGTTTATGTATATGTGAGTGTGTGTCTGTGTGTGTGCGTAAATCCCCGACCTACCGTACAAAAATATAACTAATTCAAGCGTGCATGTAGTTATGTGTGTATAAATAATTTCGTTACTAATTCTCTCAAAAGCAATTTAAAGAAAAAAAAAACATATCTGATACTTCATGTTGAATTATATACACTATTTTGTGGAGTATTTTTTGAAAAATGTTCCTATTTAACTAGCGTTGTCTGCTTCTCAACAAAATGTGTTTTTTTTTTTAATTTCCTGTTTCAATATTATTTCCATGTTCTAGTGGGAAATTTCTTTGAAAGGAAATAGTAATTTAAAACAATGTTATTGTGTAATTAGCAAGCATGGTGGAAAGATTTTTTTTTTCATAATTGATTCTTCTCTTTATTATTTGATTTAGATTAAATTTTCCGTTTTGGTTATGTATATTTTTTGTTCGCATCCCTGTATGCTCCTTAAATATTGTTTTGATTTTCAGTGATTTTCCGTGCATAATTTCTATAATCTCTCTCCTACCCTGTCAAAACACTATCGTCAATTGTCTGTTAATCTCGTTCTATATTAACATGATTTGAGAATTTTTTCTGCCATTTTAAATGTCATATGACTATTTTCAATTTGGTTGTGCTACAGAAATAAGGCATAAATGAAAACCTGCAAAGAACTGTGTTTCTCTCGGAATGTACTCCAGCAGTTATCGGATAATGAAATTAAATTAATTTTCTCAGTTATTTTGTTTTAACAATACTCTATGACACTTCCCCGGTGTGGTTGTATTCCCATGTATTTACCAGGCTTTTACGTTTCAAATGCTGCACCTGCATATTGAAGTGACAAAACACTTTGACTGTTTGTTGTTTGGGTTTCAATTTATTGACACCACAACAATTCCTCAAATCTAACTTTTAATTAACTTTAAGAAAACACACTGTCCAGTGACAGCTGAGCAATGTGTATTTTTTCATTGAAATACTTTCGTTTTTAGTCTGAACCAATCTGTTTTAATTAGATTATTTTCCTTATAATATTTTCAGTAGTTGCTACAATAAATTCATTAGACAATAATATATTTGGTTTTAAATGAAATTAAAATTCCATCTGCAATAGAAATACATATGTTCATGTCCGGAATGGTTTAACGTTTATTTTGAATATAATTATCTCATGGGTTTGGAAACAAAAGCCATCTTATATTCTTCGAACGGCCCAATCTAATATCTAAACTAATAACGTTTCGTTTGTGTCTCTGTATCTTGTCAAGTACACTTTTTAATTAACTCTATATTAAAATAATTGTTTCTACTTTTAGGCACAAGGCCAGCAATTACCCAGTGCATTACTGGTACTTTATTTTATCAACCCCGTAAGGATGAAAGGTAAAGTTAACCTCGGCGGGATTTGAACTCATATCATAAAGGGACATAACTATGCTAGAAAGCATGGCGTCAGACCCTCTCCCGATACTGCAAATCCACCAATATTATATTAAAATAAAAACAGTGGATTTACACCAGTGTTTTAATTTATATATTAAGAAAAAAAATAGGTATAGTAAATTGTCATCGTATAGAATAATGTAATATCATTTAGCTTCTACGTTAATATTGTAAGGACCAACGGGTTATTTAATTTCCAACTGTGATCAAATAATTTGATCGATATATATCTATTGAACCTAAACATTTTATGTAACAACGTACTTACAGAACACGCGCTATAAATGAATCATCCTTCAAAACCACGGTTTGCGCCACAAAATACTCAGGTAGTAAAGATATAGATTTAATGTAGCCGCCAGCAGGTAGTTGCTTAATTTGCGGCAGATATCATCGCCGCTTTTCTCAAAGCACGTATCTGTCTTATGAAGGGAATTCACACTGGCAAAAATATACCAGGATATATTACTAACAATAATAACTGTTTCTACTTTAGGCACAAGACCAACAAATTACCCAGTGCATTACTGGTACTTTATTTTATCCACCCCGTAAGGATTAAAGGCAAAGTAAACCTCGGCGGGATTTGAACTTAGACCGTAATGGGACGTAACTATGCTCGAACGCCATGTATTAACAAATATCGGCACCTGTAACTCACTAGAATTTACATACGAAGCATTCAATCACGTATCAGCATACACATGCCAACTGCATTTCGTATACGTAAACACACAGCGATATACTTAACAATTACAAACATATACAACATACATTTATCGGTAGATACTGAATGAGAAAAAGTCTATATCGAAAGCAGGTATATGAGGGTGTATACATATGTGTTCTTATAACTATTTAGACAGGGGAATGTAGATATTTAGACATACACACGCACACACACCATCTCACAATCTCATAGCCACATATATATATATATGTATATATATATATATATATATATATATATATATATATATATATATATATATATATATATATATGTGGGGGGGGGCGTGTCTGTGTATGTGTGTGAGTGTGTGAGTGTGTGTATATGGGATGGCTGCAAACTCGTGTTTGAGCATTGCCTTCGCCTGAGAAAATGCTCAAAAATGTGAGGCGCGAAAGTGGCTCTTTAAACCTAGCAAAGCCTTGCACATGCTGGCAAACCATATGTTGCTCAGCAGCAGGCATTGCATAACATTCCCTTTTCCTCGCATTCCTTTTCAGTGTTGGGTGTTCTCTTCGACGTTTTTCGAAGTGTTCACCTCCTGATTTGATCAAACATCTCCACTTCAGACGCTCCTCGGGCCATTTTCTCCCATTCGTCAGATGACATTCCAGCACCATCAACGTGCCCCTGACATAGTCCCATAACCACATGTTTTGTTGTTTGTGTTCGTCGCCTTCCTTTGCATAGTTCCCCTTAGAGAAGTTGCTTTGGAATACGATAATCAGTCATCCGGACTACGTGACTGCACCACCTCAACAGATGCCGAAATATCATGCTCTCTATAGTCACAGACCTGCTCTGTTCGAGAAATTTCCAAATCATTGACTAACATTTACCATCGCACCAAAATTATCTTACGAAGTAATGTTTGGAATTCATTCAGGTACTCTCTGTATGTGACCAACGTTTAACAATCATAAAGAAAAGAGGAGACGACACAAGACAGATACACTTTTACCTTGTTTTCAATGGAGATATCTCGCCTGGACCACAAACGCACATTCCGCCGTCCAAAGACATCACTGGCCTTGATTTTTAAGGATATCTCATTATGAACTGCGCATGGATTGTTCATCGTTCTACCAAGGTAGACAAGCTTATCAACAACATTTAGCCTCTTTTCGTACACGTACACCATTGGTGTAGTGTATTCTTTCGCAGCTTCTGGCTGGTACAATACAACATGTTTTTCCAAGCTTCTTGTGAGGCCAGAAGCGCTGTAAGCTTCAGAAAAAGAGTTCATAATATTCGGCTTGTCAGTTTGTGAGTGTGCAAACAGATCGTAGTCATCTGCATACAAGATCACTCTGATTATAGATGTTGATATATTTGTGGTTGCACCAAAGAGCCTGATGTTGAAAGCCTTCCTGATGTGCGATACATGATATAAATTCCATGCAAACAATTATGTTTTGAATGCCATGAGAATCACTATCCTAAAATGTAAGGAAAACGAAGCTGGAGCCAAAATGCTCCCCTGCTTCACTCCATTTTCAACTGATGTTGATCCAGAGATGCTACCACCAATAGTGACACAAGCCATCATGTCATCATGAGAAAGACGTAGAATATTCATAAACTTTGGTGGACAGCCAATATTTTCCAAAGGTTTCCACAATGCAGTCCGTTTGACAGTGTCAAAGGCATTTGCCAAGTCTAGAAAGACCTGATAAATGTCCATACCTTGTTCGATGTACTTTTCTTGCAACTACCGAGCAGAAACGATCATATCCACTTTTTCTTTTTTTCGTTTCTGAATCTACACTGTGACTCGAGTAACACCATTCAGAGCAGCCTATGAAATCAATCTATCATCAAAATTCGACACATGTCTTTGCTATCTACTGAAATGCGTGATATGCCACGATAATTTCCACATTTGCCATTCCAACCCATTCCTTTATGGAGAATCACCATAAGAGCTTCCTTCCATTCTTGTGAGACAATCTCATTTTCCCACACCATTATCATGAGGTCAGTCAGGCGTTGCATCACGTTTTCATCACTGCACTTCAAAACCTCTGCACTCAGACCATCCAGGTGAGTAACATTTCAGCTTATGTTGAAACAGAAGTCACTTTTGAAGGAGAATGGCATCAGCCATCTCATGCTTTCATGGTTCAGTAGATGCGGGGTAAATTAAATCATCAACCTAGGGTAGGTGGTACAAGAGGTTGATTGACAGAGTGATCTCTCCATCTGTCGAGCATGTCTCTTACATCGCGCAGGAAGTGCTTGCCATATTTTGATCTCGAAGGTGCCATTGACATATATATATATATATAGACACGTACACAGACACACATACACACACACATACACACACACACACACACATATATATATATATATATATATATATATAGGTGTGTGTGTACTTCGGCGTTATAAAACGTTTAAACCACATAAGAAATCGATAAAGTACGATGGAGATATATATATTAATTTAAGTATTGGTGTAAGAAGAAAGTTGTCTGAACGTTTTCGACGATAGTCTTTCATCACACAATATATTTAGAGATAATGGATGAATAGATAAACGAGTGTGTGAAATCGAAGGAACGGAGTTGTTATTTTGCGTGATAGAAAGCACCTGGACGATTAGTTAGTTCACATATATATATATATGTGAGCTAACTAATATATATATATATATATAACGAAGGAGGTGTGTTAAGGAACCAGATGGACTAGAGCGCACCAGAGTACTAAATACTTAGGATAGTAGATTGGGTAATAGGAAATGTTTAACACCGACCACAGAGCTCAAGGCTTTACGACGGCTATTTCTGGATAGCTCTGCTGGCGGGGTTAAACATTTTCCTATATATATATATATATATATATATATATATATATACTTATATGTATTTATATATGCCTTTTCTCTTTTATATATATATATAAATATATATATATATATATATATGCCCCTTTACACTTTATATATATATATATATATGGGTGTGTGTGTGAGTGTATGTGTTTGCGTCTCTCTCTCTGTGCACTTGTGTGTCCTTATTTTTCCAATGTGGCCCAAATGTAACGCACCACCCTAATCACGAGAAAACAGATTTATATAAGAGAGACAATAATCTTTTATTATATGTTCATGATATTCATTATCACAAAATTATCAACACGCCAAAATTATGGTTGCGATAATAGTGCAAACCGCATCCCTCCCATTTGACACAACTGATAAAACTGTAAGAATCTATATATTAAATATCTAAACCATCAACACTTTAAAAGAAACATTTACGAGTTTATGAGATCCACCAATATATACAAAAGAACGTTATGTATAAAAAAGGGGGAGTAATATGAGCTCTATACATTTACAATCATCGTAGCCCTCACCCGCCGCATATCAAGCGCTTACATTATTGTGACGTTACAATGACATTCGGCTAAGAAACTCAGAAAAAAAGCTCCTAAATAATTTCGGCTGCATAGCGCCACAGTTAATGCGTCGGAAAATGATATTGTACTTAATGGCGCCAGCCTCATTCCTGATTTCGAATACAGCCGAGCTTTAACAAACGTTTCATCATACCTCATAAAGGTTTGCGTGTCACCAATGACTCAGCGGTTGAGAGCAAATGTCACTGTCAACTGCTTTATTTTACAGCCCGTAACTAACTAAACCGTTAGTAATGAGATAGTTCCACATTAAATCCAGAGCCAATCTTAAATGTATATATGCCATGCAGGTGGAATAGTTTAGTTTCTGCCAGAACAACATAAAAGTAATCACTACGTAAACTCTCCTACAACGCAGTGCAAATTTAAAATCATGATGTACATTTTAATAATGATTTACACCGTGTCTGAAAACGGTGACTCGGCATAGGGTGAATGTATTTTATCATGAATCTGCCCAACCATGATTTACATTAAAATAAAGTACATGAATGCGATCAATATCAGTACATTGAAATAAACTTTCACGTAAGAGATGGTCATATGGTGAGGTTGCAGCATGCTATGAACATAGCACTAATAATTACAATTTTCTAAGTTGTTAGAGGAAAACTATTTATTTGGTATTTATTTTCACTTCCTAACTTAAATCCCATAAATACGCATACAAGCTACTTTCTGTAAATATCCACTTCACGTACATACTCAATGCTATGCAATTTTATATTCGCACACAAATATTAATAACAATATAATATATTTTCTCTATTTTAATCTCTCACCAGGTATTTTTACTATATGTTTAATTCATTTGATTAGTGGGAAACAAATAATAAGTTTTACATATTTAATTAACTTTCCTGTGTTAGTCGTTCAGTCCTTTTCTTTAGATTTTGCACATGATTGATATAAACGATATTAACTAATTAAATGCCTGGAATCCGAACGACATCCAAACATATCTATTGAGTGAATTCTCTCCTCATAGATTTTAGTTAACATTTTACTCTATATCACGCGTATATATATATAGGTCTATCCAGGAAATAATATTTAATGGTCTCTCAGTTTATATCCCTGGAAAAAATGAGACTCAGAATTAACTAACGAAATCAGATTTACCAGCGTTTATTCCTAAACTAATTTTATTAGATTTCCCCGCTGCTTAGATTAAAGCAAATCACTTGTCAAGTATATCATCCGTATATGCTTAGTCCAGTATACATATTTTTTACTATTTTCCCCTTCCATATTTTTGGTCCCGTAGAATCACTTACATGTCCATATAAATGTCGATATTGTTGGATTTTTATTGTTTTAACAATAGATAATCATGAAGTAAAATTTATTTCAAATTAAAATGCACTATGCCCATTCAAATACTGTTGCCCGGTTCAATAATTTGAAAGATTTAACTTATTCCCTGCAATAATAATTTTTTTTTCTATAAATCTACTTTTTTAAATAGTGATGAAATGTATCCTGAAGAGGATTTTAAAAATATACATAGAATTTATTATGTCTTAAATGTATCACTGTCATCAATTGCATTGAACGTAAAAGGATAGATTGATTTAGTTACTTCATGTATTTTTTTCGCTCAGAAGATGAACAAAAAGAAAGAAATTAATTTGTATTTTAATGTTTAATTTATTATTGATGTTTAATCTCCAGATTACTAGTGGTGGTTTGAAGACACGGTTTAATGTAACTGGCGAATCTGCAATATATTCAATATTGTTGAGTATTTTTATAATCCATGGAGATCAAAACCGAAAAATATTGAAAGAAATAGAACATCAAATCATTGATTAAATATTACAATGTTATAATTATTTCGCAATGTCTGAAGTATTTTCACGCAGTTCATCAAAATGTGTTGGTGTTCTGGGAAAATAACGTCCTAATCCTACAGTAAAGACAGGTTTACTGATGATGCAATCAATAATGTATAACGTGTTTGTTGTATTGTAGTTTTTACATAGGTCCGTGAATAATGACATAAAGTGGATTGTGTTTAATTTAGTATGCTGGGGATCAGAAAATGGAGGATTAAGTATAATAATATTGTGGCCAAATGATGCATATTTTGTTCGCCAATTGTTACTATCTTGATTTGACAACCAGAGTAATATTGGAGAAATATGGTGAGAATCATGCATCTAGAGATCGATATACATCTGCTACATACAATGAACTGACGGATTTTGTGCCAATACTCTTCGTATTCTTTTGCATGGTGAAATCCAGAGAGTTGAGGCATATTCAGCATATCAAATATTTTCCTAGACAGAACTCTGATAAGTTTAATACTTATGCAAATCTAGTCAGTTCAACATAATATCATATGTTCCTATGTCAATAACTATTATACACAAAACCACACGTTGATGTATCTGCTTAATTACTTTATTTCGTGTAATCGAAAGAGTGTATAATATAAAGACGAAACATTGATCACTGTATGCGGCAGTTACGATGGTTTCGGAAAGAGACCGATGATGTATAGACCAAAAATTATTGGATATTTTGTGTTGCTGTTTTCTTTAAATATTATTGTCACACATTGTATATTATCATCTTGTCCAGCATGAATGCTTAGGGGATATAGATATATGTAAACGTCATGTCGAATTGTATTATGAATTGTCATCAGATAGAAAAAAAATGTTAAGTAGTTTCTTCTAACTGCTTTATCCAGGTCATAACTGCTTAAAAGTGAAACATTCATACTCAAGGTAACTGCATTAAGTATATCATTGTTTCTACTTTTAGCACAAGGACAGCAATTACTCAGTACATGACTGGTACTTTATTTTATCGCCGCCGTAAGGATGAAAGGCAAACTTAACCTCGGCGGTATTTGAACACAGATCGTAAAGGGACGTAACTATGCTGGAACGCATGTCCGACCTGCTACCGATACTGTGATGGAACGGCTTTGAATCAGTGATCGCTGCCTCCGTATAATATTTAAGACTTAAAAGTGTACACCTTATTCTAAAGACAGGAATCTACACCTTTATGTAAAGAGCCTTAAACCGTCAAGCCTATACTTGTAAACCAAGTCGACATAGTTTTCATTTGACATTCATTTAAATCATTTACAATAATGTTTTTCATAAGTTCACATTGAACGGACCGAGAGTGTATCAACCATTTAATACTTGTACTGGACATTATTAGACGTATGTGAAATGGCAGTAGATTTTCAACAGTTATACATGACTAATTAACATATATAGGAAACACCGAGAGCGGTTCAGCCACAAGTAGTAGCATTGAAAAATATCCAGCCACACAATGATGCCGTCACATATGCACTCATACATATTTTCAATATTTTTCAGTTTTCTTGTATTTTTTAATGATACGTATATTGCAATATCCATACATAACAACACGCTCTAAATATGCTATATGATGCTTAATTATTTCACAATAAGTTTAACTAGAGTTGACAATACAAATCCAAATATACATTGTATCCTGTCTGGAATTGTTCACTAATTTCATTTCTTCAGTTTCTCAGACATATATTATTTATTAACTACAAGCCTAATTTTGGCAATGCTAACAAAATATATTATTTACTCTATAGAATCTCAAAGCAAGTTTTCTTACATTGTAACATTTTTTTTTATATGAAGTGGACAAAATTATTCCTTTATACGTCAACATGACATAGTAATTTGTCGTGATTTCCATTTCTAAATACTACTACTTCCCATATTGTTATTTCAACGTGAAGCAATATTGTTGAATGTTGTCATTTTAGAAGGTCTATGTGAATATGTCCTAGTAAAACTTGATGGATGACTTGATGTTTAATATCAAATGGGCAATACTTCCATGCATCATAGTGTTTCACTATATTCCAATCAACAATTCCTTGACCTGGTTAGAATTAGGAACAGCATCATTTCCATTGTATACTTGAAATGTGCGGATGAATATGTTTGAATTATTTTGGAACAATCTAGTCTCCTTGAATTGCTTATTTCTATTAATATGTCTTTATCTACCATGAAAGGGGAACAAGCCGAAATCCACGTGCTCCTTGGAGATAGGTAGACATTTCTTTTCATAATTGAACACAGCAACATCGCCATCTTAAGAGTGGGATGTTTGAATATGGGTGGCCTGTGGTCATTATGGAAGCAGGGTCACTTGCTGAACGACACGCGCGCATTAGTTCCCATTTTCAACGACTACCAGATCTTCGCAATTCTTACTCGGCTAGGAATGGGAGGTTAGGTCGATCATCCTCGAACAGGACGTTAAGTTAGTTAACATGCCAGCAAAACTGAAGATCGTGCCTTTAGAATTGCAGCCGTTTCCTCATCGACTGGCTCCAGGCAGCTGGATATCTTTAGGTGCCTGGAAAATCTTCTGGGAACATATCGCCCTTTACTGTTAGCGGTGACTTATGCTGAGATTGTGTGGGTGTAGCTGAACGTGAGGGGGTGCAAAAGCCTCAGTTATCGTATCAGCCAGTTTAATGGTCTGGCAGGTACATGCATGATTATATTAATGGGCTACTGTGGACCTGGACCAACAGCACATTGTCATGTCTGCCGTATATAGATAGGTTTTATTATCAGGCCAATGGAAAAGTATAGTATAGCTTGTCAGTATTTTCAAAAGGCCGCCTAGATCACATTTTTGAGATGTACATTTCTGATCTAGATAGTACATGCAGGTTATGACCTGATTACTGGTACCTGAATATATCGAAATAGTTATAGGGCCCGGATCAACGATTTAGTTAAGCAAAAGCTGACAAAAGTATGGCCAACAGCAGATCTTGGTAGGTTCTCAAAAGAGTGATTAGAGTAATCTCGATTGGTTTTAGTAAACAACTAGCGTTAGAGATTAATATGAAGGAGGGAGAGCTAGTTGCTTAATTATATGAGGTTATTTGTAGTGGCGTTGCAATTGAGTTGAAGGTTGCATTGGCAGAGCTAATACGCTTGCTCCAATAAACTAGGGAACGTTAGTGGCCCACGTGTCAGAAGAGCTGCGTGATGATAAAACACAACATTTCGGTTTTTGACAGAACGATACGAACTGGCGCTGAACGATGCCATGCAGATGCGTGATGCCTTCCGCCAGCTCTTTGTTCAGTTGTTTCTTGGTAACAGTAGCGGATCTCAGTTCCTATTTCAATGGCTTACCTCAACTTTCGCTAGTCGACGCTGATCGCAGCGAAATGCTTGTAAGTTCAGCCGAGATTCGGGATGGACTAATCAGCTGCACGAGAAACAATTCTACTTGTTTGGATGGTCTTTTGTAGGACTTTTCGTAGATTGGCAGAAAAGCGGCAGAACTGTGTGAGGCTTATAAGGAAAGAAGAAAATAAGATCTATACGTTAGAGAACTTCAGGCGCATGACACTGCTAAACACAAAGTTTAAGATTTTGGCCAAGGCGTTAGCGAAGATATGGTCGCTTCTCGTCGCGGATTTGTTAGGGGAGGCGCAAACTTGTGCAGTCACGATGAGGCCCAAATACGAACAATCTCCCTCTTATGTGACACATCATATAGATGGTAGCGTGCAATCTCGGATTAGCTGGGACTCTGATTAATTCAGATCAATCAACAAATGTTGATAGGTTCTACTGTCGATACATGGAAGCTCTCCTCAAAGCAGCTGGCTTTAGTCCCGTCTTCAGAGGGTTTCTTACTGTAATGCACAGCAGCATCTGCTTGGTGGTCAAAGTTAATGGTCATCGTTCGGAACAGTTTCAGATCTACCGATCATTCCGTCAAGCGTGTTATCCCATCTCTCTTCTGCGCGTATTAACTCTCGTTCCTCTACTGCGGAAGCTGGAGCTGTTGCAGTGCATCCCGCTCGAACTGGTAACAGGAAAGGTGGTGTCGGCATTCCGTACCACTTCTCCATGATTGTGTCGAACAGCTCTGATATCAACGTGGTCAGCAACTTCTTTGAGGAATATGAAATTTTGACAGGATCAAAATTAAATGTGGAAGAGTTCGTGGGCTTGCAGGTCAGCACCTGGACAGGCAATGACATAACGTTCAACAGTTTCCCCGGATGCCGAGGGTCTGGTTTGAACCTCTTCTTAGGGTAGATAACGGCTGCGACGAACTATGAACAGGATACCCACTCAAAACCAGAAATTTGCTGAGAGAAATCATTCTCTGAAAGGTCGGGCTGAGGTGGCGAACGCGTACATCATGTCCGTTTTCGACTACCGCCTGACAGTCCTGCCTTGACCCTGATCCTGCGTAGCTTAATTCGAAAGGCGTCAACTTCTTAAGAATAGTAAAAGCACCGTTGATGAGGCGATCCATATGCTACCAGCTCCCCCAGCAAGGAGGGCTGGACATGGCGTAGCTTATGATACGTAAATATGCGCTGGGCCTGCGGCATCTCTATATATTCTGTCTAAACTGTGTAAAAAGTGTTGTCGCCTTTTTTGAGCAGGCTTTTCTGCAGCCAGTCTCTTTGACTGAGCTGCAGTTCTGGGTCAAAATGAAAAGGAATCTGGGAGCATGGCAAATGGAAAATTGCCAGGTGCTCATTGCCTACTACCAGGTCAGTGGAACTTACTCACGAGTAATATAGATGATTATTGGAGTGCAAGTGTCATGATACACTGAGAGAAGATCTGGGCGTCGAAGAAGTCTGTTTCGGAGGAATTTCGAGCTGGAGACGTTGGGTACCGTCCAGTAAGGCCTCACCTTGCAATACTACCGGAAAGCACTGACGGATCGTGATAAAATCTAAAGGCCTGGAAGTGATATCTAATACACATCCTAAGTTGCGCATAGAGCGGCGAAATCATTCTGCAAACACTCGTCCAGTGTCCGTGTATTACTGGCTACTGGAGTTATGTCGAACAGCTATTTGTTCGTTTAGGATGGATCCGACTAACGACCGTGTCCATATTGCCGATCGCCCCATCGCAGTCTTTGTTCGATAAAGGCAGGCAGTTCTACTCATTCTGTTGGCGGTAGCATGAACGTTTGAGTGGTGGACTAGGTATGTTTCTCTTCGGCCAATCCATCATCAACTTTTTTCAAGTTTCAGTTGGATACGAAGGTGACAGTTGAGAGAAAAGTGCTTTTCGCCCAATACACTTTCTAAAAGTTGCGCGTATGTGGCGGGAATGCTCAAAGTGTATGGGCCTGCTCTAAGTATACACCTGTAAGCAGGTTAATTTGAGAGGGAGAATGGTGCCCTTCTCGTGTTCCCTCCAAACATCGGGTAGTTTAGGATTGGTAGGGTACTTGAGCCATCCCTGTGTGGATACTTGCCCCAATTAGGGAATGTCCATATGTAATTGTTATTGGTATTATACATATTTTTGTTCAATGGTTTTGTAAACCCCCACTGACACCACCTATTGTAATGTCCCCAATGAGTAGACCATTGTTGCCAATAAATGAAACAATTATTATTAATATTATTATTGTTGGACGGTGGATTCTCAGTATCAGTAGAGCGTCAGACGCCATGTTTTGCAACATAGAAGTACTGCTCATTACGTTCTGACTTCAAATCACGCCACGTTAAACTTTGCTTTTAATATCCTTACGGCGTTGATAATATAAAGCACCAGTAATGCACTGATGTAATTGCTGGCCTTGTACCAACAGTGGAAACATTATTATCAATATTATTTTTATTTGATGTCTTAGTCATTGATGTTTTTCAACCGGAATGATTGCCCTTATGAATATCAAGCTGATACCCGCTGACTCAGGTATTCATGACGCATCGGAGGGTCCATGCCGTTCCAAATAGGCATAAGTTTTGAAGTGTTCCAAAATAGCGGATGTGCTGATAGCTTTAGCCATAGAAGCGCCCCTTAGAAACATTCCACCTACTAAATGGTACGTGTTACAGCATGTCCTCTGATGAATATAAAATTCTGTGGGTCTGTTTAAGATTTAATCACTCGGTTCTACATCACACTCTCTGCATATTATCATTGGTGATGTACCTCCACTTCTCACTAAACATAAACCAATAAGAAGGAAGAAAAGAGAACTTTTGATGTCTCGCGAGTTGTGTAGAATCAACGTTTTAAAACTAAATTGTATTTAAGAATAATTTTATTCCATAATTATATATCCTCATATAAACTAAGAAAATGATACATATGTTTTATAAAATATTCCCTTAATATTCTTAGTTCAAGTCTGGTTGAAATTATTTTAGAGTTTTATCTATATTCGGTCAATAACATAAGCAACATTTCTGTCCCGCAGATGATATAATCGAATGTTTTCTCGCAGAAACTTGATAGCCTCGAATTTCTGCATAAGTCCATAAATAGTGTCAATATTTGCTCATTCTAATTTCATTACTTCCAGTATTTTCCAACATTTTAAACTCTTAACTATATCAATGAAAATATGTTTCAAAATTGAAACAGAGCGAGATTCTGTAATCTCACATGTAAATATGGGGAATGTTAGAAATATAAACCCAAATTAAAAGAAACATCTACATTATAGCCTAAGAATAACATATATCAACAGACTCAAGCATATAAAGAAATTAAACGGAAACTAATCAGAATATCTAGACAACACTGGTTGTCTGTAGATGTGCGAAGTTTACTTCCATCTTCTGTTGTTATAGATGATTACACACATATTCTTTGATTGGTTCTCTAATAGAGCTATGGGAAACTTTGGCTTTTCTTCTTGTCGATTGCTAAATTAGACGTTATTTAAAAAAAATATTTTGAAGTGTTAAATGTTTATAAGCATTTTTATCTATATATGAAAGTACCTGACTTGTAGCAAAGCTTATATTTTCTTTTTGCCAGAGGTCTTATATAGTTTAATCAGTAGTATATTTATCTGTGGGATGAGTCTTGATCCACAGATGACTGCTAGTTCATATGATTCCTATAGTTAAGTTTGCCTCCAGTTGCTGTCATATCCCTTATTTTAACTACAATACATAGCGTTTAAATATTAAGGTCAGTTATGATCGATTGGTGTGACATCAATATTAGTATCTGCATTAACACATGGAGAGTGTTAGAAGTTATTTTTTGCAAGACGATGGGCCTGGTGGAGATACCATATATTAGAAGGAAAAGAGCTCTTAAATAACTCGATTTAAAGGTAGGCTTTCTCATGCAGTGAAAACATACCTTGAATGAAACAAATTTGTATGACAGAAATTGATTACATTGGGGAACAGATATGATAGTGTTAGCAATAATTTATACAGATTCAACATTTCTCTGATGATAATTCAAACGACTAATGATAACAGCATAATAGAGCTGTAAATACAGATTCGGTTTAGTTGCATATATATATATATATATAAATGTGTGTGTGTGTGAGCGTGTGAGCGCGCGCGCGAATGCATGTGTGCGTGCGTATCGTACATGCATAGAGATAAGTTCACATAATCATATATATATATATATATTTTTTTTCTGTGTATGCACTTATAGCCTACATATATACATAAATATGACAGCGAATAAAGAGAGGTGTTGAAGAAGCATAACATGTGTTGGGTACAGTATTCTTAGTCAGGCTTTCAAACATGAAATGAAAAGAAAAATATATTTCCAATTTAAGTAAGAATTTTAAATATTTTCATAAATGTAGATTTATGATCTAGTTGTATGGATTTATCTTAAGTAATAAAGATAATCTCTACATATGCATTTGCATAAAAGCTTGGATGCATGCAACTAAGGTAGATAAATTGGCTTCGTTCTATCTGTCTCACCCCTTCCTCTCATTCAATCTACACGCTCACACAATTATATATTAACGTTACAAATAATAAGAACAGAATCTTAGCTTTTCGGGCATTAGTCATCCATCAGATGATTGAATGAAGAATATGAGATGAAATAGAAAGGTACAGAATAGGACGGTGGTGGATCGGATAGAAACTTACGAAGGAAAACATGCATAATTAATCAGTCAGCGTTATTGGCATAGGTGATACAGACATAGTGCAGCATAGGTGATATTTTGATGTACTAGTTATTTTACCAAAATGAGCACTCGATACTGTGGAGAGTGCATACTTTAAGAAAAGGTGATGAAAATATACTGTTTTTATTTCATTTTATTTTCATTAATCTGACGAGCTGATTATTAACGGATTTGGATCCACAGCATCTACAGGGGACCTTGATCGATCCATCTAAGGAACGTATGAAACATGTCGATAATAAATACGAGCATGTAAACGGAACCTCATCACTATATCTTAATATATACACACACAGATGCACATACACACGCATATATATATATATATATATATATATATATATATATATATATATATGCGTGTGTATGTGTGTGAGTGTCTGTGTATATATTTGTCTTTGTAAGTAGATATGTCTATATATATATATATATATATATATATATATGCGTGTGTATGTGTGTGAGTGTCTGTGTATATATTTGTCTTTGTAAGTAGATATGTCTATATATATATATATATATATATATATATATATATATATATATATATATATATATATATATATATATATATACTTGGTGTTGGATGCTTAAAGCGTCCGTATGCGGTAAGCCTTATTAGCAGTCAATGCCCTCGTAGAGCAGAGTATGATATCACAGAAAAAAGAGAATCAATGTTGCGACGAAAGGAATGTATTGGACATATTATAAATGATTCTCAGGCGACCAGCTCGAGGCACGATAGATATGGTGACCACACCTGACTCTGAAATCAACACGGTCGTCAGATACGTCTTGATTCTACAAAGCAGATTTTCCTATAGTCCTTTAACATCGAATGTCTTCGTTTGTTGATTTAGATCCTGTGTTGTCATTCTATGAGTGGTCATTAATTGTACACGTCATCGGTATTTCTTGCCACTCATGGTTGCCCACTTCTTGCTTCTTCTCGTACTCCACCTGTCAATCAACATTTCTTCATGTATCAAAATTACTAGTGTGGTGGGAAAGGGGCTGTTATCTTGAACGGCTAGCATCACTTCGACGTCTTCATTGCCCCTAGGCGCCTAGTCTACATCGGTCAAGTACACACCCGCAATTATGCTGTATGCAGCATTCATCATAAATAATGTTTTGCGGGAATTAAAAAAAAAAAAAATCATGGGGATATTTAGCGTAACATTAGTAGGACACGGCCTTAGGGTACACTCCGCCATACGTATTTCAAAAAGAAAAGGAAACAGAAAAAGAAAGAACCTGTAGCAAGAATGTTTTTTAAAAAACGTTTTTAAAAAGAAAGCTTTAAACAGCCATTCAAACGGAAGGGCTATATCGAAGGAGTTTTCAATAAATAGACCCAATTCTACACTCACACATTGGATTCAGTGGAGCGTGCGTAGCCAAGAGGCCGCACACATATATAGGCAGATGGGAAAAGAAAATTCCATGGAAGGTTATCCTTACACCACGCATACATGTTCAGACAAATACATCGACCTATACATGCACACACCCATGTTAATGCATGTCTGAGTGGTCGCACATACATACACTCACCCGCGTGCTCCCACACCGTATGCATATACTTGATGAGTACCCCCACCCCATCCGTTCAACTAGGCGCCGCTGTGCATATGGTGCAATCAGTATTGTATGAGGCAACTCATTTGAGGCCTTGACCCAACCTGATCACGTGGCGGTGTGAGTCCGAGGGTGCCTGCACAATATGCCTAAATGTTACGGCAGCACAATATCCCTGCACTAATCATATATAGCAGGGCTGGCACACATATAAAAAAAAGCCCTGTATGCACATAACATAAAATAATGAAATAGTATACAATAATAAAATAAAATAAGATAAAATACAATAAAATAAAATGCTGAAAAAAGAGAATGCATACATGACAAGGATGCAGATCAAAAATAACCGAGGTGTCCTACTCGAGTGCAAGTATAAAGAAAAAAAAGATGAATTCGAAAATGCAACTGAGTCTTATTTAAAAAAAAAATATATAGTTATTTGGTTCATTTACCGGTTTCACAGTTCTTCTGCTTTTCAAAAGTAGAGTTGAGGTGGAGGGTCTCTGGTTTTTCTCGCATCTGGTTGGTCTTTGAATG
Organism: Eledone cirrhosa; assembly: GCA_964016885.1. NCBI lineage: Eukaryota > Metazoa > Mollusca > Cephalopoda > Octopoda > Eledonidae > Eledone > Eledone cirrhosa. The sequence continues at coordinate 114,053,453 of OZ024742.1, forward strand.
TTACTTGTTTTATATGGAAAAAAGTGGCTCGAAACGCCAGGTTTTTAGAGAAGTAATTTGGTTGCTTGGTCAATAAGTATAATAAATTTTGCGCCAGTTCGCGTTACAAAGTTCTTCAAACAAGGGGTGGGGCGGGCATAGGTTGTTTTTTTAATATGAATCTTTGAATGTCTTTTTACTTAAAAAAGGGGCTCACGAAGGCTTTTTTTAAAAAAATATAATTTGATTGGTTATAAATGAAATTAAATCTGTCACGTGAACAAGTTCATTAAATATCGCGCCCGTATTTGGGAATTTATTTTTGTAGCTTTTTAGAGAATTTTATAACAATAAAAAAGTTGCTCCCGAAGTCTTTTTTTAAAAAATGCAATTTGATTGGTTATAAATGAAATTATGACTGTCAGGTGAACAGGTTCCGCGCTCGTATTTGGGAATTTATTTTGTAGCCTTTTAGAGAATTGTATGACAAGCAAAAGAATGGTCAGAGAGAATTGGGATGGGAGAATTGTTCTGGTTCAGTGAATATGGCTAGTTCGCTGGGGTGTCAGTGTTCAGATTTTCTATTGAAATAATGAAAGTAGACATATGTATGTTTATTTGTGTGTTTGTGTGTGTGTATAGGAAGATGATTCTATTAGTAGAAATGGGGGAGGGAGTTGTGTGTGTGTGTATATGGGTGTTATGTGTGTGGGAGTATATTAAGATGGAGAGAATATATGTTTTGGGTGTGTGTGTGAAGGAAAGTAATTCTATTAGTAGAAATGGGGGAGGGAGGTGTGTGTGTGGAGGGGGGGGGGGGGGTTATGTGTGTTTATGGATGTTATGTGTGTGTGGGAGTATGGTTAGCATGTTAAAATGAAGAGAATATATATTTTGTGTGTGTGTGTAGGAAAATGATTCCGTTAGTAGGAATATTTTTGAATGAACGTATTTTCCGTACTTATTCGTATTTGTTCTGTTGTATTGTTGTATACACCCATATACACACACACATAACACCCTCCCCACACACACAACTCCCTCCCTCATTTCTACTAATATAATCACTTTCCTACAAACATACACACACAAAATATATATATTCTCTCCATCTTAACATACTCTCACACACACACACACACATAACACCCATATACACATACACACAACTCCCTCCCCCATTTCTACTAATATAATCATCTTCTTATACACACACACACACACACACACAAACACACAAATAAACATACATATGTCTACTTTCTTTATTTCAAAAGAAAATCTGAACACTGACACCCCAGCGAACTAGCCATATTCACTGAACCAGAACAATTCTCCCACCCCATTTCTCTTGAACATTCTTTTGCTTGTCATAAAATTCTCTGGAAGGCTACAAAATAAATTCCCAAATACGGGCACCAAATTTAATGAATTTGTTCACGTGACAGCAATATTTCATTTATAACCAATCAAATTACATTTTTAAAAAAAGCCTTCCTGACCCACTTTTTTAATGTCATAACATTCTCTAAAAGGCTACAAAATAAATTCCCAAATACGGGCGCGAAAGTTAATGAACTTTTTCACGTGACTGAATAAATTCATTTATAACCAATCAAATTACATTTAAAAAAAAAAAGCCTTCGTGAGCCCCTTTTTTTAAGTAATGAGAAATTCAAACACTGATATATGAAAAAAACAACCTACCCACCGACCTCGTATTTGAAGGACTTTGTAACTCGAACTGGCGCACAATTTATTATATTTATTGACCAACCAATCAAATTAATTCTGTAAACACTTGGCGTTTCGAGCCACATTTTTCCATATAAAACAAGTAACATTCAAAGACAAACCAGATCTGAGAAAATCCACAGACCCCATCTCAACTCTACTTTTGAAAAGCAGAAGAACTGCGAAACCTTTAAAGGAACCAAATATATATATATATATATATATATATATATATATTTTAAAATAAGACTCCAGTTGCATTTTCGATATCATCTTTTTTTTGTATATATATATATATACTAGCAGCTGAGCCCGGTTGCACTCGGGGGTACTCGGGGCCACTTTTTATTAAGTTAATAAGTTGAGGGGCGACGCGAAGAGAGTGGTTTGACAGAGAGACGTTGGGTGGAGTAGGGTTTCAAAGAGGTTATTGCATGGCTTCTTTGTAGACAACGTTCCTGGTGTTGTCCGCGTTACCACAAATGAAGAGACTGTGTGGACTACCGTCGCGGGAGCATCCGACGTATTGTTGACCATGGGCAAATACCTGCTGTGTTAGATTTAGGCCAACCACTTGCAGCAATTGTCCCTGTGCTTTGTTAATGCTCATTTCAAAGCAGATTTTATGTGAAACAGCATTCGCGTAAATCCACAGGGGACGTCATAGAGACTAGGCTCATAGGGGTAATTAACCTGGTCACGCCAGCAGAGGGTCCGCTCGAAATGGTTGTCTCCAGAATTTGGGTCCTTATTGTTTTGATGATTAAACGTGTTCCGTTGCATAGTTCTGGTGCATCCAGGTTTCTCAGCAGCATAAGTGCCACACCAACCTTTAGTTTCAGATCAGGAGGTGGAAGTCCTGGAGGTAGTTGACTGTTGAGGAATTAGATTGGGTAGATGACGGCGTCGTCCGCGTTTTTATTTGTGTCAATCGACTTGAATGAGATTCATTTCCGGGAATCTGATCGAGTAGTTTTTGGTGCATCACGTCAAGAGTGGCATTGTGTGGTACCAAAATAGCTCTTACTGATCATAGAATCGTGATTCAAGGTCTAGAAATACAGATGACATTAATTCGTCAATATTTGACACAAAGTTCCCAACAGGCAAACGGATATGCTCTTCATCCACTCCAGGTCTAGTTCCATTACCAAATTCCAGTAGATGTTTTGAGAAATCGATGGAGTCTGCGTCACCATGCAAATGCACTCTCATGTTGGTAGTCAGATGTAGTTTGTGGATATACTGCCATACGTAGGACGACTTGATGCATGCGTTCACTTCGTCAGCTCCAGTGCCTCTAGTGATAACAGGAAGAGTCTGTCGGAAATCGCCAGTCAGCAGTACTGTCGCTCCTCCCATGACGCGTGAGTTCCGACGCAAGTCCTTGAGAGTTCGATCCACAGCCTCAAAGGCCGCCTTGTAACTCATGGTAACCTCGTCCCTTATAATCAGGCAGCACTCAGAAAGAAGATGTGCTTTAGGGTCGACACGATCTATTCTACATGTAGGATTCTCCTTCTTTGCAATGTTCAAAGGCAATTTGAATGAGGAGTGTGCCGTACGACCGCCATGTAACAGTGTAGCCGCAATACCACTGGAGGCGACCGCTAAATCAATCCACTTGTCTTTTCGTAGCTTCTCCAGCAAAAGGTTGATGTGAAAAGTTTTTGCTGTTCCGCCAGAAGCATCCAGAGGAAATAGCCGTCCCTCATTTGAATTGACACTGAGGAGAAATGTGTCGTATGCCCGTCTCTGGTCATGCAAAAGTCTGGGTTCGTCCTGAGCTAACTGATGTGTCATATCGTCGATGTTGTAATTTAACTCAAGCATGAACTCCATATCTAAAGCACTGTGAGTGTTTCGAGGTTGTGTCAAACCGAAATCAGATACACCGCCAACTCCAAGAGCTTTAAGATGGTTGTCCATGTCGATGAGAGCATTATTGTACACCGCAAAGCCAGTCGCTCGTTCTTCTGGTCGTAGTCTACGGATGATATCCTCTGACATGTTGTCCTTATGCGTTTCCCAAAGCTTAAAGGGCTCAACTATGCAACAGAAAAATAGCATTATGCAAAAGACACGTCTCATTTCTCGAGGCATCTTACATTCAGCAGCCTCTGTCAACGCCACGTTCAGGTGGGCATCATCCTCGTGTAGCCCGCGCTTCACGCACGCGTCCTTGTAACTGGAACAAATGTGGCCATCGAAATGTCTTAGGTCGGCGAATGACTTGGACCCTTTGATTTGATGCAGCAACATTCGCAGGAAAAAGCATTCTTGTTGCTTTGGATGAACCTTGTACACGCGTCCGATTACATTACTTCTGAAGACATCTACCCAATCCTCAACTTTTTCCCCTTGTCGCCGTCGATGACATTTTTTTCTCCACCAAGTGAAGTAGGTAGGTACATCGACGTAAAGAAGGGTAACCGCAAACTTATCGACAGAACATAGCTTAAAACATGCTGTAAGCGTCGTCCCAGGTGGCTTTTCGGCAGCAGCCGATGCGGTTTCCTCAGTGAAATAAACGCGTTAACCATTCTCTAAGTGAACATCCAAGTCAACAACTGCTGGAGAGCACCGGTGAATTTCAAGCCCCCACATGCGCAAACCTCCATATTGGACGAAACGTATCTTCCCATCATGAACTGAGTAAATTCGTTTTTTGATTCTACTCCATCACTGAGGCCAACCACCGCCATGTCGCCGCCTTTGTTGATGTATTTTCAGATGTATTTAATGCGTTAAACAGATGTGCAGGACTCCACATTGATGTGAGCATTAAACATTTTAGCAAGCAAAGGGTTGTAAGACACCACCCAGCTGGTGTCAATGTCGTATTCTTTCCCTTTCTTTTCAATCCTAGCCGAAAGGCCGCCAAAATCGGGAGCACGCCGCCGGTTGATGGGGTAGCCGTCAACCCTAGTGCAAGTTTCCATGGTGAAGGCTCAGGACTAGTGTTTGGCGCACTTGTTCCTCTCCATGCATGCATTTTGGCTGTTAAGGGCACCACAGGATCCATGTATCATATTAGCCAGCACAATGTTGTAAAGCTGCAAATCAATTTGGTGATCGGGCAACTCTGCACATATAATAATGTCCGTAGGTTTGATTCGTTCTTTGCACCAAATAAGAATACGTGCGTGTGGAAGACCCCGCTTCTGCAGGTCGTATGTTAGCTCTGTTGACCAATGTCATCTCATGCCTAGAGTCCAAACACTCCAAAGCACTCTGCAAGTCACGGACGTACGGATGAGTTGCATGGAGCATAGTCTGAAGTTCCGCAACAATGTTCCCGTCAACAGATGAATTGATCTTGCATCTTTGGGAAACTTCCCATCATTTCCGCCCATGTAGAATACCTGAGGAATTTAGGCTCCTCGCCTAGTTGTGGGCCAAGGCTTCCCATTAGGTGGTAACATTGACCTTGGATTTTGTAGGTGTAAATTTGTCTTTCTTTCTTCGCCGTTGTCATTGCTGGCGACACCGGTGTTTTTGCTGTTGTTGTTGTTCTTTTTGTTGTTTCTGCCATCTCTTAAACCAAATGATGTCATAGCGAAGCATTAGTTGCATCTCCAAATGCTTTTTGAAATGCTTCACTAAGAGATGGATATAGAAATATTTTAGGTTAAATAGTATAGGGAGGTGTGTAAGACACATACAGACATACATACACACGACGCTCAGCTTTATATAAGTATTGTGTGTAAGTGCGTGTGTGTGTTCTATACGAGTGACGATAAGTCAATGATATATAACAAGGTACTGAAAGTTAACTAAAGTTTGCTGGTCCCTCTTTGTCTCCCCCCCCCCTCTATATCTCTCTATCTCTCTCTCTCTCTCTATCTATCTCTCTCTCTCTCTCTCTCTCTGAATATCTAACACTTTAATTGTATCTCTCTCTCTCTAACGGCCTATCTCTCACTGCTATTCTAACGGCCTATTTCTCTCTACAGTGTTGCCATATAGGGAGTGAAGAGCGACAGATAGAGTAAAGCAGTTAAATTATAGAGAGGAGGAATGATATATTATAGAAGGAGGGAAGAGCGACGGTGAGAGTAGAGCTAAGAAATTATAGGGAGTTAAATCGATAGAAAAATATCGTTTTTTGGCACTATAGAACACGATTTTCAATTTAGAGAACCCCAGGTTGACTGTCGCTTCCTCTGCACCTTTTACATTAATGTGTAAATGTACCCTTTTGTCTGTATCCAGACACGACTCAGACACATTTCGCCCATTTTACATTTATATATATATATATATACATATATATATATATAATGATATCTACTAAATTCACAAGGCCAGTAATTTTTTTGGTGGGGAAAGTTGATTAAATCGACCCCAGTACGTTACTGGTGCTTTATTTTATCAACCCCTTAAAGATGGAGCGCAACGTTAACCTCGACGGCATTAACTTTGCCTTTCATCCTTAAGGGGTCGATAAAATAAAGCACCAGTAACGTACTGGGGCCGATTTAATCCACTTTCCTCTTATCCCAAATTACTTGCCTTGTTCCGATACTAGAAATCATTATATATATATATATATGCAAAGTTTTATTTAAATTGTTGGGTTACAACGAGTAAATATTTATAACTGATATAAAAGCACGCAACAAGTATTTGGAGTATATTTACGATATTAAATAAATGGAAACTATATCTATAAAACCATATTTATTTCATTATATATCATATTATAAATATGGTATGCCTTCATCATACAAAATACAATATAAACAGTCTTATAAATAGATAGATTTGACATACCTTACAACTTCAACTTCCATTTAAAAATCAACTTTTTAAATGGAAGTTGAAGTTGTAAGGTATGTCAAATCTATCTATTTATAAGACTGTTTATATTGTATTTTGTCTGATGAAGGCATACCATATTTTTAATAGGATATATAATGAAATAAATATGGTTTTATAAATATAGTTTCCATTTGTTTAATATCGTATATATATATATATATATATATATATATATATATATATATATATATATATATATATATATATATATATATATATATATATACACATATATATATATACATATATATATATATATATATATATATATATATATATATATATATATATATATTAGGTATAGGATTATCCAAGATGTAGTAATGGTTAATTACTACACTGGATATGGTTGACGTACGGTAAGAGGTTACTCTACGAGTTATGGAAGAATTGTTCAAGAAACTTAGTTCATGATCCTTCAGTATTCCGGAGTGTATATAAAGAATGAATAATAACAGGTAGACATCATAAAAAGGTAATTTATTCCGTGTGCTTACAAGTGTTTCCACGGTGGTTCTGCAGCCTAGTTCCGCTACGTGCAAATTCACAAGTACTTGAAGAACTCGAATATCCAATGCTGTGACCACTGTTTCCTCAGAGCAGAATCATTCTGCTCTGAGGAAACAGTGGTCACAGCATTGGATATTCGAGTTCTGCAAGTACTTGTGAATTTGCACGTAGCGGAACTAGGCTGCAGTACCACCGTGGAAACACTTGTAAGCACACGGAATAAATTACCTTTTTATGATGTCTACCTGTTATTATTCATTCTTTATATATATATATATATATATATATATATAATGACACACACACACTCATACACTCACGCACACTCATACACACAGAAACACACATATATATATATGTATGCATGCTTATATCTCGTTTTTATTTTATTCTCTTCCTTTGTTTTCACTCTATTAACTTTATCTTTTGCTGTTTATTTATACATTTTTTTATTTCTCTCTCTCCTCTAGTTCTGTGTGTCTGTTTCCGTCCTCATGCTTTTGTTTTGTACTTTAACGTTTTCTCTAGTCATTCTTTTATATCCACACCTCTATTGTTTTATTCATCCAATCATTAGCTGTCTATATATTTCTCCTGAATCTTCATATCGTTTATTTTTTATTTTTCCTCCATTTACATCATAATTTGCCTTCTCTCCCTTTCTGTCTTTGATCAATTTGATATACCCCTCTATCTCTTCCGATGTTTCCGTTATACAATGTCACGTTTATTTCTGTCCTTTTTTATGTTTCACCAGTCATCTCTATTGAATAGTTTATCAATGAAAAATACCACTAACAGTAATTGTTGTACATTTACTTTTCAGTAACAACAAGAATTTAAATTCCCAGATAGCAGCAGATATTCCGTTCGATGTCTTTACATTATTATTTTCAGTGCTTTTTATTCTGCTTTTCAGATATCTGGTAATATTTATTTTTATATAAAATGAAAAAAATGTAAAATATCTTAATAAATCAAAGATGTGTTGCTTCTTATTTGTTGTATGTTATTGTTACATCTGTTCTTTTCCTCTTCACGTACACTCGTTTCCATTCTCTTAAGAATGCTACAAACCAACCCCACTCATTCCTTCATAACATTCTAAAAAATATGGCGACCATCTTAGAGAATATATTGAAGGAGACAATAATTCTTGCTCAATTGAAGATGGCTGAGCTGTACAATTATGTTTGCCAATGAATATAACAGAAGGGAAATCTTGACAGAATATATAAATGCTAATATTTCTCTTTTTCTTATTTTCAAATAATTTCACATTATTGATTTTTTCAACAATAAAGGCATGCCTGGAGAGATTCAAACTAAAATCTAACCGCATTTTTATTTCTTTATTTCATTTTGCAAATGTCGTGTTTTTTTTTTTTTATATTTGTTTTGTTTTTTCATTCAATTTAATTTCAACTAGATATTTAAGGCTTTCAAAACAAAATATAAGTTTTCTTAAGTAGAATATTTCTTAGATTCTTTTACAACTTCAAGCTAGGAAATATCCTCTGACATTATATTTCTGGTGTTGTTGTTGTTGCTGCTTTTTGGTTCTGGTTTATTTTTTGTAGGGGATATTGTATTTGGATATGGATTTCTAGAATTGCAAGACATGTATCTTTTTATTTATTCGTTTCGTAGTGTATTTATGAAATGAATGAGAAAACGAAAGAGAACATGGACTATTGGTTTTGAACTGAGATTTTATTCAGCATTGAAAATCATTAGTTATTTTAAGTACCTAAATCATCGCCCGTTTATGCATAATCTATACCAATATAGATTGAAAGCGTAACCACAAATGTATGTTTCCAAATGTCTGATTAAAAAATACAAAAGCACATATTTAAATTTAATGAACAAAGACGGTTAAAGAGGATATGGAAACTAGGGAGACAGGAACATATAAAGGAGGGTGGTTACTCCACTGTTCAACGAGGAATGCATTAATTGATATTTATCAAATTTCCTTTAAAAGAATGCCGTGTAAAACCGCAACATAATATTTTAAACAGATATTTGTACTTTTTCATTTGATTTATGTTTAATGAAATTACAGTCGTAAACAAGAGATGCTTCCGTTCTTTAAGAGGTTTTATATGCGAATCACATGTTAGAATAACCGTTTACATTTTTTATATAGGATGGTTTAATATCTGAGGGTTATTTAACAGATATGTTTGCCGATTCAGTTACAAAATAATGGTTCCAACATTTTGATGTACATCTGTATAGTAGATAAATGCATGTACGTGCAGGGACGAATTAAGTGGCTTCATTATTGATAGAGATCAACATTATAGGAAGAAACAAGATCACTGATCAAAGGCATAGATTATGTGGCTGTAATCCAACATTCATTTAATAAATCCACTTAACGAATTCGTAATATACATTTCAAACATTCATGTTCATAATGCATGTTATAGAAAGTAAAGTCGGATTTCCATAGTAAATGCAGCAGTCAAACCACCCTCGAACCGGGAGAGGATTGTCACGGATGCTATATTTTTTATTATAGGTATCCTCAATGAGAATTGCCCTGTGTTAAGAACAACAACAATGTGTATATAGATATGTATAAGTTGAAAATTACCGGGTAAAATTTTGCAATTAATATTTTAGCACGAGAGAAAAAAAAAACTGAGAATATTTTGTCTAAGGCGAAAGGCAACCGGAAGTTACAGGTTAGGCAAATTTTTCATGTAGAATTATATAAATTTATACATTAAATTTGCGGGTAAAATGTTTTTAAACGTGTAAGAGTAAACATACTAGATGTTTTATATAAATGTATTTTGCATGTTTTATGAAGATGAGCTTGAATCTACATTCTTGATTGTTTGGATGCAGTGTATAAACATTCCAGGCCAAGCGAACAAATGGCAACATATTATACATATACATTATGACTTAATGTAAATATATTTATTTAACTTCCGACACACCATTGTACAGTTATATTTATTTTAGAAAATACAACATGCCCCTTTTTGTGAAAATAAAATATTATATCATTTCGTTTTATATATAAGCGTACAATTTCCAATGAATCCCTCATATAAGGGAGAAGGTAGTGAAAATAGGAAAACTAGGTGTTATTTTTATATGTAAGGAGAACAGCAGCATACACACAGATATCATAGTACATGATATCCAAAGCAAGCGCAACTTCAGTGGTTGTTTTTGAATGATTAATTATTATACTGCATCACCGTGATCAGTTGCATACTATTTTTGTATATATATCTATTAAGCACGCAGTGACTAACTACAGATTGTTTTAAGTCTGCATGTGTGAGATATATGCGTAGCTTGTGAATAAACAATTCAAGGAGTTTCGCTGGCCGTGGTGATCCCTGCCAAACATCTTTTGTAATGTATCGTCTTATTGGCTAATTTCATTGTTTTATTGGCTAATCAACCAATGAGATTAATTGTTGCTCAAAAGCATCCGCCACTTAGTTTGCACGTTTATTTATCGTTTCGCTTTTGAATCTTCCTCATGTATTTCATCGTAAATCATCAAAATATGTTTCTCTTTTGGTAAGTTATATTGTTAATTTATATATGATTTTTTAAATTTATATTAACTAATTTATTTTCAGTTCGTTATAACATGCTTATAATATTGGTTGTATCATATTTACATGTATATTTGTCCATATTATTGTTCGTTTTATGTTAGATTATTTTATTATTATTATGTTATATTATGTTTTTATTATCATATTAGACTATGTGTATGTACTATTTAATTTTTATTAATTCAACTATAACAATTATGATGTAAAATATATTTATTTAATATTGATTGTTTTTTATACATTTTACAATAATATTCATAAGATCACTTATCAAATAACGATTATATAATCTAATTACATTACAACGATAATTTATTATTAATATATATATCATGTTAAACTAGATTTATTACAATCGTTGTCTTAAGAAAATATTAAACTAGACCTGAAAAATGCGCAAGCTCAAGAGTGCCACATAATGTTATAATAAACCTTCAAAAGTGTGGGACTAGAATTGTTGCTAAAAATATTGTAATCATTATCTATCGTACACTCTGTGGTATCCTTTTATAAAAATGATATTCATAACGAACTCAAGAAGACACGATAATTATATAAGTGAATTTAAAATATAGAATTCGGTTTAAGTGCATTTCGTATTAATCATTACTAAACATCTACTACAAGATATTGAACATTAGCTTAGATAATTATCGCGTCGTCTTGAGTTCGTTATGAGTCTCTTTTATAAAAGGATGCCACAGGGTGTACCATAGATAATGATTACAATATTTTTAGCAACAACTCTAGTCCCACATGTTTGAAGGATTATTATAACATTCTGTGGCTCTTTTGAGCTTGTGCATTTTTCAGGTCTAGTATATATATATATATATATATATATATATATATAGTAATAATAATAAATTTGAAGACTAAAATCCAAACAGGGCTCGATAAGGATAAATATATTTCAGATATATAAGAACAGTAGAGCAAATATTTATTAAAATAACAGATTGAAGTTTAAGCAAATAATCGCTGCTTTCACCCTTAACGGGATCTTCTGAAAGTAAAAAAAGTCAATATGTGAACGCAGAAGTAAATTATAGTAAATGAAACAATTAATTGTTTTCACCGTACCTAATAATGACGTATTATCTTCGTTTTCGGTGCGCCCTGCCGACTAACTCACTCGATATGCAAATTAGGCTGCTCATCCGTTAATATGCATAAGAACAATATATACTTTCAAACATTCAGTCATCTGACAGAAAGGTATACGATGCTGACGATAGCTAATAAGCTTGAAACTAGTACATCGTTCCTGTGTCAGTGTTGAACGAAAGGGCGACGATTGTTGCCGATCACTGTACGGCGTAATTCGGGCTGTCTGTTTAAAAACAAACCGACCATTATAATAAATGCTCGGTAAACCCATTCGTACATACGTACATATATATATATATATATATATATATATATATATATATATATATATATATATATATATATATATATGTGCATGTATGTATATATATATGCATACTACTGTACGTCTGAAGACATATATGTATGTACGTATACATATATATATATTTAGGTATCAGCCGTCTTAAGAGTGAGAAATGAAATTTCGTTTCATATATATATATATATATATATATGTTTATCCCGGTTTCAATCGGGGGTAACCAGATTAAGTAAGATACTCAATACATAGCAGAGTATACATATTTAATGTCTTCTACAGGAAGAGAACTATTTATTTCGGGAAAAAATTCCTGCTGATTTCTTCCGAATGAAACAGTTCCAGCCCTGTAGGAGAGGAGGAAGCTGAGAGATACAGAGAGGTGCGATACAGATTACTAAATGCCAATGGCCGAAGCGTGGTGAGCTCAATGCTTGGGTTAGCAGAGTTAAATACTGGAGGAATCTTAATATTTAGTGTATTGTTCAAGCAGAGCTATAATAAGCCAATCAATGAATGAAGGAGTTACAAGCCGTTAAAACAAGTTCTTTATATAGCTCTTACACATGTTTCACCCACACGGGCTCGTCAGAGAAATAATTGATTATATAATGTCATGAAAAATTATAAATACCGTTGAGAATCATTTCCACACTTTCACGTCTCCTTGCATGATGGGCGAAAAAATAACAACAACTGGGTCGGTGAAAGGGCAATATCTATTAGGGGAGGTAGCTGCAAGGTGTTAGGCAATAAAGTACCCAACAATTTATTTTAATATATCCCAGCTTGGGGGAAGGTTTAGCGGGATGAATCTAATGCAGTAGGTAAAGGGCAGTGTCTCTGTAAAAATCAGATGGCTGGTTATAGCGTCATTAGACACTGCAGTTTGGCTTACTTATTGCAGGTGAACTAAATATTGGTGCGATGCAGATAGCTGTGCCCATAGGATGTTATTACTGTTCTAGTGACAACTTGTACAACGAGTGCTGTAGTCTGTGGCTACATTTAATGACCGTTTCAGCCCGACTATTATTGAGTTCCTGGAGTGAGTTCACTATATAGTATGTTTCCATTAGGCAGAGCTGGCAATTTTTCCTAAAGTTGTATGGGGTTGCTTGGTCTACTATTCCCCATTGTGCGGCGTAGCTAATGTTACATTCAGTTAATAGAGTAATATAATTAGCGAGGGCGGTAAAGAATATGAGCTTCTTTTTTCTAGGAGTGGAGATGCGATCTAAATCTTGTTTGAACTCATTAGAAGTGACCCCTATGTAAAACTTACTGCTATTATTACTCGTCACGGTGCATTTGTAGATTTCGTTTCTAATCAAGCAGTGGCCTTGGAGCACCATGTGTTGGGGTTTCGGCAATTTGCAATGGTTTTTGTTGCTATTCCTAATGTGATTGGGTCCGCTGCTATCATTACTACTTTCGTTGCCACCATCACAATTGTCGTAATTGCTGCGGTTGGCATTATTACAGATATAGTTTTGAGACATGGTGTTATTTCTGTTGTTCCTAATATGGCATATTCTACTGCTGTTGTTATCGCTGCTATGGTTCCTATCCTGGTCGCCAGTTTCAATATTAGTGTTGCGGTTAGCCTCTATGGTGTTGATATTGTTGATATTATTACTATTACCATGGTTATTATCCTGGTTTCTATTACTGCTATTATAGCTACCGTATTGTTATGGTTATTAAGGTGGTCAGACCTTCCAATGTTGGCACTACAAGATGGCTTGATTCTAGTGAGCTGCCTGTGGTTACTAAGTGCTATGCGATTGGCTATGTTAGGTGTAATAGAGAAAACTATGGTACATATGGTTAGGTGGGAAGTTTCTCTCTAAGGCATCCAAGAAGATTGTAGATATGTTTGAGGCTATACTCTTAGAGTAGGGGAGAAGGAACCATATGAGAGTAAGCCGACGTTTCCTTGTTGCTGTTGGGTCGGTGTGGTCGTTTAAGTCGGACTGATGCATGTTGCACGCGTTGCTCCTATTAGTCCCATATGTTAATCTACCCACCGAGGGGTCGACCTGGGTTACCCTATGCTTGTTGGTAGGTGTTGGTAAAATACCGTCTACATTGTTATGCCTGTATGAGGGGAATTTTTCTAGTACGCTATTTCTAATTATATTGTCTGAATTAGATTGGCGCCGGTTTAGGGATCTACCTGGTCTATTACAATTGCTGTTGTGATATTGGCCTAGTCCAGCCGCAATGCTGGTTTGATTGCATATTTCCTATTAACAAGCTTGCTGCCGCGGTGCTTATTGATGCGCCATGCCATTACACTAGTCCTATGGGAGGGAGAACAAGTGTCCAGGATGTATGAAATCCTACTGTTATACACCGATGCAGCGAGTGCTTTGTTGTAGTAGTCAGCAGTTTGGTCGAGAAGTCCTCGTTGGCCGGTAGCCTCGAGATTCTGTGGGAGATGCTACTCACTATAAAGTTAAGCGTAGAGTTGGGGTGGTTAGATGATTTGTTAAAGTAATGCAGGACCTCGCCTGGCTTATGGTACGGTCAGTACAGGCCAGTATCTAACTCTAATGTTACATGTCGGAAGTTAACTACCTTATGGTTATGGTCTATTGTAACTGAGAGGCCGTACGTTTCAAATAATTTATGGATATGGTTTTTGAGATTTTCTATCCTACGGGGGTTGCGATTCCTGATAGTTAATAGGGCGTCGTCCATATATACACCTTGTAATGCGGGGATCTCTTCCCTGAGCCTATGCATGAGATATATTCCAACCAGGTCGGTTACCTGTGCAGAGTCACTCGATCCCATCGTGATATCGAAATTCTCAGGGCGGTTGGCTCGGGGCCAGTATGAGCATTCGTTGTGTATGAT
>OZ024742.1:114073374-114078374 GCA_964016885.1 Eledone cirrhosa
ATTTATGTATGAAGATAGAGAGAAAAAATAATAATTGTGGATGAATATTCTAACGTCAAAAAAAGTGTATGTTGATAAGTATTGTGGCAATTTCAAAATTAACGAAGAGAAAACATTATTAAGGTTTGTGTGTAGAAGGATTTGAGAAAAATAATGTAAAGTTAAAGTTTGTATATTGAAGGAATTGATAATATATGCGAATAAAGAGTTAATATGTATTAAGAATGAGTTCGTTGATGGGGAGAGAAAAAAAAAATAATAATAATAATAAATTAAGGATGAAATTGAGATTAAAATGTTTTATGATAGAGAGAAAAAATAATAATAATTGCGGATGAATATTCAAACGTAAAAAAAAAACAAATAAACAAATGTATATGTTATGAAGGATTTTACAAGGTGAAGATAGAAAGAGGGTAATGAGTAAACAAGTATTATAGAGTGTATAATGCCCTTTGAAGTAAGGTAGGAAGATGGGGGTATTTTAAAGAGGTGTATGTATATGTGCCTTTGAGAAAAGATTCTAAATTGATAAAGAATTGAATATTAACTGTATACTTCGTGAAAAGTCCTATGGAATTTATGCAGGCAGATAGAAAACAAATCTGTACGTCTATTTATTATAGAATCTAGGTTAGAGATAATGGTAAATTTTTCATTTAGGCAGAGATTACAGATTTTAGATAGAGAGCTGTTCAAGTATGAGGATGCAGAAGAAACCTTCTTCCAAAAGATGGTATATTTAATGTTTTTGTCTTTCAAGGACCATATGAGTTCTGAGGGAGCCGTGTTGGTTCTTTTAAGTTTGTATTTGAAAGATGAATGGTGATTATAGAGACGAGCTTTAAAAGAGGTGGAAGTGGAGCCAAAATAGGTGAAGGAATTGGGGCTAGTTATAATTTTACATTCATAAATTAAGTTTTTATCGAGACAATGGTTGTTGAGAGGACATTTATTTTTAATGCGGCAGTTGCAATTAGAGAGATTATTAATGAGTGACCTAGTGTTATCTATAGAAGGAATTGGATTGGAGAAGTTGTTTGCGATAGGAATAATAGGAATAATAGTTTCTTGATTTAGAGTTGGATTATGAACATTTAGCGAAGTTGTGTTTGACGTTGTATTTGGTTTTACAGAAGTTAGCCTAGGGTTTACAATGACGACGTGGAGTACTATTACTGTTATTATGAAATTCAATGTTGGAAGGAAGAGATTTAGTATTTAGTATGTTATTGTTGTGTTTAGAGATGATGTTGGAAATATTGGAGGATGTAGAATAAGAAAATTTGATGGTGTGTTTGTTACATATTTTACTATAGATATGTGAGGGAGGGAAGCATTTATTTAAGGCACTAAAAAATAATTTAGGAATATTGTTATTAATAGAGATGGAGCATTATACCAGATTATGTTTTTGTATCTAGGTCTTTTATTAAAATTATTGGAATGATCATGATTAATTATTCTACTGTAAGCTTTTCTAGAATTTGTTTCTTTACTATATTTGATTTCATCTGGATAGCCGGCTTTAGAAAGTGCGTTATTATAGTAATTGGCGTTAGCATCAAAGTTGTTTTTATTAGAAGATATGTTAGATATTCTTTTTCCAATATTACTAACTATAGCATTCTTGATATTGGTAGGATGGTTAGATTTAAAGTTAACATGATTTAGGTTCTCATTGTTTTTATGGTAAGGGTAATATAGGCCAGTGTCAAGATTAAGAGATACATCCAAGAAATTAGCTAGTTTGATACTATTATCAAATTCAATTTTTATATATATATACTTAGGGTAAACATTGATGCAATTCAAATCAAGAACTCAACGTACTTATTCCACATAGGAGTGACGGAGTAAATATCAAATAAGTAAAAGCGAAGTAGTTTCAGATGTTCAAGTCCTTTAATAATAATTGTTTCTACGTTAGGCACAGGGCCAGTAATTATCCAGTGCATTACTGGTACTTTATTTTATCGACCCCGTAAGGATGAAAGGCAAAGTCAACCTCAGCGGGATTTGAACTCAGATCGTAAAGGGACGTAACTATGCTGGAAAGCATGGCGTCCGACCCTCTACCGATACTGCCAGTCCACCGCCCTAGTCCTTTAATAATAATGCTGTGATATATATTTCAATGGCGAAAGTGGCCACACACTTCTGTGGGCCAGTCTCGCGACATCGTCAGACGGCTGGTTACATAATAAGGTTATGTTTCCGAGGCAATCCAAATTGAATCGACATGAGAGGAACCAACCATGAGCTACCCCTGGAAATTCCCTCTACCTTGGGATGGAACCCCCTGACACTGGACGGACATAATAATAACTTTCGGCAGGATAAATACGAGGAAACAAAGATAAACCCCGATTTCTCTGCTCCAAATCGCATTTGAACAGAAGCCCCCTCAATTCAACCTATACATGGACAAATTGACAATAATATGGATCATTTTGCATATATGTACTCTGTGTTTTTGCATTCATTCATTCATTCATTCACTCGTTCATTCACTCATTTATTCATTCATTGGTTCTTTTCTTTTGTGTACTTTATATATGTTTTTGTTGATTTTGTTCCATGTGATGGAAACTACGACTATGTACCCGATTGACTACTACCCGTAATACTGTAATTTACCCTAAGTTCTACTGTACAGCACCATCGTTCAGTATGTAGATCGTGTAACATTAGGACCCCTTTCAGAACTTCTTACTTAAACATCTCTCTGCATATTATTTACTCACTTCAATCTATAATTTTTTACTCACCTCAATACGGATTCTCACTTGACAAATCTTTAATTGTTTAATTTCTAATTGTTAATTTTTAAATTTATATTTTCTGATACTTGATTTAGGATTTTCGATTTTAAATTGTAATTTTTAGTTCTAATTTCACTTATAACTTCCAATATGAAACTATGATACATAGAATTAAATATATCCTCTTAGGGGTTGATGGTCAGTTATACTGCCCATGATTGTGAGAGGTAGTAAAGAGACCTGTAAATACTAACACTCTCCCATCCCCACTGGCTTTCGGTTGACTGCCATAGACGGGATGGGTAGCAGTAAACTTTGTTGCAGGTTTGAATGGGTGATTGTCTTCATGAGAGAGGGAACTGACTAAGCAAATTTCGTTTAAATCTGCGGTAGCTAATGGTCAACTTCCCCCGGGACCTGCGCCTGAGCAGACCAGTGGGAGTGAATTGGTACTCACAGGGGAACGGATGAAGAACCCAAAAGCACATACTTCGTCCGTTCCCATGTCGATTCAATTTGGATTGCCTCGGAAACATAACCTTATTATGTAACAAGATGTCTGACGATGTCGCGAGACTGGCCCACAGAAGAGTGTGGCCACTTTCGCCATTGAAATATATATCACAGCATTATATATATATATATATATATATATATATATATATATAATTGAAAAGTGGAGAATAACATGGTCAAAATTACAAGAAAGGGGATTTATTTACAGTCTAACAATTATTTCACTGATAAAAATGTCTAAAAATTACTGAACGCTAGAAGCAGTGCCACTCAATTTTAAATACGATGTTAGCTAGATCAGATCTTCAGAAACTGTTATTGAAATATATGTAACGTTATCTACGTAAATCTAAAACTATCCTTAATAATAAGTATTCACAACCTCTAACTGGATTACTTATAACGATAGTTTGTTATTCTTTATATATATATATATATATATATATATATATATTTTTATGTGTGTGTGTGTGTGTAGAAGAGATATTTAATTTGTTGGAAATCAAACAAATATAGATGTTTAAAACTGAGTCAGAGCACTCAACAGCTTTCTGGAGTAAGTATTCAATGATATTAAATAAATGGAAACTATATGTATAAAACCATATTTATTCTATTATATATATTTCAAGGGTACCAACAATTTTAGTACGCCATCATCAGATAAAATTCAAATTTGTTTATAAATATTTGACATGACCAAGGATAATATACCTTAACGGTTCAAGTTATCCCTGGAAAGTGAAGGGAAGAGAAAAGAAAAGTCAGATATTTAAAATGATTAATATGAGTCTGAAAATGATGTTTATATTAAAAGGCTGAAAAAACGTTATTTTAGACGCTATGGAAAATGTAATTAATTATGATAAGGAAGGAAGAAAAACAGAGAGGAATCAGGTTAATTTGGGGGCAAAAATGTGTTACCTAAATTATGAGTTATAATATACTATATAAATTATAGAAAGACTTGTGGTTGTAAGTATTTTTATGTTATTACATTAGGATAGGTTATATGTATATAAATATCTCTCTATATATTAATAAGTTACGTAGGTATTGATTGTTTATATAAACAAATATGAGTTACGAAGTGTGTTGAAATTTTATTTTCAAATTGTGAGATTAAAATAATTTGTGGATTCAAAAATGTATTCAACATTGAGAATGTTTTCAGAATATTGTTAATTTAACGAAGCTATATAAATTATCAAACACAAATTGTTAAAGAAGAAGGAAGCTAAGAAGAAGGAAAAGGAAGACCACTTTAACGTTAATTTAGGGGATAATATATAACTACATTTATATGGAGAATTATTTATCTTATTATAATAAAATATATATATCTATATATATTTTAATAATAGCATATGTATTTTTTTTTATTAAAAGGATAGCTTGTTTATAATATGAGTTACGAGGGATGTTGATTTATAAATAAATAAAAAATAAATAGGTGGTTGTTCATAATATAAGTTACTAGGGATGTTGATTTTATGTGAATAAATAGGTAGTTACAATTGATAAGGTTTAAATTAAATTAACGGAGTTATGTATAACAAGTTTTTATGATTGAAAACAGGAAAGATAACTCCGATTTTTTTTATTAATCGCTAGTATGGGATTAATTATTTAGTCTAAAGAAATATGAATATTTAAACATCATCTTGAATAGGATACATTTTACTAAAAACAGTTAATGGTTATTAATCTACATTTAAA
>OZ024742.1:114085874-114108374 GCA_964016885.1 Eledone cirrhosa
CTTTTTTCTTTTTTCTTTTTCTTTTCTTTCCTTTTTAATTTTTATTTTTTATTTCTTAGTTTATAGATACATCTATAAATAAGCAGTCTGCCCAAACCGTTGAATACTGACCTCTCCCCCCCTCCCACCTAATTTCTGTATCTTGATCTAGATGTGTGTGGCAGTGTTTATGTGAGTGAATTAATATCCATGTGCTTATGATAATATTATATCCACATATATATATGTGTGTGGGTGTGTGTGTGTGTGTGTATGTTCGTAATTATGTGTATGTTTATGCATATACGGGCGCGTGTGTGTGAGTGTACGGATATGTGTGAGTATGAGAATATGTGTATACACTTATTTCATATTTATGTGTCTATACGCATCTTATCTGTGCATTATAAACTTACAGAGACATTAACCTTGAAATTTTGTATTTGCATGCATCTTTTTGGCATGCGTATGCATGTTGAGCATACATCTTTGTATAAATATGTGTACGGGGTAGTTACATGTATATACACACACCAAACTGCATAAAAGCTTTTGTATTTTCATTGGTCAATTTTGTTCCCAAACGGACCTGAAATTTTGAATTGTTGTTATTATCAATAAATATATTTCATTATTTCTGAAGACGGCGTATATGTGTGTTTGGTATGTATATTTAATCTTGATAGTTTGTATAATTTTGTATAATTTTGTACATAGATCTGTTGAATATGCATGCCAATTCTAACACATATATATCCTAGAAACGATCGTTAAATAATGAACTTTTTTTGTTTAATATAAGGAACTGTTTCATTGTTTTATTCATTATTTGTTTAATATTTTATCTTGACTCTGTATACCGTTTATCTTTCACCGAAAGTGATTTTTCATTACATCTCTTCTTTCCATGATATCCGGAATACATTGAGTTCTTCATACGGATTGGACACTACCGTAAACTCTTGGTAGATTTATCTACATATATATATATATATATATATATATATATATATATATATATATATACACATACACACGTACATATATATTATAAGAACTTTTAAATATATTATGATTTAGATATATTAATATATAAAAAATATTAAATATATAAAATATTTGAGCAGATAGGATCATTTTGAAGATTAATAGGAATATTATAAGTATATTATAAGTATATTATAAGTTACATATAGTTCTGAATGTAGAATTTTGGCGATGTCTGCAAGTAAATATTTCTGTTCTGAAGTTAATGGAGTTTTTATAATTAATTATATAGAAAATGTCTTCAATACAGGATTTACAGAATCTCGATAAGGCCGTCTTTCGGTAAGCAGGTGCCTCGAAATCATTTTCCAAGATAATTAATAGTATATATTCTTGCTTTTTAAGTTCAATATAAGATGTGAGAGGGGAGTAGAAGATGTTTTGTCAGATCTTCTAAAAGAATGATTGTGTTTAATCCAGCGAAGTTTAAATTCTGTAGAAGTGGCACCGACATAGTTGAATATATTATCACTAGTTTTAACTGTACATTTATAAACTATGTTTTTATCTAAACACTTATTTTGTAAAGGGCAATTTGATTTGATACTACAGTTAAATTTTACGGAGTTGTTGTTGCTCGGAACGGTACTATTACGTTGGATATTGCTAGAAATATTATTATTGTTATTATGGTTTATTTGGTTAGGGTTTACATTTAAGTTTTTATTATTAATTCTATTTATATTTTGTGCTATGTTCATAGTAGTAGAGTAGGATAGTTTTATAGTATGTTTGTTAAAGATTGAGTGGTATATGTGGGTCTGAGGAACATATGTGTCTAGTGTTTTAAAGAATAGCTTTGCTAAAGGTATTTTAACGCTTAATGAGCAAGGGGGTGAGTACCAAATAATATTTCTAGTTCTATTTCTTTTGTTTGTTTTAGAGTTTATGTTAAATTGTTCATTCTTATTATAATTAATAGTAGGGTGATTTGCCTCGTCATTGTTGTAAATTTATTTAATTCTATTCGTATACCCTACTCTATTTAAAGCTTCATTATATTATTCAGCCTTATCCTCAAAATATTTTTATTAGCAGAGATGCGTGAAAACCGTTGCTGGACGCTATTGACAATAGTGTTTTAATAGATCTAGGATGATAAGAGTTAAAACTTACGTAATTTCGATTTTCATTAATTTTATGGAATGGATAGTAGAGCCCTGTGCTAATGTTTAATGTTACGTCTAAAAAGTTAATAATTTTATAGTTATTCTCTATTTCTAACTTAAGGTTATAATTATTGAAGAATTGTATCATGGATTTTCTTTTCCTATTAATTTCACAATTACTAGGATTTTCAATTAAAAGTAGCATATCATCACGTTATAAACCACCGGTTATCTCTGGCATTTTTCTATGCAGTGTATTATTAAAAAATAAGCCCACAAAAGCCGTTATTTGCGCCGAGTCAGATGATCTCATGGTGATAACAAAATTATTTTTTCTATCGGCTCTTGTCCAGAGATGATTGTTGAATTCAATTAAAGTTTTCCGTGCAGTTAAAATGATATGCATTTCTTCACTAGATAAATATGTATGTTTAGATGCATAGATAAGAGCCCTATTAAGTAAACTAGGAGTAATAGAGGAGTAGTAATTTACAATATCCATTTCAATACATTTTTTGTTATGTTTAAATGTTATGTTATTGAACCAATCTTTAACCTCATTAGTATCGTTCCATAGTTTTAGGTGTGATTTTTCTTTAAGTTCGGTATGATTCTATCTAATATATGTTTACTAATTATGCCTAAGTCTGATTTAGATGGTGCTGTAAGTTTAACTGGTAGTTATATTTCAAAGTTTCTTTTGTGGTATTTTAGGTTAATGTTCGGTCTTCCAGGTATAAAGCGTTCAGTCTTATTTTGGATGCCTAATTAATGAATTGTTTCGGAATCTTCTCTATTTAACGTAGCAATATCTTCATTAGTTGTTATTCTGAGGTTTTCTCTGAGTTCCTTCAGGGGTTTGAACTCAGATCGTAAAGGGCCGCAATTCTATGCTACGAAGTATGGCATACGAACCTCTACCGATAATGCCAATCCATCACGAGCAAATAATGATTATTTAAGTCATACAATATGAGGGATTGATTATATACATGTGTGTATATCTCTGTCTCTCTATCTTTTTTTCTCGCTCTCTCTCTCTCATATATATAATATATGCATATATATAATATATATATATATTTATGTATATATATATATTTATATATATATATATATATATATATATATATATATATATATATATATATATATATATATATATATATATATATATATATATATATATATATATATATATATATAGGAACCAGTAAAACCCCGACGGCTGAGCTCTAGCCGTTTCGACCGCTAATTCTGGCAGAATTAGCCGTCGAAACGGCTTGAGCTCAGCCGTCGGGGTCTTACTGGTTCCTATTACCCACTCTACTACCCAAGTATTGAGTACTTTGGTGCGTTATGGTCCTCCTGGTTCCTTACCACATTTCCTGCGTTATATATATATATATATATATATATATATATATATACGTAGGTCCCGGGTTGATTCGGGGATATCCACAGTAAGTAAGGTACTCAATACATGGCAGAGTAAATGTTTTTTATTTTATAGAAGGAGCTTCTACAGGACTAGTACTGTTTCATTCAGATGAAATTTTCAGGAAGCTGGGTGTCATATTAAGTTCTGGTATTTATACATTTAGGTAGTGGTAAGGGAGGGGTGGTGGGATGGGGGAGGTTTGGGGTGGGATGGTATTTAGGTACACAGGAACACTCCAGGGCACAGACCGTTTTTTCTTTGGGGAGTGGTCAATTAGCCAGAGTGCTTTTTTGAAATAAATAAATAAGTAAATAAATAAATAAATGAATAAATGAATAAATAAATAAGTAAATGAATAAATAAATGAATACATATTACCAACCCACCTAAATTTCCCTACTATATATCTGTTGAATTACTATTCTTGAGGTTTTTATTTATTTATTTTTTTATTTTTTTTTTTATTTTTTTATTTATATTATTCATTTATTCTTTTATCTATTTAATCATTTATTTATTTATTTACTTATTTATTTATTTCAAAAAAGCACTCTGGCTAATTGACCACTCCCCAAAGAAAAAACGGCCTGTGCCATGAAGTGGTCCTGTGTACCTAAATACCCCCACCCCCACCCCCACCCCACCCCCATTCCACCACCCCTCCCTTACCACTACCTAAATGTATAAATACCAGAACTTAATATGACACCCAGCTTCCTGAAGATTTCATCTGAATGAAACAGTACTAGTCCTGTAGAAGCTCCTTCTATAAAATAAAGAAACATATATATATATATATATATATATATATATATATATATATATATATATATATATATATATATATATATATATTTCGTTTCTGAATTTGTTTAGCAAGATTCTTTATCTGAAATCGTGTGTTGAAACCGATATTGTTATACTTTGGGAGGGTCATGTTGCCAATAAGAAACACACGCACCAGATGCATTCACTTCAATTTATTATATATTTATAAATTTACAAATTTATAAATTTATAAATTTCTGGTTGGTTGGTTGGTTCCACAACCAGATAGTTGTTTATATATAGTCATAGTCCTTTCGTCACACACTCTGTGACCTCTTCAGTGACTGGGGATTCCTTTCTTTGTCTCCGTGCCTCTCCTTTGTTCTGTCCTACGCAATTTTTGTTTCTGTGTGTATCACACATTTTGTTTCTGTGGACACACACAGAAACAAAATGGCGCAAATATATCCAATTGAACAATTCGAAAACACACACGCGCTCATACATACTCACACTCACATGCACAAATACACACATACACACACTCACTCACACATACATATATGCATATATATATATAAGTAAAAATTAGCGATAATCGAATTTCAGCCCATGAAATAACGAAAAAACACTTTCGAATTGTGAGGCAAGCGCTCTATAATTCAAATGAATTAGAGCTTACAACTTACGTTAAATCCTAAACACACTGAGATGGTGGTTAAACTAATTATCCTCACAGCGAAGATTCGATCTCCTATTTCGGGTCAAACAGATATACTGATATAAAACTATATGAAAGCATAAATGTTTCATACTCACCCGGACGCCTGAAATGATGGAAAGTCCAGTGTTGGGGTTTCTGCGGCTACATAAGTCATTTACTGTCCACTTACATAAAGTGTGTTAAGTTTCTCGTATCCTAACTATACAAGGAGTACGCGTTATCAACGGAATTCAGTTCGAAAGACGACATAGATGTGTCTGTAACTGACACCACGTGGGGTTCAGCAAGGGAGGCAACACCTAAATTAGGCAGATGAATTCGTCTGTGTATAATATTGCGAAAATGCAAAATATCACAAATCGAATGAAGCTCTCGACAGAGTGGTTAAATATAACAAAACTATTCGGCAGTCAATATATATATATATATATATATATATATATATATATATATATATATATATATATATATATATATATATATATATATATATATATATATATATATATATATATATATACATATATATATATCAGTGCCTGATATCAGTGACTGATACAGTGGTGAAACGGTTGGGCATAAATCATCAGGCGTATGGTCTTTATAGGAATGAGATCACAGATTTGCAACACATAGCTGGGGCCCTTTACGAGGTGAGTTCGAATGCTGCTGAGGTGACATTTGCCTTTCATCCTTACCGGGTCGATAAAATAAAGCACCAGTAATACAATGGGATAATTGATGGCATTCTGCCAACAGTAGAAACAATTAATTGACTCAGATGACTTGTTGACGTCTAGGGGAAAGAGGCCATACGTCTAAAATATATGTAGATAAATTGTTTAAGGGAGGCGATCCTTATTTAAAAATGCAGACGTCTGATTTTGCACGTGTGTATATGTCTAGCGAACGCGCTGAGACTCATTTTCAGAAGCTCGTGCACTGGCCTTGGACACAGCGTTTCTTTTCTGTCTGCGGACGCGCCGATCAGCCGTTGCAGCAGCGCGTGCAGCGGCCGTGGACATTGCGTTTTTATTTCGTCTTATTTCGGCATTTTGTAGTGGCCCACTTGCTCGTCAATTTGTCATACTTCTGCCTCGCGTTGTTTTCCGACCAATGTTGTTACTCTACTTCGGAGTCATTATCTAAAGAGTAGTATAAGCACATGTGGAATAGCACCCATGAAATAGATTAATGCAGAGAAGAGTATAGGCGGATTATACAAAGTAACATTTATCGCAGACTTGAAAAGTTAAAGAATTATCGTTGACACCCGGTCAATAGTGTGTACCGAGATGAACGGAGTCCAAATAGGAATAAAACCTTATTAGAAATTCATGAGCTGGCGAGTTTCTTGAAAATCGGTCGTAGTGTGTAGCAAATGGCGAAATGTTGAGTGAATCGTATATAATTGTATATATATACAGATATATATAAAATAGAGAGGGAGATTATATATATATATAATAGAGAGAAAGCGAGAGAATTAACATGCAGATCGATGTAGGAGTGTAGATATTAAGTCATGTCGTCTGCTGAGTTAACGGCGAAAGTTTATATGGATTGATGATTTCTACATTCGTTCTTTTTCATTAGTAGTGTCTCATGAAAGAATGGTGTTGATGTTTCTTAAGATGATTTTACTTAAATATTTTTTTTAATGTATTTTTAGCTCGTAGAGCGACCAAGAAGTCATTTGTCACTGTGTGGCAATTGTTTTAACCGATTAGAGTAACTATCAACGGGAAATAATTCCTTCTGTCCTGTTTCTTAGGTATAAAGTTTTACTTCCATTTAATTTGTTTTAACTAAGATTTTGTGTATTTGGTTGACTTACTTTTGAATATTTAATCACTACGGAATAAAAAAAAAAATGATACGGTGATATATAGAATACACTCCCCGATGACTAAACTATGAGCCTGTAAAGTTTCATGAAAATCGGTCGCAAGATGTAGGCCCCTATAGGTAAAACACAGACACACACACACATACTTAATTTTATATATATATATATATATAAACACACACACACATACACACACATATATATATATATATATATATATATATATATATATGTATGTGTGTGTATGTGTGTGTTTGTATGCGTGTGCATGTGCGTGCCTGTGTGTATGTGTTGGAGTGCGTGTGTGTGTGTGTGTGTGTGTGTGTGATATCATACTGGTTTTTACTATAGCTGTGACAAGGGGAATTACTGAAAGAAATGTGATTTAATTCATTAATATTTATACGAAATTATGTTACGTATGTCATACAATGTGGAGTTGAATATTCTCAAATATATTTTCTATTTCTTTGAGGAAATTATTGCTCATACATCACCCGAAATTAATTTCAAAATATACATATTCATAAACACATAGATGAATATTTGTGCGTTAGATTTTAAGTTACATTTCCGTGAGAATTAGTCTGTGTAAACTTACTTTTATATTATTGAGTTAATAACACTTTCTCATTATTATTTCTTATACATATGTAATTTTGAACAAGTATATACTGATGAACAACAGTATTTTTTAACTATCTATCTATCTATCCATCTCTCTATCTATCCATCTATATATCTGTCTATATGTCTATCTATCTATATCTATACCTATATGTTTTATCTATATAAAGCTAGGCATCGTGTGTATGTATCCTACACACCTCCCAATAGTTTCTTAGCTTTACTCTCTTCTTCGCTCCTCCTTCTCTCTATAATAGATCATTCCCCCTCTCTATAATTTAACTGCTTTATTCTCTATGTCGCTTTTCCCTATCTATATGACAACACTGTTTTAGTTTCCGTATCCCCCTTCAATATATACACATAGAGAGAGAGAGAGAGAGAGAGAGAGAGGGGGGGGGGAAGAGAGAGATTTAGATAATTATTAGAAAAACAACACACACACATCTACAGATAGACACAGAAAAAAAGAGGAAGGGGATTAGAGAGAGATAGGCCCTTAGACGGAGAGAGATACAATTAAAGTGTTAGTTATTCAGAGAGAGAGAGTGAGAGAGAGAGACATAGAGAGACAGAGGGACGAACAAGTGACCGGTTTTCCAATGACGTTAAATCAAGTATCGGCATTAAAATAATTTTGAAATGAAAACAATGTGTATGATCAAATGTAGAGGTGATGAAAAAAAAACCTTCATTTCCGTTGTATATCTTTCCTCTGTCGTCGCTCGCACAAGTAACACACACACACACACACACACACACACACACACACACACACACACACACACACACACACACACACACACACACACACACACACACACACACATACACACACACACACACACACAAATACACACATACACATACTTTCATACCTGATTTCGCCAATTGCCGGATAACGTCAAAATAAAACACACAAACACACACGTGCACATACACACATGCGCTAACACACATACACATACACAAACACACACACACATATATCTATATTTATAAAGCACACGGTCGTATATATGTATGTATATATGCATATTAACAACACAGCTTAACTAATTTCTACGGTAGCTCCTCCCCTTTCCTACGAAGTCGGAAGGAGAATGTGACACGGGAGAGTGTGTGGTATATTTGCAGTGGAGTGGTGGGGGCAGGTATAATTAGCCGGGCGCCAGTCGGACGGGTCAACTAGTGTACACACACACCCACACACACTAATATACACACACACACACATACACACACACACACATATATATATATATATATATATAGTAATAATAATAAATTTGAAGACTAAAATTCAAAGAGGGCTCGATAAGGATAAATATATATCAAATATATAAAAACCGTAGAGCAGATATTTATTAAAATAACAGATTAAAGTTTAAGCAAAGAATTGCTGCTTCCACCCTTAACGGGATCTTCTGAAACTAACAAAATCAATCTGTAAACGCAGAAGTGGATATTTAAAAAAACGTTGCAACCGAGGAAGACAGGAAGACAATACTTTGGTTCGTGGAAACGTTCCCTGGCAAAGAACGGGAGAAAACGAATATAATACGTCATTATTTGGATTGGTGAAAAACAATTACACGCAAAGACAGAACCACGTTTGTGGTATAAAAGGGGTCGTAGACTAATGTTCTCTTAGGTGCTTCATAGAGACGTTCTCTGGCAATGAACGAAAAAAACGAAGATAATACGTCATATGTGGAGCGTGGAGAACAATTACACTCAAAGGTATAGCGTAATGGTATAGCAGAAGTCGTAGACTAAAATTCTAACTAGGAGCCCGAATGAATCTCCGCTTCAGAGTTAAGAACAAAGTAAATAGATACAATACAGAGGTAACAGAAATTAAATAAATACATACACGCATACAAATACGTACATACACAAGCATACGCGAAAACATAGGTATACAAACCCACGAACATATAAATATGTGTGTGTGTATGCGTGTATACAAATAAATAAATAATTAAATAAACGTATATAAATAAATAAATACGTATATAACAAGCGCACACACATACCTACATGTAAATACACAAATGTTCGGAGACGTAGTTCAACCAAATCATGAAGTACACATATACACACACCCTACACACGTATGAACCTGCATACTCACACAGACGCAAAACACCCATATACACATAACCAAACCATATGTACCAGAAAATATAAAATTATACGCCATAACATATACAATCAAATATACGTACGAGAATGTAATCGTACCTTCAAAAAACATACAGGTAATAAATAATGACGTATTATATTCGTTTTTTCCCGTTCTCTGCCAGGGAACGTTTCCACGAACCAAAGTATCGTCTTCCTGTCTTCCTCCGGTTGCAACGTTTTATGAAATATCCAGTTCTGCGTTTACAGATTGACGTTATTAGTTTCAGAAGATCATGTTAAAGGTGAATGCAGCGATTATTTGCTTAAACTTTAATCTGTTATTTTAATAAATATATATATATATATACACACACATTATACATTGGATTCGCAGTTATTAGTTTTGAGTTTGACTCCCGGTCCGGGTGATGCATTGTGTCCCCGAACAAGGCACTTTATTTCTTGTTGCTCATCCTGGTTGGATTTGCGACTGGAAAGACCAATAGAAACATCGTTTCCTAGGTCTGATCAGACGAGTTCTTGGATCTTGTCGATCGACTGTTTAACATATATATATATATAAACGGAAAGAAAATGAAACGAAATTTCATTTCTCACTCTTATTACGGTTGTTACTTAAATATAAGTATGTATACGTACATACATATATGTATACAGACGTACAGTAGTATGTATATATATACGTGCACACACACACACACATATATATATATATATATATATATATATATATATATATATATATATATATATATATATATATATATATATATATATATATGTACGTATGGATTTACCGAACATTTATTATAATGCTCGGTGTGTTTGTAAACAAACATCCCGAATTAAAACCTACAGTATTTAGCAACCATCGTTACCCATTTGTTCAACACTGACAAAGGAACGATGTACTAGTTTCAAGTTTTTAGCTATCGTCAGCAACGTATACCTTCCTGCCAGATGATTGAACATCTGAAAGTATATACTTTCCTTATGCATATTAACGGCTGAGCACCCTAATTTGCATATCGAGTGAGTTAATCGGCCGGGCGCACCGATTACGATAAAATGAAAATATGAAAAATTTAAGAATTTAGAAAATTGAAAATTAACCAGTTTAATTATAAACTGAGGCGACCGGCTAAAGTGGAAGATGCTAAATGGAAATTCGTCCTCATATCTTTGATTTTCAACTCCATGGATTTTACCTATTACATTCATGTATTTAAATATAAGTGTGTATACGTACATACATATATGTATACAGACGCACATTAGCATGTATATATATATATATATATATATATATATATACATGCACACAAATATATATGTACGTATGGATTCACCGAACATTTATTATAATGCTGGGTGTGTTTGTGAACAAACATCCCGAATTAAGCCGTACAGTGTCTAGCAACCATCGTTGCTCATTTGTTCAACACTGAAAAAGGAACGCTGTACTAGTTTCAAGATTATTGGCTATCGTCATTATAATAAATGTTCGGCGAATCCATACGTACATATATGTATATATATGTATGTATACATATATGTATGTACGTATACATACTTATATTTAAGTAACAGCCGCACTAAGAGTGAGAAATGAAATTTCGTTTCATATTTTCCGTTTATTGTTTTCGGTACCCCGGTCGATTAACTCACTCGATATGCAAATTAGGCCGCTCAGCCGTTAATATGCATAAGGAAAGTATAAACTTTCAGACATTCAACCATCTGGCAGGAAGGTATACGTTGCTGACGATAGCTAATAAGCCGTGAATATTATATATAGAGTTATAAACTCAAACAGTCTTTTACAATTAAATAGCTCAAAGAAAGAGATATTTCTGAGCCGTGTTATACAATTTAATTGTAAAAGACTGTTTGAGTTTATAACTCTATATATAATATTCACGGCTCCATGTGTTGAGCTAAATTTTTTAGTCCGATAAAATCGGCTGTTATTTCTGGCGGCACGAGTATAGGACTGGCTAGACGCTGGGTCACATGTGCGTTCAACAACACATTTCTCTCAGTCTTCCTAACTATTTTGAAGTGAAACATACCAATTTCTGGATACCTGCATATGAGCACAAGAATGGGTATGTTCACATATTGTTGCGAAACAAATTTGAGTTTTGAAACTTAGATTTTTCCGGGTATCACGGCTATTGCCACTATAGGTTTGTTTTTATTGATTTATTATTTTAAATCGAGACAGGCAAACTGTATTAATTTAATCAGTATTTTACAATCTAGCTAACTTGGTTATTTGCAATACAAACACTTATATACTTGTATTAGTGTTTATCATATATCCATTTGTATATATATATATATATATATATATATATATATATATATATGGTCCCGTGCGTGCGTGAGATTAGATGAGCATGTATGTGTATATATACGTGTATCGTGTGTATATATACGTGTTTATGTATGTATGTATGCGTGCATGTAATTATTTTGTGCATGTGGTTTTTTTGTCTGTACGTATATATATATATATATATATATATATATCTGTGTGTGCGTGTGTTTATGAGCTTGTTCGCATATATGCATGTTTTCTACTTGTTATTTATTGATTTTTTTCTAGTGTTACTTTATATATTATAACCCGTCCCACTTACTTTCTCTTTGCCTTAATGTTTTATTCTTATTTTATTATTTCATTAATTTATCATATTTTTATATTTGTATCGACCATTCAGTCTGACACTGCGTTGACTTTATACACATCCTTCCCATGTATGTGGTTGCACGTGTGTGTATGTTTATACGCGTGCATCTTTTGATCCTTGTATGTGTATATATTTCAACCATTAGTCCCTGACTCTCTGTGTACGCTAACTCCATTATCTTACAATTCCTTTTTTAACATATATATTATATACGTATTTGTGCTCACACATACACGAATATGTTTGCCTTCATGTATGTCCTTACGCACACATTGTTGCAGTATACACATGCATTTGTACATACACACACATGTACATTTGTAAGTGCATATACACACATTTATACACATCCCCTTACTATATCTCTTTATTTTTCTTTTTTTATACATCTCTTGTATTATTACTTTTATTTTTTTTTTTTTGCCCGTTAAACTTTTACCCTTCTTGAGGAGATTTTTCAAATATTTCACTATGTTTTAAATTGCCTTGTCTGATGAACGAATGCGGAGTGTCTTGTATTCGTCTTATTCGGGAAACCTCTGGCAATAAGGTAATTATACAGTATTGTTTATTATACATTAAATAATTATATATATATGTATATATATATATATATATATATATATGGAAAGTTATATTTAAATTGTTGTGTTACAACTAGTAAATATTTATAACTGATATAAAAGCACTCGACAAATATTTGGAGTATATTTACAATATTAAATAAATGGAAACTATATTTATAAAACCATATTTATTTCATTACATATATTTCAGGGATAACATATTAACAATATGCTATGCCGTTTCGATAAATATAGTTTCCATTTATTTAATATTGTGTGTATGTGTGTGTGTGTGTGTGTGTGTATGTGTGTGTGTTTGCCTGCGTTTGTATGTGTGTATGTAATGTACCTGGCCAGTTCCAACAATAAGTGTTTTAAACATTTGATCAACGTTAAAAATGTCTCATGAACATATCGGACCATTCTACAAATAGGTGTACCCATATGTTGATTCTTAGAGACATTCAGTCACACACAACCTCAAATGAAACGGTTATTCATTTGCTGCTATATTTCTTATGATTTTTATCTGTCTAACCAGTTCCTTTCAACACTATATGCTCCTGCATCTTTCGATTTTCTAGCACGTAATTGGAACGGCATATTTCTGCAGCTGCATACCGACATTTATTTTTATTCAGCTAAACCTGTCAATCCATAACAGCTTCTGCTTGGACGCCTGTATCTCTATATTTTTTTTACTTGGGTGCAACGCCTTGTGAGCAAAGAAAATGTTGAATATGCCTGCAAGCACGTACAATTTATGCATCCATTCACAACGACATACCGTGTAATAATTTGATAGAAGCACTCGACATGTCATTTCTGCGCGGCCTATACTTTGAACTATTTATGTCAGGATCATCGTATGTATGGGAACCTTTTTCATTATTATCTGAGTTAGCTTGGCGTTTCGGCTGAGAGCTGGGAGTGCATTCCTCTCTTTATCTTTTGATTCTTAATGTATACTCACGTAAATAAAAACTGTTTGTATGCACGTACATGTATAGGCATGTAACACGAACTCCAGGGCATATAATTATTTATAGAAATAAGCGAATAAAAAGATAGTTTTAGAATTATGTACTCGAGCATGAAATGGTGTAGAGGTTTGTCAGAGTAGGTGCAACAGGACGTGCGAACACTGAAATGCATTGTATGCACAGACGTAGCGAATAAATATTTCACCATCTTCTTGCATCTAACAAGATATGATTCAATCTGTCTGTGTATATCTATCTATCTATCAACATTGTAGAAATACACTGATATTTTTATTATGGATTGCTTGTCTAAAAATATAAAAAATATTTATGCTTTGCACGTATGAATTTATAATTCTACCCTGTTTGAATGCACGATGCTTTGAATCCTATATTATTCTTGTAACTTCACTTATGATATTAATCAATGTATTGTTATTGTTATTATATTTCCTAAAGAGATAGGATTTTGAGTTGAACACCTATAATGGAGTAAGAATACTGAACATGTCTTTATTTTCTTCCCAAATCATGAGATACACTGGTACATTCAAACGTCCGTAGCGATCTATACACAATTAAAAATAATAACAATATTTGGTCTTGTTGGATTTCAAACTATACATACAAATATATATATATATATATATATATATATATATATATCCTACACTCTGTCTAACCTCGACACTGACGTGAATCTATATATCGGGTGGTCACCTTTGTGAACCTAGAGTAACATGGTGCTACACACACTGGATATATATATATATATATATATATATATATATATATATATATATATATATATAGTAGTGGAACACTGGAAGGTAATATCCGTAGTAGTAGAGCACTCAGTCCATGGGACAAGTTAGGTAGAAGTGGTTACACAACAGTTACAGTTAGTTCACCATACCGAGGACAATTGTTTCACCTTAGCGGATCCTCAGCTCGTAATGAGCATGGTTATAGGAACAGGAAGGACACCCGTACGAACGCGCATGCGCAGAAACCCGGTCACTTCACACAAGCAATACTAGAATGTGTGCGAGAGGTGTATGGGAGATAACTGCGAAAGTCCTAAAAGTGTTTAGTTAATAAGTAAATTACAATGATTCAATCCGGAGCTTTGTAGTTATGCAATAGTTGTTTGGAGACGTGTGGACAACGTGTGAAAAATGTATACCTCGTGTTTAGGCAATTACTATTGCATAATCGACCTTTAGGTACGCGGACAGACGTTCATCCACGAAACTCGCGAGCCACGTATGGTTCCTCAAGGACTCAAGTATAAACTACTCCATTCAATGGAAATCCATCACTAAGTCCAAGCCATATGCAAGGGGAAATCCGACGTGTGGCTTATGTATTGACGAACGAATAACTATTCGAAAGAGATTATGCAATAGTGATTGCCTAAACACGAGAAATTAATTGTTCACACGTCTCCAAACACATATTGCATAACTACAAACTCCGGATGTATTCATTGTAATTTTCTTCTCAAATAAACCTTTTAGGACGTTCGCAATTATCTCCCTTACACCTCTCGCACGCATTCTAGTATTGCCTGTGTTAAGTGACCGGGTGTCTGCGCATGCGCGTTCGTACGGTTGTCCTTTCTGTTCCTATAGCCATGCCCATTACGAGCTGAGGTTCCGCTAAGGTGAAACAATTGTTCTCGGTATGGTGAACTAACTGTTCTGTAACCACTTCTATATATATATATATACGGGGTAACAAATTATTGTTATAGTTATTTCACTTAAGTGTAGTCCAATTATGGTACACCGGGTAGTGGATGATATCAACGCTTGGCTAAGATTGACTCAACAAGGCGTTTCCATAGTGATGCTGCGAGTACTCTGTAATTCCTATGTTGTAAACACTTGGAGTAATGATAAATCAGGAAAGAAGAGTGACACGGTTTGCTATACAAAAAAAGGTTTTTAATCTCATTGCTGACAATTGTTTCTCTGAACTGGTAGGTCTAGAGATAGCTACCCGCCTATTTTCACGTTATTCGATCACCAATACAAAGTTATAAGCAGTCAATTCATCGGAAATTGTGAGAATGAAAATAATGTACAGGCATGGCTTCTATATATAGTAGTAATGGCATTCAATCAGAACAATAACAACAATACTAACAATGCTAGCAATACATTATTTGAAATAATCACAACATCAATCTAGATGGGAAGTATAGTATATCTACGATTTTAGCGTGTAAAACTAGCTGATGTGAGGCAGATGTATAAAATTGACATGTAAAAGCTGTCATGGGGTGTATTATATCTAGTGTAAAGATAAGCCGGTATCTTTAAACAATGTAGTTATGGGGGCCGTAAGAATTGTTTATTATCTGACAGATGAGGAATTTATCACTGTAGTGAGATTTGTGTGGTCTATATTAGATGAAAGGGTTGTCTAGCTTTCTCATCATCAATAACACATGTATAAGACAGCATTAACAGAGTAGCAATATAATGGGCAAGTTAATACAGAGGTTAAGGAGGCAGTATATATAAATACATACATGCACACAAACATATATATATATACATACACATATATACATACACATATATACATACATATAAAGAGAAAACATGCTGACTATAATTATAACAGGAGGAAGATAAAGTTCTGTTGTAGTAGTATTTTGAAATGTTCTTGGATTTAGGTTCAAGTGCTGACAGCAGCTGAGAAGAGATATGCTTATGGGTTGATGAGGTACTTACAGACATTAGTGCGGTATAGAACTAAGAAGGCTAGAATTTACTTAATGATTATATTTCTGTGGTGGTTCGTGCAGTGTAGTAGGTATCCTAAGTTGAAAGCCAGGTTACGTCGGTTCGATTCACGGAGGTTTAAATCTTGTGAATTTAGTGGCGATCCTGTGTCTGCAGAAGATAGATCTTTCTACCTTGTTGTTAAGTAGCCTTTTTACATTTCTAAGGATATACAGCAATTCTAGATCACATAGCCTACAGTGGTACATACCGGTACTGTAGGTCTTTGCGGCCGACAACCTCAACCAGTTGATATTGTAGTTGGTGTTGTTGTCCTTAAGTTCCCAGATGTTTTTGGCGAGGGTTGTAGAACCCATAAGTGCACGATTTTTCATCGACTGTCTGTGCACATACCATCTTTTTTAAAAGTACCCGCGGTGGATCCAATGTAATGCGAAGTGGAGTTGTCTGAGTTGACCGTACACATGTACACTAGGCTCGAATCGAGGCATCTATTCGCCAATCGGCACCTATCCGGTAGGTGACAGTTACAGTTTGAGGTGTTATTTCGTGCAGTTTCTACACTGCTGTTTTGTTCACTGCTATAAGTGGGTTGTGATTCATGTCCGTTGGGGTTTTGCTGCTCGTGCTGGTATGCCCTTGCGGTTGTGATACTGTGATGTGTTTATGCTTATAATTTGGTGCTATGTTGCGCATAGGTGGAGCGGATTCTCTACATATATTTCTGTGGTTGATCTTGCGTTTGTGCGATTCTATATTAGCTGCCGTAGAGTATGAACGTTTTATAGTGTTTCTAGTGAGTATTTTATGATATCTGTGTTAAATATGGAAGTGTTTATCTATTAGTTTAAAGAATGTAGAAGGCAGTCTGGTTTTACAGAGGAGTTGAAGATTGGGTTGAACCATAGGTATTTTCTTTCTCTGATTCTTCTATTGTTTCTAGGTTTTACACATTCTTTTCATGTATATTCTTTTCATTCTCACAAGCTCCGACGAATTGACTGGTTATAACTTTCTATTGGTGATGGAATAACGTGAAAATAAGCGGGTAACGATCTCTAGACCTACCAGTTCAGAGAAACATTTGTCAGCAATGAGATTAAAAACTTCTTTTGTATAGCAAACCGTGTCACTCTTCCTTCATGATTTATATATATATGTGAGTGTGTGTGTGTGTGTGTGTATATATATATATATGTGTATATCTATGTGTGTATATATGTCTATATTCGTATGTGTATATATATATATATATATATATATTATTTATTATTATAATATAACTTATGTGTATGTGTGTATATGTGAGGGTGTGTATATGTATATATATGTATATATATGTGTAAAAATATATGTGTATGTGTGTTTTTTTTTGTGTGTGTGTATATATATGTATGTATATATGTGTGTATGTGTGTGTTTGTATGTGTGTTTGTGGTTGTATGTGTGTGTGGGTGTATATATATAAATGTATGTGTATATATATATATATATGTGTATATGTATCTCTATTAATGTGTGTATATATGTATATGTATATACCTTTTTTATTTGTATGTCTGAGTTGGGTGAGAGTGTAGTGGGTTTTGTATGTATATACGCATATATGGATGCGTATGTATTTGTATATATGAGTATATGTAAGTGCGTATGTATGTATGAATATATATCTATGTCTATGTATGAGTATATATGTGTGTGTATGTATGTTGTGTGTGTATGTATGTATGTGTCTATGTGTGTATATATATATATATATGTGTGTATATGTATGTATGTATGTGTATGTATGTACATATATGTCTATGTATATGTGTATGTATATATATATATATATATATATATATCTTTATTTTATATATGTGTGTGTGTGTATGTGTGTGTGTGTATATATATCTTTATATATGTGTATGTGTATGTTCGTGTAGGTGTATGTGTGTGTATGACTATATATGTATGTGTGTATGTGTGTATGTATGTATATGTATGTGTGTGTACATGTATGTATGTGTATGTATATATATGTGTGTATAGGTGTATGTATATATATATATATATATATATGTGTATATATATATATATATGTATATGTATCTCTATTTGTATGTGTATATGTGTATAGGTATATACCTTTTTCTTTGTATGTCTGAGTTGTGTGAGAGTGTAGTGGTGTTTCTATGTATATACCGATATATGGATGCGTAAGTATTTGTGTGTATGTATGTATGTATATATGTATGTATTTGTGTGTATATATAGGTATGTATGTGTATATCTGTATATATATAAGTATGTATGTGTATGTATATGTGCGTGTATGTGTATATATATGTGTGTCTATATATGTATGTGTGATTATATGTGTATATATGTGTGTATATATATATATATATATATATTTATATGTATGTGTGTATATGTGTGTATGTGTGTATATGTATATGTTTATATATGTGTGTGTATGTGTGTTCTAAGTGTAGATGTGTGTATATGTATATATATATATATATATATATATATATATATATATATATATATATATATGTATATATATATATATATATATATTTTCTTGATATATTTCTTTTTTCTTTTTTCTTTTTCTTTTCTTTCCTTTTTAATTTTTATTTTTTATTTCTTAGTTTATAGATACATCTATAAATAAGCAGTCTGCCCAAACCGTTGAATACTGACCTCTCCCCCCCTCCCACCTAATTTCTGTATCTTGATCTAGATGTGTGTGGCAGTGTTTATGTGAGTGAATTAATATCCATGTGCTTATGATAATATTATATCCACATATATATATGTGTGTGGGGGTGTGTGTGTGTATGTATGTTCGTAATTATGTGTATGTTTATGCATATACGCGCGCGTGTGTGTGAGTGTACGGATATGTGTGAGTATGAGAATATGTGTATACACTTATTTCATATTTATGTGTCTATACGCATCTTATCTGTGCATT
The DNA here is from genome assembly GCA_964016885.1 of Eledone cirrhosa. Taxonomy (NCBI): domain Eukaryota; kingdom Metazoa; phylum Mollusca; class Cephalopoda; order Octopoda; family Eledonidae; genus Eledone; species Eledone cirrhosa. Next base: position 114,105,539 of record OZ024742.1, read on the forward strand.
ATAAACTTACAGAGACATTAACCTTGAAATTTTGTATTTGCATGCATCTTTTTGGCATGCATATGCATGTTGAGCATACATCTTTGTATAAATATGTGTACGGGGTAGTTACATGTATATACACACACCAAATTGCATAAAACCTTTTGTATTTTCATTGGTCAATTTTGTTCCCAAACGGACCTGAAATTTTGAATTGTTGTTATTATCAATAAATATATTTCATTATTTCTGAAGACGGCGTATATGTGTGTTTGGTATGTATATTTAATCTTGATAGTTTGTATAATTTTGTATAATTTTGTACATAGATCTGTTGAATATGCATGCCAATTCTAACACATATATATCCTAGAAACGATCGTTAAATAATGAACTTTTTTTGTTTAATATAAGGAACTGTTTCATTGTTTTATTCATTATTTGTTTAATATTTTATCTTGACTCTGTATACCGTTTATCTTTCACCGAAAGTGATTTTTCATTACATCTCTTCTTTCCATGATATCCGGAATACATTGAGTTCTTCATACGGATTGGACACTACCGTAAACTCTTGGTAGATTTATCTACATCTCTCTCTCTCTCTCTCTCTCTCTCTCTCTCTCTATATATATATATATATATATATATATATATATATATATATATATATATATATATATATATATATATATAAATATATATATATATATATATATGCAGTCTTAAAAAAATTATCTAATAGAGGACTAGCCAACGAACGGAAACAAAACAAAGGAAACACATTATTTTACAGGGATACCTTAATTTTTATATTTTTTTAATAGAATACAAACGAAGGACACTGAACTCCATGTTCATCGGCTGCAGAGATAGAATTGGACAATTTCGAACCCTACCTGTCATACTGCTGATCCTCCTTGGGACATAGCCTCTGACATAAGCAACCCCTGTCTAGAGGTGTAAGAGAAGAGAGAGAACACATTAATTAAGCTAATAACACAGATATTTTTGTGACGTTTGCGTAAGTATCTGGTACCCCTTATAGCTCGAGAGACATTGATTAAACAAAGACAAACACTAAGAAACATAGCAAGAAAAACGTGCGATATCATGTTAAAAAGTAAGCCTGGGCAATAAATAGAGGGAGATTAGATAAACATATCCGTCAGTATTTATTCATAGAATTAGCAAATAGAGGACCAAACAATGAACAGAAAAAAAAACCAGAAAATATTGTTTGAAGGTTTCCCCTTAAAAAATAGTTTTTTTCTCTAAATAAAGATCCAAGCGAAGGACAAAGATGCACTAATCATCAGCCGTTTAGATGGACTATGGCAGTTTCAACCCTACCAAAGTTACTGCAGGTTCATCCTGGGTCACAGCATATGACAAAAACAAAATGCTGTCCACTGGAGTAAGGTACCAGAAACAAAACCTTAATATATACCAAATAAGCTAGACATCTTTACACCTCCATGTATTTTTAAAATAAATTGTTGGGTATATGTTTCCATAATTCAATATACATGTATATATATAACCGAGGATGCCTGTATGTGTGTGCGTTTGAATTCCTAAACCTTGAGAAGCACCCAACCGCTGTTTTCAAACTTTACACATGTAATACTTGTGTTAGGGAGAGTTCTAAACAAAAGCAATTTCAAATTTTCAGTGCCCTAGGGACAGCATTAGGTGATTTAGCGATCTCTCTTGAAATAATGATTAGTCTTTCTCTTTTTAGATAGATACATGCATATAACGTGGCGCCGTTATAATATCTGGCTGTATGTCTGACTGCCTGCATTTTGTCATTTCCTTGAGGATGTGTGTGTGTGTGTGTGTGTGTGTGTGTGTGTGTGTGTGTGTGTGTGTGTGTGTGTGTGTGTGTATGTGTGTGTGTTTGTGTGTCTGTGAGTTTGAATCCCTAAAACTCGAGAAGTACCCAAACGTTACATGTGTATTACTTATGCACATTAAAAAATTCAACTGCATTAGGTGAAAAACTGCGTTTTTTCAGGGTTTTAGGTTTTTTTTTAGGCGTTACGTCAGACCGATTTCCTTGAAATTGTAACTATGTATTAGTCAGTCTCTTCTTCATACCGTGAGAAAAGAAAGTCCAACTTTTTTTATGGCCGGGGTCCGCATTAGGTGAACAACTTCATTTTTTCAGATTTTTAGGGCTTTTTGAGGCGTTACGTCTAGCCGATTTTCCCTAAATTTCAAGGCATATTATGCACATAAAAAAGCTTCATTTTCTTGATCCCCTAGGGCCCGCATTAGGTGAAAACCTGCATTTGTCCTTCTTCATAGAGGAACATCTTAAATATTATCTAGCCATCAGATTATTCGGTTTATTTTCTTTACGTATTGTCCAGGCTTGCAGATTTTCCACGATTAGGTCCGTTGGCGAGCCGCGTTCCAAAATACCTTTTCCTGTGCACCGCCGGGTACCACTGCTAGTATATTATATAAATCTACAATGTAATTTTCAGATGTATTATTCCATTTTTACGAAATAATATCGTAGGTGTGATAGGTTTAATATGTCATTTTCAGATAGGTGTACACAATATTTAGGATATGTGAGAATCTGGATACAAATTCTTTCTTTAACGTCATGTAGCCTGCCTTACGAGCCATACAGTATTTGATAACTACGATGATTACTATAATATCTCTGAAACTATGGTAGGTTATAGGGAGAAAATAACGTACAAAACAAACTAAATCCCGGACATACCAACTGATCACTAAGATTCAAAATATAAATATGTCTAACAAAGACAAAACAATCGATGATAGAAAACCAGCTGATAACCATTCAGTAACAATCCGTCAGCACAAATATTAG
>OZ024742.1:114113374-114163374 GCA_964016885.1 Eledone cirrhosa
ATATATACATACACATACATATTTTTTCAAAAATTGCAAAGAATATATTAACTAGGTATACATCCAAAACCTATCTCAGTCTATGATTACAAGACACTCTGCAATCCATCTGTATTAGGATATTAATTTTAAGCCAATTAAATTAAATTGTTAGGTTAAACAAATTTAAAAGCAAATTATAAATATATTTCTAAAATGTACATTAATTAGGTCTATAATATTAAAAATTATTTCTCTGTCATTGAATACACGATATTTTGTTATATTTTATCTGTAAAGGAATTTTAATAAAAGGTTAAATAAATTAAAATTAATCTATAAAATAATTTGCGAAGTATATATTAGTAATATTTAAAAGTTTTTCACAATTTATGATTACACAATATTTTATAATCTCATCTGTAGTAGAATTTTAATTAAATTAAATTTATAGGTTAACTAACATTTAAATTAAATTATATATTAATTTATAAAATAATTGTTTCTACTTTTAGCACAAGGCCAGCAATTACCCAGTACATTACTGGTACTTTATTTTATCGACCCCGTAAGGATGAAAGGCAAAGTTAACCTCGGCGGGATTAATTTATAAAATAATGTTATTAATTAGGTTTATAATATTTAAATGTTTTTCTTAGTTTATGATTACACGATATAATTAATTCCTGTCGTTTATTTAATAGGATATCCTTAGATTTCATTATTTCAAATAGTTCTTGGGAACATAATCTACATTCATTTCTATTATTTTGATAAGGGGTGGCTCTTTTGAGCACACTCCAGGTCATATCATATTCTATATTCTTATTTTCATAACTATTGATTTTTTCTGCTAGAGATGTTGTATTAGCCAGTGCGGCATTTTTAAAACTATGTTTGTGGGTATTAAACCTTACCTTAAAATTGTTAGAAGTAGCTCCTATATATGAGCAAATAGAATCTTTAGTTTTAACATTACATTTATAAACTATGTTGTTAACAAGACAATTTCCTTTTAATGGGCAGTTTGCTTTGTTTCTACAGTTACAACCTTTCGTTAATTCTGTATTTGAGGAGATATTATGGTTAGTTTGATGTATTGGTGGTATACTTATGGTATTCTTACATTTATATGCATTATAGGCACTTATATTTTGTTTTATGTTATTTGTTGTTGAGTATGAGAATTTAACTGTATACCTATTTAAGATTTGATGGTATTTGTGGTTTGGCGGGAAGTTTTTCTCTAGGATATAAAAAAATTGTTTAGCAATATTATCCTTAATTTGTAAATTAAATGGAGCATTATACCAAGTAACTCGTCTATTACGGTTTCTATGTTGTTTATTATTTTTATAGGTTGTATCGTGATGTTTACTAGGAGGATTAATGTTAATGATCTCACCACGCACATTTTTAGTTAGATTTGTAGATTTAGGTGTTTTATCTTGTTTATTAGGAGTTTTATTATTAACATTTATTAGAGTTGTATGATGAGTAGTTTTTTGAGAGTTACTATACTTTATATTAGAAGAGTTGTTGGTATTTTGGGGTATAGTGTGGGTGGCATTTAGGTGTGTACTTTTCATTTGGTGTTTGTTGGTAATATTAGGTTGTATGTTTATAGTATTTTTAGTAGAAGGTATATATTCTAATCTATTTTTGTGGCCACTTCTATCTAGAGCTTCGTTATAGAAGGTCGCATTTTTATCAAATACATCTTGGTTAGAAGAAAGGTTAGAAATTCTAAGTGATATATTATATGCAAGGTTTTTAAGGATAGATTTAGGGTGATTAGATTGTGAGTGTATGTAGTGTAAGTTTTGGTTGGGTTTATGGTAAGGTTGGTAGATACCCGTAGCTAAGTCTAAAGTTATATCTAGGAAATTTACTACTTTACTTGTTTTTTCAAAAGTAATATGAAGACTATAATAGTCTTTAAGGAAAGTTCTAATATGCTTTTTGTTTTTTTCTATTTCTGAAAGGCTAAGGTTGTTGGAAAGAAGAAGACAGTCATCACGATATAAACCACCTTTAAGGTGGGGAAAGGAGGCATTTATGTTGAAAAGGAGAAAGAGGTGTGTGTGTGTATGTATATTCGTGGTTGTGTGTATGTTTATGCGTATACGTGCGTGTGTGTGTGAATGTACGTATATGTGTGAGTACATGAATGTGTGTATATATTTATTTTTATTTTTTTAATTTTTTTATTTTTATATTTATATGTTTATATGAGTATACGTATTTTATCTGTAGATTATAAACATACAGAGACATTAGCCTTGAATTTTTGTATTTACATACATCTTTTCGGCATGCGTATGCATGTGAACATATATTTTTATACATATCTGTGAACGAAGTTACTTACATATATACACACACCTAACTGTATAAAATTTTTGTGTTTTCATTGGTCAATTTGAACTCTGTTCCCAAACAGACCTGTAATTTTGAATTGTTGTTATTATCAATAAATATATTTCATTATTTCTGAAGACGGCATATATATGTGTTGGTATGTATGTTTAATTTTGATAGTTTGTATAATCATGTATAATTTTGTACATAGATCTGTTGAATATGCATGCCAATTCTAACACATATATATGCTAGAAACGATCGTTAAATAATGAACTTTTTTTGTTTAATATAAGGAACTGTTTCATTGTTTTATTCATTATTTTTTAAATATTTTATCTTGACTCTGTATTCCGTTTATCTTTCACCGGAAGTGATTTTTCATTGCATCTCTTCTTTCCATGATATCCGGATTACATTGAGTTCTTCATACGGATTGGACACTACCGTAAACTCTTGGTAGATTTATCTACATATATATATATATATATATATATATATATATATATATATATATATATATATATATATATATATATATATATATATATATATATATGTAGTGGTGTCTATTTAAATTGTTTGGATACAACAAGCAAATATTTGTATAACTGATATAAAGCACTTAACACATTATTGGAGTAAAAATACGATATATTAACAAATGGAAACTATATTTATAAAACCATATTTATTTCATTATACATATTTCAAGGATACCAAGTTAAATTATGGTGTGCTTTCATCAAATGAAATATAATATAGATTAGTTTTAAAATAAATATTGACATACCCTTAAAGAGTGCGACCATTTCTGTTGGAAGCTCCCGGATAGTCCATCCGGGAGCTTCCAACAGAAATGGCCGCATTCGTTAAGTGCATGTCAATATTTATTTTTAGAACTGATCTATATTATATTTCATTTGATGAAAGCACACCATAATTTAACTTGGTGTCCTTGAAATATGTATAATGAAATAAATATGGTTTTATAAATATAGTTTCCATTTGTTAATATATCGAATATATATATATATATATATATATATATATATATATATATATATATATATATATATATAAATACAATACATTATCGGAGAAAGCTTTTAGCGGCACTCCGGCCAAATCCCAATGCACTCAACAAATATTAGGAAATAATTGAGTTTATTCATAATTAAACGTTCGGGGTGCCAACTAATTGTATTGTGCGGAAAATTGGCTGTATTATTTCATATGAGACATATCGAATATATCTCTTCCCAAAGGGACGTCTCGTTTCATTATAAGATTTCTACTATTTGGGTGAAATTATACCAATTTATGTAGTAGTGTGTATAAGATCAACAGATACATATTCAAGTGGGTTCTTATAATTCTTCAGTGGGTGCTCAATAATACTAATATTGATAATCAAATCAATATCAGTATTTAGCGATAATCACCATCTGTGTTTGAGGTATCTGGTAGGTTGCTACTCTAGCAGTTGTAAAGAAATACTCAAACTGATTCAAAAATGAGGAAGTAGATTACCGCCAAAAAAACAATATGTATATATATATATATATATATATATATACAAAATTAAAATTAGAGACATGCGCCATATCCACCGTAGAATAAGCTCAAAGATTACAACCGAACATTACATATCAACTACAACTAGATTGACATATATATATATAAAATAAATACATGAAACTATCGCAGGGAATAATTGGTAAAGAATGTAAACACACATATCTAGGTAGGTATCTAATTAAAATTTGACTAGAACTCCAGATATAGATACCTTTTCAAAATGATTAATCTCCTTTGTATATATTTCTTTAAGTAAGAAATATATTTCACCTATTAATCCGTAAATCACAGCAGTTAAATTCTTGGATGTTCACCAAAAGAGAAGAAAAGAACCATCTGTGTTTACACAGAAAAGGCAACAAATCATTCGAACCACGTGTTGCATTTTTTTAAAATACACTCGTTGAACAACGTCATACCAGAACAACATCATGCGAGAATTTAACTGCTATGATTTACGGATTAATAGATGAAATATATTTCTTACTTAAAGAAATATATACAAAGGGGATTAATCATTTTAAAAGGTATATGTATATGAATTTCTAGTCAAACTTTAATTAGTTACCTACCTAGCTGTGCTTACATTCTTCACAAATTATTCCCTGTGATTGTTTCATGTATTTATTTTATATATATATATTTCAATCTATTTCTAGTTGATATATATATATATATAAATATATATATATATATATATATATATATATATATATATATATATATATATATATATATATATATATATATATATATAAATATATATATATATATATATATATATATATATATATATATATATATTTATATATATATATATATATATATATATGATAAAATGGGGAGAAAAATACTGCTGGTAGCACATGGATAACATGTAATAAAATAAGTCCCTCATCAGTGATTTGCCGACGATCATAGATATTTCATTGCATTAAAACTAATATACCTCAGGTCGGTGCAATAAGAACTAAATTAAGTTATTAGGACAATTAAAACGCGTAAAGCGAGTGAGACAGGAAAACAACAAAGAGTAGAGCTAACCGTAGAGGAAGGAAACAAGCTTCATAGTTATTCTGTTAGCGTAAGCTAGGTGAATATATGAGCGCTTAGAAAACAGACCTTTCGCAAACGAATGCAATGTAAGAAAGAGAGAAATTGCTTTCGTTACGTACGGGGTGAAGTGAGGAGAGGAGAACCAGTGAGTGAAAGTGTGAAGAAGAGTTAACTGACACGACAGCGGGGGCGACAGAAAGTAGGAGAAACAGAGAGAATGAGGGAGCCGGAAGAGAGAGAGAGAGAGAAACAGAATCGCAGTATAGGTAAATATATGTGAGAAAATGGGAGAAAAATACTGCTGGTAGCACATGGATGACATGTAATAAAATAAGTCCCTCATCAGTGATTTGCCGACGATCATAGATATTTCATTGCATTAAAAATCATATACCTCACGTCGGTGCAATAATAACTAAATTAAGTTATTAGGACAATTAAAACGCGTAAAGCGAGTGAGACAGGAAAACAACAAAGAGTAGAGCTAACCGTAGAGGAAGGAAACAAGCTTCATAGTTATTCTGTTAGCGTAAGCTAGGTGAATATATGAGCGCTTAGAAAACAGACCTTTCGCAAGCGAATGCAATGTAAGAAAGAGAGAAATTGCTTTCGTTACGAACGGGGTGAAGTGAGGAGAGGAGAAACAGTGAGTGAAAGTGTGAGGAAGAGTTAACTGACACGATAGAGGGGGCGAAAGAAAGTAGGAGAAACAGAGAGAATGAGGGAGCCGTAAGAGAGAGAGAGAGAGAAAAAAACAGAATCGCAGTATAGGTAAATATATGTGATAAAATGGGGAGAAAAATACTGCTGGTAGCACATGGATAACCTGTAATAAAATAAGTCCCTCATCAGTGATTTGCCGACGATCATAGATATTTCATTGCATTAAAAATCATATACCTCAGGTCGGTGCAATAATAACTAAATTAAGTTATTAGGACAATTAAAACGCGTAAAGCGAGTGAGACAGGAACACAACAAAGAGTAGAGCTAACCGAGAGGAAGGAAACAAGCTTCATAGTTATTCTGTTAGCGTAAGCTAGGTGAATATATGAGCGCATATATATATGTATATAGAAGTGGCTACACAAAAGATTGTTCACCCTACCGAGATGAACTAATTGTTGTGTAACAAATTCTACCTAACTCGTCACATGGACTGAGTTCTCTACCACTACGGCTATTACTTTCCAGTGTTCTACCACTATTTAAATATATATATATATATATATATATATATATATATATATATATATATATATATATATATATATCACTGTAACTTTAATTCTAAAATACTACAGATCTCTTATTTATAAAACAAACACAATTTAAAGAACCTTTCCATTACTGCATACTAAACTGACCGGGAAAATAACAAAGAACACCCGGATTACACAAGTCGTTTACCAGCATGATGTCACACACAAAAAGAAAAAAACTGAGCAGCACACATGTTACGCTATTATAGGAAACGGTAATTAACCCAATAATATCTTGATTGATTCACCGGTAAATCTCGACAGAGAGTAAAACTAACAATTTAAAAAATAATTACATAAAATACAATTTAAAGAATAATTACATGAAATACAAAACGGAAAATGGCAGGATTAGTTCTCAAGATAACGGTCACAGCACAATGAACTAAAAGACATGACAGCTAAAAATCTCATCAATCAAATTAAACGCTTAATACCTCTTCAACTATGAAAAAAGTGGAACAAATTGAAAATTGTCCTCTAGCTGACAAAGACAATGAATGTATTTTCTTCTACATAACATATACCGGCTGCACGTTTGAATAGTTATATCTTATATCCAAGTTTTCGCATATCATATTTATTTTGTACATATATGTGGTGTTAATCTATCAAACCGACGCAACAATTACTTGCTAACGGTGCATGTCCTCTTCAATGTTTATTATGAATGTTATATATATAATAAACAACTTCGAAGTATGCAAACTAAACCGTCGTTCGATTATACAATATTTTCCTTGTTTCACAGATATATGTTTTTCGAAAGTAGAATTGGGATGGCGTGTTTGTGGTTTATGTCGCATCTGTTGCAAATCACATTCTTCCATGCATATATATATATATATATATATATATATATATATATATATATATATTTATTAAAATACAGACTAAAGTTTAAGCAAAGGATCGCTTTGCTTAAACTTTAATAAATATATGCTCTCCGGTTCATACATATTTGATATATATTTATCCTCTTTGGATTTTAGTCTTCCAATTTATTTATTACTAGTACTATATATATATATGTATATATGTATATATGTATATATGTATATATATATATATGAATAAAGTGGTCCTTCATCAGTAATCTTCCAACCATCATCGGTATTTCTTCGCTTTAAAGACCATATACCTCCGGTTGGTGCGAGCAACGGCTAAAGAATGTCGTTGGGACATGTAAATAAAGGGAACAGCGAGAGTGTAAACAAAGAAAGATGGTGAACCAAAGAGAAGTGTGGAAGAACGAGTCAAGTCCCAAATTTCCATGAATATAAGTTCGGTGAAATCGTGAACGAGAGAGAATAAAGACCATCAAACCTGGTTGAAATGTGAGCAAGGAAGGAATTTCGCACAGGTCTAACGGGAGGAAGATGGGGTCTAGTCCGTGAATTCGGTAAACATAAGTTCTGTGAAATCGTAGACGAGAGAGAGAAAAAATGCCGACCGGCCTGGCCAAGCGTGCGAAAGAAAAGAATTACGCACAGGTCAAACGGGAAGAAGGAGGAGGTGGAGAGGTAGTAACAGAGAGTGAGTGAGTGAAGGGTGAGGAAGAGGCTGACAGAGAGAGTGACTGTTAGAGAGGGTAAAGATACAGAGAAAGAGGAAGCAGTAAGAACGAAATAGTCGGGTCACTGCGGGGGAAAAACATATGTGTAAATATGAGAATAAACGTGCTGCGAAGTTGCAAATGGGTTACGTATGAATACAGTGGTCCATCATCAGTGATCTTCCAAACATCATCGGTATTTCTTCGCTTTAAAGACCATATACCTCCGGTTGGAGCGAGCAACGGCTAAAGAAAGTCATTGGGACATGTAAATAAAGGGAACAGCGAGAGTGTAAACAAACAAAGAGGGTGAAGCAACGAAAAGTGAGTAAGAACGAGTCGTCCCAAATTTCCATGAATATAAGTTCGTTGAAATTGTGAACGAGAGAGAATAAATACCATCAAACCTGGTTGAAATGTGAGCAAGGAAGGAATTTCGCACAGGTCTAACGGGAGGAAGAAGGGGGCTAGTCCGTGAATTCGGTAAACATAACTTCTGTGAAATCGTAGACGAGAGAGAGAAAACACGCCGACCGCTCTGGCCAAGCGTGCGAAAGAAAATAATTACGCACAGGTCAACTATATATATATATATATATATATATATATAACGAGAGAGAGAGAGAGAGAGAGAGAGAGAGAGAGAATTAGTTACATAACAGTTAGTTCACCATACCGAGAACAATTGTTTCACCTTAGCGTTTCCTATTGTGTAATCTCTTTAGAATAGTTATTCGTTCGTCAATACATAAGAAAACGTCGGATTACCCGGGGAAATCCGACGTGTGGCTTATGTATTGACGAACGAATAACTATTCTAAAGAGATTACGCAATAGTGATTGCCTAAACACGAGAACTGAATTGTTCACACGTTGTCCACACGTCGCCAAACACCTATTGCATAAATACAAGGCTCCGGACTGATTCTTTGTAATTTTATTTTCAACCTAAAAACTGTTCGGACTTTCGCAGTTATCTCCCTTACACCTCTCGCACGCAGTCTAGTATTGCCTGTGTGAAGTGACCTGGTTTCTGCGCATGCGCATTCGTACGGTTGTCCTTCCTGTTCCTATAAACATGCCCATTCCGAGCTGAGGATCCGCTAAGGTGAAACAATTGTTCTCGGTATGGTGAACTAACTGTTGTGTAACCACTTCTACATAACTCGTTCCTTGGATTGAGTGCTCTACCACTACGGATATTACCTTCCATTGTTCCACCAGTATATATATGTATATATATATATATACATATATATATAGAGAGAGGCATACATAAATACATACTTATATACATAAATGTTATCTTAGAGCTATCGCAAGTTAAATATAATCAGCCAAGCTCGCACTATATGCAAAAGAGCATCTTCAGCAAGCGACCATCATGCAATATTCTATATACACTCTGGTATATGTTACGCCAGTAAATTATGCTTCAGTGTCACTTATGTAAGATTGAAAATCTTGAAGCAGCCCTATCTGTAATTTTTAAAACATACTGGCAACTCGGTGATATATTCAGCCAGGAAAATTAACAAGAATAATCATATTTTGTTGAGTTTCGTTGAGAAAGTATATTTTTCCTCTGAGTATTATCTATAAACCTATTTTATATGTATGCATATATTTGTTTTTCATATACACCTAAATTTGCGTAATTACTGTCTTAATGGCACCACAATATATATATATATATATATATATATATATATATATATATATATATATATATATATATATATATATATATATATATATATATATATATATATATATATATATACATATATATATATATATATATATATATATATATATATATAAGTTATTCCGGGGTTAGTCGGAGTTAACCACAGTAAGTAAGGTGCTCAATACATAGCAGAGTATACAAGTTTTTTTATATAGAAGAGCGTCTACAGTACTAGAATGGTTTCAGTCGTGAGAAATCAGCTTCCTGATGATTTCTATCGAATTAAACAGTTCCAGTCCTGTAGAAGCTCTTCTATATTAAAACTTCTCTATATATATATATATATAAGTATATACACGTACATACATATATGTATACAGACATACAGTAGTATGTATATATATGTACATACATGCACACATATATATATGCACTTATGGATTCACCGAACATTTATTATAAAGCTCGGTGTGTTTGTAAACAAACAACCCGAATTAAGCCGTACAGTGTCTATCAACCATCGTTGCTCATTTGTTCAACACAGACAAAGGAACGCTCTACTAGTTTCAAGCTTATTAGCTAGCGTCAGCACGGTATACCTTCCTGCCAGATGGTTGAACGTCTGGAAGTATTTACTTTCCTTATGCATATTAACGGCTGAGCAGCCTAATTTGCATATCGAGTGGGTTAATCGGCCGGGAAACTTAAACGATAAACGGAAAAAATGAAACGAAATTTCATTTATCACTCTTAGTACGGCTGTTACCTAAATATAAGTATGTATACGTACATACATATATGTATACAGACGTACAGTATTATGTATATATATGTACATACATGCACACATATATATATGTACTTATGGATTCACCGAACATTTATTATAAAGCTCGGTGTGTTTGTTTACAACTACACCGAGCATTATAATAAATGTTCGGTGAATCCATACGTATATATATATATATATATATATATATATATATGTGCATGTATGTATATATACATACTACTGTATGCATGTGTGTGTATGTGAAGTGTGTGCGTGTGTGTGTGTGTGTCTTTCTGTCGTGAAATGTTGTATTCAGTAGTAATTTAAAACTGAAATGCAGCATAAGAACCAAATACACAAGCGCACCCACACACACACACGTGCCCCTCCTCAAATACATATATATATATATATATTGTATGTGTCCATGTGTTTGTTTATAAATATTTACGTGTACGTGTTTGCGTTTCACTTGAGAGGATACTCAGTTATGGTTTCTTAAATCTTTCTAATTTCTACACTATTTAATTTCAGCTAGTTTAATTGAGACAATCACGTGGAATATCGATCATTTATATTCACCATCAGTTCTGGAGTGCATTTCTAAAACTCAGTTACAATTCGAACACAATCAATACGTATTCTAACATGATTCTCAGTTATTTATACTCTTGCCAACTCCACTATTGAGGATTGAGAATTTTCCGAATTATATTATTTATACTGAATAATACAACTACGTAAAGGTCTTTAATTTCAGGATCTCTTATTTTTCCTTCCAACTTCAGCTCTGTTACCTGTGTGGTATTTCAAGATTTACAAAATTGTCTGTACTACAGCCGCATCCTCGTCCCACCCGCCTTATATATATATATACATATGTGTGTGTGTATGTATATATATATTTATATATATATATATTGTACACGCATTTTCCACAATAAATTGATCATTCTATGTTTATATGTAGAACAAATGCTATATTTGAAATAAAGGCATTAAATCGTCAAATATATATTTTCAATGTTTTTTTTTTCCATTATCCTCTGGAAACGTTAGAATTGTGTGAACTTTTTCATCATCAATCCCCTTGTCATTTGTTTTTTAATACATCAAATTCCATTCGCAAGGCAAGCATATATTCAAATTTGTTTCCAACTGCCTCTAAACATTTGCAAATATAATACTGTCTTTTGAGAAACATAGTGAGGAAAGCTTTCACAATGTCTTTTCTTTTATACCAAGAAATTGCTTACAAAATTGATCTAATTATTTTATTTACTAATATTTGTTGTTACTTCTTTCACCGCTGCGGTTCTTTTTGTCCCCATTTAAATAACAAAAATGAAATGTATAGAAATATACAGTTATAGTTCTGCAAAACATTAAGCAAAATATCATCGTAATAATTGCTCAGAATAAAATAAATAAAAGCAAACGAGATGATATATTTCTATATGAAGAGAACTATGTTATTCATGAATATTTCATGTTAAAAATCCTTTTACAATACATCAGCATTGTAATAAGTAGAATATACATGAAACTCACTATAACACATGCCTTTGAACGTATTACATAATTATTTGGTTGTACAAAAACTAACATTATATGTTTTTAGCTTTTTCTTACAAGAGGTTTACTACCATATTCAAGAATATATTGTGTTTGAGAATATGCTATAATTAAATTTTTTTTTCTACCAAGAAGTTAATTATAATGAGAAAAAAAGACAGCCTGTTCGAACATGGCACCTGTGAAAATACTAAAGCTAGAACCATGATGATATATTTTTCTTCATGGCGTGACAAGTAGTACTAATATTTCTCCCGATCAAAAGTTCTCTTTAAACACATTCTGCGTTTTAGCATCTATTCAATAGTCGCTTTATTTTGTTTTTTAAAGATGGTTTATTGATTTAGTAAACTATCTTGCCTAACACAACTGACTTCGTGTTTGTAAGAGTTTTACTTGTATGAACTAAATGTGAAGCAAATGTCAAAAAGAATATGAACAATTTTCAAACCGAATTATTTCCCAGTTATGCTAATATATTGCTTTAATGCATATATTACGTTTTGCAAGAAGAATCAGATTTTTCTAAATATATTAGATTAAGTTCAAATATATAATATAATAACTCACACACATACACATAATACATATACACATACACACACACGCAAACACACACACACACGCAAACACACACACACACACACACACATACACACACACACACACACACACACACACATATATATATATATATATATATATAGAAATGTATATATATATATATATATATATATATGTATGTATGTATATATATGTATGTATGTAATATATATATATATATATATTTATATATATATATATATATATATATATATATATATATATATATATATGTATATATATATTTATATATATATATAAATATATATATATATATATATATATATATATTGGAAAATGTGTGAGATCCTAGGCATATTTGAAAAAAAAGGAATATAATGACTTCACTTGTAGTGTTAAAAAAATTAATGATTTAATGTTATAATATAATATTATAATATTATGAGTGGGTAGATCCAGTAAGTTTTTTGTTAACTTCAGTGGGAAGAATTTTATAGATTCCTGGTTAAATTGGGGTGGAGAAATTTTTCGCATACGTCTGTCTGTGGTGATTGTCAAACTGAGATCAGGTTGTGTTGAAATGTGTGGCTATATATAAGATAGATTTTGATGCGTCTCGGGTGCGGTGTGTGGTGTTAATGAGTGTTGATGATCATGAATGCAGGAGTAATTCAAGTATACACACACACACAGACACACATACACATATACACACACATACACACACACACGCACATATATATATATATATATATATATATATATATATATATATATATATATATATATACTCAGAAAATGGTGAGGTTGTAAGATAAGGGTGTTTGAGAGTGTAGTTGTAAACCTACTCTCCTGCTGGTTTTATTTCATTAGCTGATCTTTGATGAGTTGATAATGTCATAGCTAAATCATCTCTTCCAAAATCATAAAGAATATCTTCTACCGATTTCTATATGAAAGAGGAATTTAGGTGCATGTCTGGGTTTTAATGAGGTTTAAGATGCATAACTTCTGATAAGAATGGGATGACAGGAAAAAGAAAAAAGAAGGATAGTTTGGGAATATTTTTCAAAGGTGTGTTGTTGATATTGGTCTGGGAGAGGAAGTGTCTGTGTGTGTGTGTGAGTGGGGGGGGGGGATACTGACTCACATATTCACTTCCCTATATGTAAATGTATCTACAGTCCATATATACTACATACAAGCACATATCTCTCTTATATATAATCACACATACATTTCAACACAACCTGATCTCAGGTTCACAATCGACACAGACAGACGAATGCGAGAAGTTTCTCCAACTCAAGTTAACCAGGAATCTCTAAAATTCCCCCCACCGAAGTTATCAAAGAACTTACTGGATCTACCAACTCATAACATTATAATATTATATTATAACATTAAATCATAAATTGTTTAAAACAATAAGTGAAGTCATTATTTTCCTTTTTTTCAAATATATATAAGTATATATATATATATATATATATATATTATTAGGTATAGGATTATCCAATATGTAGTAATGGTTAATTACTACACTGGATATGGTTGACGTACGGTAAGAGGTTACTCTACGAGTTATGGAAGAATTGTTCAAGAAACTTAGTTCCTGATCCTTCAGTATTCCGGAGTGTATATAAAGAATAACAGGTAGATATCATAAAAAGGTAATTTATTCCGTGTGCTTACAAGTGTTTCCACGGTGGTACTGCTGCCTAGTTACGCTACGTGCAAATTCACAAGTACTTGCAGAACTCGAATATCCAATGCTGTGACCACTGTTTCCTCAGAGCAGAATGGTAAATGTACAATGTAAATACCCTTAAGTGGGTTGTTGGGGAAGATAGAGTAGAACATATATATATATATATATAGAGAGAGAGAGAGAGAGAAAGAGAGGTTTAAGAAAGCACATGTCAATGTTGCAGGCATATGCACAAGATTTATTTGCACATTGCGATTATTTCGATATCGATCGGTTCGGGTTATATACAAGGGGAGAGGTCCCGGAAATTGTTTGGCATCTTTTCATGATGTGTAAACTGTTGACTGAAATGACGAGATCCGTTTATATACTCTTATTGTTGGGTTTGATGTAGGTGGGGTAATAAAATAGATTTAGGATCAATATAAAGATGAAACAAATTGTAAAACGATAGGATTTGAATGACACGATGAGGTTTGTCCATGTACATCTTCACACATTCCGGAAATCCAATCGGTACGCCTGAGCAGGTTTTTGTGGGTTTTACATCCTCTCTCCTAACCATTAGGCCCACACAATCCAAGCGTGAATCCCAGATCCCGTCTCAATCACCCACTAACTAATTTAAAAGCTGTTGTTATTCACCGAACTAACATATATGGATAGGAGACTTATTGCGTCAACTTCGTGAATACAGCGAGAGTTCCTGTATCATATCATCTTTTGGTTCCTTTCAAATTATCTGCTTTAGCTCGTCTCAGGAACATTCTGCCATGTCCAATCTAACGAGATTCACGTTTGTACACAGTTCCTGACATTGGAGACAGTCATATTTTTGACGTTCGGTTCTAATTTATGAAAAAAGGTTTGATGAACTGAGAAGCCGTGCAAGTCTATATTTCCATAACTTCGAATAGAATAAAACAATTTGGTTGTAGATAGGTCGGCGAAAAATGTACGGAAGATGTATTTGCAATTTGGTTTTTATCACAGCTATTCAAATTGGGTATTATGGAAATTGTACATGTGTCTCTTGAAAACACAAGCACGCATATGTTCGTTCCTGAGTTACTTATGTTAATCGAGCAACTGCTCACATACTGTCGAAATATTTCTAAGCATTTTCTCCATTCAATATATTATTTATAAGGCCATGTAACAGTAGGCATGACATATGTCTTTAAAAGTATACTATATAAATTACAGACGCAGTGTACTATAATTATATGAAATTTATCCAAACATGCTAATGTGAATTTATAGCATGCTTATATAAATACTCATAAAATACAAGCCATGTTAGCCAAGAATTTCCTAATTGAAAATATGAAAACAGACGATTATGATTTTCTCCTCAAAATTCTACATATTTAAATAAAGGTTTAATGGTTTTATTGATTCAAATATCTCCCTGGAATAGAAATATACATTCTGAATTGTGTGGTATCTTATTGTTGTTTAACAGGAAGTAACGTTCTAATAATCATACATATTATTAAAGACGTTCTAGTCGAGCCCTCTACACTGTTTTGACGTAATTGTTCTGCATCGCGTTATGCAGTATGTCCTTCCTGTTTAGACCAAACTGACTGGGTGGCAGGAAAAGTTGCCCCTTAATAAATTATTCGCTATATTTCGATTCACGCTAAATTTATCTTTGAAGATTGAAGGTATATCGTATCTACTCGGATCGAATTTTTAGACCATGTATAAAGGTAAATATATAGGATCGACTCTCACATGTATTCTTGTCTTTTGAGGCCTTTAGAGTCAAGCTAGAATCCACAGTACTGTAGCAATAAAAATAAAACCACAATGTATTACAGTAATAATACTGATTCTAGCCATTGTGACGAGAGTGACGTGCTCAAAGACAGCTCTGCCTGTGAATCATGTTTCTTGCCATGTAAATATACGATGGGACGGGCAATGATGAATGCTTATATTGAGTTTGGAAATTAAAAGAATATATGGGTTGCAGGCTTTCGGCACATCTCGTGCATGCATTTTAGTAATTGTTATGTAGCACCAACCAACAGATGTGTATTGATTGCTATCTTATGGTGTTTTATTATAAGGACCAACAATTCCACTATATGCACACGCGTTACTGCGCTAGGACAGGCTATACAAAGGTATGCATACAAATGGTTACTTTTAAGTTTCAGACATGCCTTAGCATTAATATAAATTTGCTTTAAATTAATGATGATTTTGTTACAGTTTTCATTCTAGGTTCAGAATGAAACCTTGAACAACAAATGTTGAGCTGCTATTAATAGGGTGGACATTTCCAGATAATTTTGCCAATAATGGGAGAACGACTTATACATGAAATCGTCAATTCCGCGAGTATATACGTGCCCCAGTGTCGTGTGTTATATGATTCGAACATCTCAGTATAGCAGCAGAATCCTTCTCGGCATGTAAACAAATTAAACTACCTTCTTAGGAAATTAGATATTTACATAACTAATAAAATATATCTGTGTGACCTAAGGTGTGGAATTCTAATACTCGAGGCAAAACGCTCCTGTGTTTATGATACAGTGATGCATTTTCAGTTTTAAAACCCTGCATATATAATTAAAAAAACAACAAATGCAATGCGTTTAACATATGCGAAGAAATATGTCAATACATCAAATATTGAAGCTCGTCACTTCCCTCGGTAGCCATGCAATTATATCAACAGACATAACATTCTATTTCCAAAGAATTACATGGTTTTGTCTCATGATTTTCCACAATATCCCCAAGTACCATAACAATGTAGGTTAGATTTGATAAGTTCGATTTATGCGACACAAGATGAATGTCGTGGATCTTACAAATTTTATTTCAGGAACCTTCCCGGTACACATAAATTAATTCATAATAATTGTTTCTACTTTAGGCACAAGGCCAGCAATCACCCAGTGCATTACTGGTACTTTATTTTATCGACCCCGTAAGGATGAAAGGCAAAGTCAACCTCGGCGGGATTTGAACTCAGATCGTAAAGGGACGTAACTATGCTGGAAAGTATGGCGTCCGACCCTCTACCGATACTGCCAATGTGAGGAACAGTATCGTCATGCCAGGAGAATCTTTATCAATAAACTTGCTTGAGCGTTAACGAGGTTCGGATATACTACACATACATTACAATCGACTAAGGATCTGACGTTTTTTATCCTCATAATTCTTTCGTTTATTTCAAAATAAGCAATTATGATTTCACACAAGGCTATCCATTCATTATAGACATTGAATAATATATTTATTGAAATAACCTATGTTACTGCATGTATAAATCGTGCAGGAGTTTTCAAACATATTGTATAATTATGATATAGACAAAAATAGAAGTGAATTACAAATATTTAGAGAGTTAATAAAATCAATCTCATCTAGATAAACTCGCATGAAATTCGAATATTTGTCGCTGTATTTTGGGGGAGTATACAAATATATACTATCAGATTTGTAAGCATACATCAGAGTTCATCAAGCAGCTAAAGAACGTGTATATAATGCATTACCGTCAAAATAGCGATGGGAAACTAATAAAACAAATATATGAATCATCTTTAAAATTATTTCAAAATTAAATATACATAGATACATTGATTGATTTTAGCGATGCCAAAAGAGTTACGCTACGTTGAAGCTCTAATTATTAGAACTTTAAACAATGATATTGATTTCACTAACTTGTAGTCAATTTACCATCACCGTATAGTAAACGCCCGCGTTCCACAAATATCTAAGATGTCATCATTCCGATTGAGAAGCAAATATATCACGAAATAAACAAACATTTAAAGAAGAACATAGATACGCACATAGAAACATCAATACGGTTCATACTTACAAACACACATGCTTATATATGAGCTATCATCCATTTTTTTGTAAAGGGGTCATATGCTCTATTATTTAGACTATTTTTTATATTGGCAAAAAGTTCGAAGAAATGTCCAGCTTTCTCATATATATATATATATACCTGTGTGTATATGTGTGTGTGTGTGTGTGTGTGAGTGGGTGTGTGTGCGTGTGTGTGTGTGTGTGTGTGTGCGTGTGTGTGTTTGATTTCTGCGTACTAGAAGGTAATGTCGGATTATGTTAAGTATTATAATTAAAATAAATAAACATAATTTTTAAAAAATGATTCATCAAATATATAATCACCATCATAAGGAATATCTTTTGATGTTCTTGAGTTTAGTTGATTTATTCCTCGTTCAAAATAATTCTGCGTGCTAGAAAAAATAATGATGTGCTCCTTCCACCTCTTCATTACCAGTACCTATTTTTTTCCATTCATAAGATGTTCACGTGTTAAGAATAAATATATTAGATGGAGGTAGTGTAGTAGGTTAAAACTTCCCTACCTAATGATGTTATTTTTTCTGTGATTTTGTATGCAGTGGTTTAGCACTTGAAATGTCTTCCATTCTATCCAACAGAAAGTATGCTTTCCACGCAAAGCTGCACTCAAGTCGTCAGGATTTTGACAATAAAGATCTGCAGTAAATGTTTTTCCTGGTTCCAATAGCTCAAAGTGATATACACCTAGATTATTACAGCTAATGCAGAGTATTATGTAATGCTGGTTTGGGTATTTGAACTGGCGATTCATTAGTTGAGAATCATTATTTCCTTTACATGTATTGGTTACAAATATAATCGACTCCTCATCTCCAGTAACAATTTGATCGGGGAAACGTGAGCTTTCCACCCTGATAATGGTATTTAGAATATATTAAAAATTAATAACGTTTGTCGCGCATATAAGTGGTCCGACCTGACCAATGTAAATATGTTATGGTGCCCAAGATGTCAACTTCTCTTAAAGGAGGATAACTCCACTTAGTATCTGATTGGAGGACAATGATTAAATAAGTTGTGTACACAACAAAATGTAAGATGAAAATATTACAAATATACATAAAACTAATGACTACTTAAAAAGACAAACGAAATATACATGGAAGCATGGGATGCTAATGTATAGGAGGAAGATGACAGCTACGTGAGGAGCATGTAGAGACATCAGAATCACCAATAATACTGATCACCTCCGATAACAAGCCGATATATGGAAAGGGCTTTGATTTTATCTCGAATGTTCACTGATGGAATGATTTATATCGTTTATGATTGCAAGACGGAAACATTTTATTTTTAGAGTTAATCAGGCAATCGTTGGTGTGGCTATGTCCATGCCTCAATCAAACATAGATCTGTATATCCCATTTAAACGATAAGTTCTTCCGGAGTTAACCCAACTGTGCATTGAAGTTTCCCATTAGGATAAACGACTCAGTCTTAATATCATCTACCGCTAGTTAAAACTGAGTCATATATCCTAATGGGAGACTTCAATGCATGTTATCTTCAATATGATGTTCCTACCGACCTTTAACTATGGTCATAAATTCATGGCGGAAAGAATAAGATCTCGAATAGAAGCGGTTGAAATGGGGTTCCTGTGAAGGGTCTTTTCAGGAAACTTACTGGATAGGGTGCATAGCTCGAAGAGCAGCGATTCGCTCTAGGTAGATCAGCTTCTCGAAATGACCTCGGCTGTCTCGCTTGGGGATCCTATAAGATATGTTGGATTGAGTTTTTCTGACAGCAACCGATGCGAGAAGTTTTGGGGGACCTTGTTCTTACGACCTTCTCAGGAATAAATGGGCAAAGAAGAATTCTCAAACAAATTTATGTAGCGTCACTGTTTCTTAAATGAATGATTGAATATCGTCTTGGATCATATAGAGGCTCATATCTAATTATATGTGTTATTATTAATGGATACCACATATTTATACATCACGAATCGGAGATCTACAATTGGAATCCATTTTTCGGGGCTATTATTTAATTTCATAATCATTTGCCAATCATTAATAGCAGGTAAACAGGATACATTATCAGCTTTTCTAATTAGGTTATTATTGGCCGTCTCACTATTATAATATTAAATATTCAGTTCGATTGTTGACATTTTTTTTCCTCTAAATATATTGGCTTTGTTTAATGAACAAAAAATATAATTGACACGTGTTTAGTTGTTTTCTTCCTGTTTCGTCTACAACAACTACAGCGGTACGAGATGGGGCACACCCACAGCCCCGGCGGACAGAATGGAGAAGGCATTTCCCTGGGGGACGGCAAGAGAGACGCGCTGGAAAAGCCACTCCAACTCACGGGGCTCACACCTGCGGCTGGCCAGCTCAGCACCTATGGTGGTGAGTAAGTAGATAGCCCTGGGGCCGAGGACACGAGAACTTTCCACTGCCAGGGGTACGACCGCAAACCTGTCGGAGAGCGACCGGTATTTGAGGAGTTTGGCCCCCTCAGCCCGATGTGCAGCAGAACCTGGGTCAGTCGCAGATTGCACCAGGTTGCAGCTGCAGAAAGTGTCGGTGCAATTGGCATCCCAGCCGAGGGGTTTGCCACCGCGGAACGGGAAGATGGTCCTGTCATCTGGCCTTTTGCCGTCCCATCGATTCAGCCCAACCGGCTCGAGCTGGGAAGGGAAACCTTTAGCGTCCAAGCCATGCTTAATGACCTCGTTGAGGGCTGCATGGTTTGGAATGCTGCCGGCACTGTGGCGACAGGAAAGCGGGTGGAGGCCAAAAGAGTCCACGGTGGAACCGCAGCGACATTGGTGTGGCTGGCAGATCCGGAGGCCGAGCCTCATGGAAACGCCGATGCGCAGGCTATGGTTGTCGAGCTGCGTGCCAGTGGAGAAGGAGGGCAGGGCATGGAGCCAGGCACCACTATCTATTATCGGTAATGCAGGGAGAACTAATTAGCCATAATAGTTCCATTAATATAGAGCGCTAAGAAGTCGGCCAGATTAGGTGTAATCGAGCATAATGTTGTTTTCTTTTTACTTTATAATTAAACCTATTTTTAATAACACTGATGTACTTGGGTATGGTAATATAATACATTTCTAATGTAGCTTGGTGTTATATATGACTTTAAATTAAATGTTCAATCAACAGTCTTGGTTGTTGTTCTTTGAATATATGTTCTGTTAAAATCATAGCCATACAGTGATTAGTGCGTAGCTGGATCAACCCCATATGCATTACACCCGCAACAGTTGTCGATTATCAACTGGCATCGAACTTAAGCTTTACATTGCTTAGCATATAGTTGTTTTTCAACTTGTCTGAACTTCCGAACATGTATATATATATATATATATATATATATATATATATATGTATATATATATATATATATATGTGTCTGAGTAGGTGATTGTGTGTGTGTGTGCGCGCGTGTGTGTGTGTGGGTGTGAGTGTGCGTGTGTCTGTGTGTGTATGTGTGTGTGAGTATATTCAGGAGGAGAGAATATTTGAATCCTGATGGTTATATTGAAATATAGAATAAAATGTATAATATTAAAATACGATAGTTCACAATGCTCGTCACTCGTGGTACGTTCTTTGTGAGTTCAGTTTGTATATTTAATAAATAAGGAATTGCACCGACATTTTGGAATTCATTCCAAACTGTAAATTATGTTATGTGTAAACTACACTTGACAGAGCATCACTATTTCTACAGTTTGAAGTTCCATCATGGATATGAACATATATCAAGACGGGTTTGTCAGTTTCCTGTCAAAATTTGTAAGTTGCGGCACCTGAAATGTATTGATAAATATATTATGCCACTTCTGAATGGAAATTGAAGCCGTGTAAATGGATATGTAAAGGCAGATTTTGTCTCTTTTATGGTGGGAATGAAATGAATACATCCGCCAATATTTGATGATATTACTGTAAGATTTGTTGTTAAGCATTTTGCCATTTCACTGCTTCGACCGTCTGAAACATATATGAACTTATGATCGTTGGTAGTTCTAGAATTGTATTTGTAGGGCAACTTTGTCTTTCTTCTAGAGTAAACAGAAAATATATTCTTTAAATATTTCACTCAAACCCTTAACGATAGAGCGCCCATCGTGAGACGTGTATATTAAAGCTATTAATGGAATAGTTCTTCTTAGGTGACACAGCGGTCTGCGTGATGTTATATAGGTTAACCAAGATGAAATTAACCTTAGTTTAGAATTTCCTATTTATTGCACTCGGAGAGGTATTATAGCTCTTAGAACATCAGATAACTCTTCTAATGGCGTCATTATTTATTTTGAATGCTGATTAATTCAAGTAAATTACTCAGATTTTCCTAACGCTGTCTGACATTTTCGATCCACCAACTCAACTATTCTTCCATAAATTGCTACATTGGGATGTTCAATGAACAGTGCGGGTTGAAAACGCTAACGAATAAATATTGCTCACAAATGCAATCCACGTGAAACAGCAACCGTATTCATAGTGTATATACAACTAGAATCAATCTAAGCTGTACATAATGAAGAACCCAATTAGCCTACTTGTATGTTGTGTGACATCAGAGATATATGTAACAAGCAATATATCATGAACGGTAAATTATGGACAAAGCATAATGGGTTTGTAATATTGTTGTACATTGCTTAAATTTATTAAAAGTAGGACCACTCTGGCGAACTGTGCATACAATGTAACCTTTGAATTACCAGTCATTGGATTTTATGATTCAGTCCACGAAGTTAAGCTGCTCTGGGCACAGATAAAATCATTAAAAAGGCTGATTTCATCCTTTATTAGGAAATATTATGTACGCCTTTTTTATTGTTATTGCTATTAATTTGTATTATTAATATATCAGCTGATGTGGGGACAATGCAGCATCGGTAGAGTGTCGGACAACATGCTTTGTGGCATATATTTTAAGTACTGATTGCAAATCCCACCGAGTTTAACCTTGCCTTTCAGCTTGCAAGGTGAATAGAATAAAGGACCTGTAATGCACTGAGTTCCATTTAATCAAATTACCCTTCCCTCTTAAAATTATTATTCTTGTGCAAAAAGTAGAAACATATCAGAAATTGTTCTTAATATATCGGTTGAAGACAGAATACATGATTGCTATTTTGTCAGACAATACATTTGGTGGAATATAGCTATGGTCAATTAAATACTGTGTTAAAATCACACCAACGTCGGATTTGTTTCACACCCTCACTTGGTCGATCAAATAAAGTATATTTAATGAACTAGCATCGATTGAATCCACATTCGCCACGTGCGAAGTGTGGAAAAAGTATTGATATATATACATGGCGCAAGGCAACTTAATATAGCCCCCAAAATATTAGTATTTTATGTATTATTACGGTGTGTAAAATGATTATTTAGATTATCTTCAAACAAAAGACTGAATAACATCGAAACATCTTTGAACAACATGTCATATTATAGTTACACTACCTTTGTAGTAGGTTTAGAAGGAATAGTGAAACATTTATGATTTATAAGCAGGAGGGAAAATAGAATAACAAATATGAGGTCAAACAAACTAAATAAAAGCTCGGAAATGAGATAACCTAATTACACATACTTAAAAAATAAATGTTACACACAATAAACTATATCGAAAGAGAGATTCTAAAATATAGATAATATTAACCTTGATATCTTGACCGAAATCATACAATATTTAATCTTGAGATGCCAGGAAAATAAATAAAGCAGCATGGTGCAGAGCTTCTTAGCAAAGCTGTTTTAATAAAGACAGAAAGCGATACGGCACCAGATATGATGGGTAGCTGCTACATAAACGGGATCATGCGTGACAAATAAGTAATCTGAGCGATTTAACGGTAAAATGCTAGGGGAGATAGAGAAATGGCGTGCACTGATAGTTCTCAAGAAAACTCTCACAATCCAACGATGTAGCTGAGAAAGAAGAAGAAGAAGAAGAAGAAGAAGAAGAAGAAGAAGAAGAAGAATAAGAAGAAGAAGAAGAATAAGAAGAAGAAGAAGAAGAAGAAGAAGAAGAAGAAGAAAAACGAAGAAGAAGAAGAAGAAGAAGAAGAAGAAGAAGAAGAAGAAGAAGAAGAAGAAGAAGAAGAAGAAGAAGAAGAAGAAGAAGAAGAAGAAGACATGTGAGCTTGTTTTACTCGACTCGATAAATAATATATGTATTTGAACATTTGTTATCGTGTTTTCTTATATTGGTTTATAATTATGTAATATTCGCATCATATTTAAAAAAAATAGAAGTCCTTCCCATTATATTTTATATAATGTCCTCCTTTCAAAAAGCCATGTTAAGAAGGTTTAAGGTATGTGTAAAAGCAATTTCGTTAATGGAAATAACGAAAAGAAAAACATAAAAGACGTATGATGGATATTACTAACATACGACCACATAGTGTTTGAGAAGAAAAGTGAGAAATTTGAAAAATTTCATGAGCTGAAGTGGGAAAACAGGAAACTATGGAGAACCAGACAAATAAAAGTAGTAATGATTGTGGCCGGCGCACTGGGGGCAGTTATTAAAAGGTTGGTGGCATGGTTTGTGAATTAGGAATTACCATCAGGACGGGATTATGGCAGGACACAAATGTACTGGAAACAACAATGAGTTCAACACTCTACCTAAAACATATTCTCCCGCCTTTAACCGTTATACTAATAATGTAATAAATAACGATAATGCATTCTAACTTAGGGCTGAAACATGTAAACAAATATAAAAGAGAGAGAAACAGTGGTATTTTACAAGAAAATCGAGGAAATATAGATATGAGATAAAAACAAACAATACAATAAAAACAAATACTATTTCCCAATAGTGAGGAGTACGTTAACTTAGAAAGCCACACATCCTAAACCACTCAACTATCGAAACTCTTACCTGTTCAAAAATAGCCACCGTACTGGCACAGTGTCAGATTAAGACCATTTATTCAAGTCATTCTCACTATATTCACCCACATTTTAACAAATATAATTGATAGTACTTCGCTTTGCAGCATCACCAGCCTTTACAATTATAATTCAAAAAGCTCGATCAGGGCTTGGCAGTAGAGGAAAGTGTGTGTTTATTGTTATTTCCGTCGCGTCCACCATACAACCATTTTCCTTATGTAGAGGGAAACGGCCTCCGCTTTCCAACCTACAGAAAGTGTCGGTGCGATATTCACGATGGACCTGGTTGATATCCGGTTTCGGCCTACACGTGATAAAAGTGGTTCATCAAACCTCCACCAGTCAGTAATTCACGGCCACTGGAGGAGTGTGATGGAGGAGTGGGAGTGGAACGGTTTCATCACTCTGCACCAAACTCAGGCAAGTCTATTTGAGACTTCCGCGTCTCTAGAATTATTCTCAAACTTGATGTGTCTCCTCTATCATAGAAACCGGATCGAAGTTTTACCAGATCTGACTGGGGTGTTCTATTTCATCTACACCCAGACCCTCTTCGAGAAATTCGTGGTTCTATCCCAATTCTATTCCTTTATGTAATGCTAGAGTGCAATTTCTAGTGATCCCATTTCCCAACTCGTAGAGGGATATGAAAGCCTGAGAAAATCTTTGATGCCAGGCGCCAAGTCACTGTCTGCACTTCAACCACGATTGCAGCTCAGTCAAATATACGAGCCTGCAAAAGACATGTCTGGAAATCGGTGAATACAACTGATCACATTTTAGGGATATCTGGTAATGCCCTAAACTCAGCACATGTCTGGACATCATCAGCCAGATATATATTAGATAGGTTTCAGGAATTAAATACAATGCAGTAGAAATATATCTGTGGCAGATTATGACAAATAAAACAATGATAACTATGTTTTACAAATGAAACATATTTCAGAGGTAATAACTATTTTGAAATGTAAAACCAAAACGATTCGAAACACTATTATGAAAGCTCAACGAAATCCAATATTGTGGTAGGGTACTAGAAAAATAAAGACATGAAAGTGGAAAAAAAGCACGTAAATATATTTAAAACATTTTTTCTAATTTTCTTTTTACTTAATTTACGAGAAATTAAGTTTATAAAAAAGAGTTTTATAAAATATTACAACGTTGCTCTTTATAAAAATTGCATATGTAATTCTGCCGGTCGCCCGAACCTTTGAACAAATATGGTATGTTATAATATATACAACGGCTGAGTAAACATATTTGCATACCGAGCGATTTAAACAGCTGGTTTTGCAGAAAGTTAAAAACAAAATTAAAATAAGGTTACTCGATCTTACATATCTGGATAAATAAATGCATGTGTGTGTTTTATTCGAATGGTAATATTCGATTCTTTTGCAACTGACAACATCATGCAGAAAGAATCTACTGGTTTCGATGAGTAAATTCATCTTATCAAATATTAGATTAGAAAAGTCAAAGATTAAAAGATGATGACATTTGAAGTTGAAAAACTTCTCTTCATTTCTGTCTAATAGGAATATCTAGGTTTTTCTAGAAGAATTATTCTTTATATAGAGAGTATATTTCCTGAAATACCCCTTTTATAAAAAAACAAATCGTACTCGACGACATAAAGATAAAATGTAAAAAAGGTGTTTTAAATTTACCTCCGTGTTGGTTATATATATATATATATATATATATATATATATATATATATGTATATATATATATATATAATAAAGAATTAATATCTAGTAACATATATATACATACAGATGCATATCAATGCTAGCAAATATATAGGTTTTGTCTTAGTAACTTTGTGGTTCAATGCATGAGGTTGCAGAACAATATGAGAGACGTAAAATAAAAAATTATAAAATTAACTTACTTACTAAAATATCACTTCCAAATAATTAGTTTCTGGAATGGAATAAATATATTTTCCGAAGAAGATACAGAAAATCATTCCGTCGTCAGGGAAGTCTATTCTCATCTAAGTATCCAGGCAAAGCGTGGACTCTGGAAACTTATTCAAAAATAATTCAGTGGATAGGAAATAGCAAAGCGTGGACTGAATTCCTAGCCATTGAGAAAATCACTACCTCTGCGTCGGTGGCAAATTCAAAAATAATCAATCACGTGACATCGAGGTCAATCAGTGGAAAGTGGTTTGCTAATAAGACAGCGGCCTAAATATATATATATATATATATATATATATATATATATATATATATATATATATATATATATATATATATATATATATATATATATATATTTAAGTTATTCCAGGTTGAATCAGAGGTAACCACAGTAAGTAAGGTACTCAAGTTTTAATAAAGAAGAGCTTCTACAGGACTAGAATTGTTTCATTCGTGAGAAGTCATGAGGGAGCTCCCTGATGATTTCTCACGAAGCTCTTCTATATATATATATGTGTGTGTGTGTGCGTGTGTGTGTGTATGTGCGTGTGTATGTGTGTGTATATGTGTGTATGTCTGTCTGTGTGCGTGTGTGTGTAGGTGTGTGTGTGTGCGTGTCTGTGTCATTGTATGTGTGTGCATTTGTGTGCATGTGTGTGTGTATGTATTGTTATCCACATCAATATTGCGTTTACTCATGAAAAGCTTTTGGTTCGTAAAGGCAAATAATTCATTCATATAATCCATGTATGACAATAAAGCTCCCTACACACTTTATACGATTGCACACATGAATAAATGAAGATTCATACAGTGAACATCACTTGAAGATCTTCAGGTTTTGGCAACTGTGGTTTTTTTTTGTTTCTTCAAATTGAAAAGTACGATATTTTAGAAGTAATATTCCATTATACCTTGACATATTTATGTATTCAGATAGCCCTCGTCTATATCATTATCTAAACTCGCTCGGAATCAAACCTACCCACAGTCTATCTTTCCCTAACACCCGCACTCACAAACGGACATACACACACACACACACACATATATATATATATATATATATATAAAGTCGGAATATATATATATATATATATATACGCATATATATATATAATGTATATACGTGTGTTTGTATGTGTGCATGTATGTGTCTATATTAATATGTATATTCAAACATTTAGTAGGATTCATTTAATGGATTATGAAGATTGCAAAATGCAACTGAAAATAGATAAACTTAAAATAAGATTTACTTTAAACTCTCATTGGAAATCTTTTATTCGTTTTATGTAAAAGAAGAAATCTTTTTCAGAATTTCTGTCATATTTAATGATGTATATGAATTCAAAATATGACTGATTTCTCTCATGGAAAATGCATTATCAGTATAATGGTACATATTCTGATTTGTAAATGGATATGAGAAGCAACAAAAATATATAAAACACAACCTTTTATTCACCATCTGTGTATCAATTCCAATTTCAATTTAGTGTTGTTGATTTTGTTTTTACTTTTGTACTGTTTATCTTTTCTCGGAGTAGCTCACTGCTGGGCTGATTGTAAAATAAGATTGATTTTGGCCAATGGTTATTTACTTGTACACAATTTTCTCTAATTTATTTCGACTTATTTATTATTAAATTTTATTTAATTTGGGATTTTGAAATTCTATATATATATCTTCATATGAATGTCGTATTGCAGATGAGTAAATGTATTAACGTTTAAATAACACAACTATCACAATAGTATTGCTAATACGTAGGATCCCACAACAATAATGGATACATAGTAATAAGTATAAATGTAAGAAGAGAATACATTTTTTCTCCGGTAGAAATTATTGTATTCAGAACAGATTTAATGTTGAAGAGTATGTGTTACGTCTACAAAATTCTATATAAATAGTTCAGTAATTTATTATTTAAAACATAACGGCTTCATTTAATTAACGTATAGACATATTCGTATCAATAAGAGAATACCTACGAGATCATATAACCGATTACAAGTTGTAGATATTTCGTCGTTTAAACATTTAAAATAAGAAATTGTCCTGTCACTTAAGACATCTTGATCACTGTTTAACACCATCTGTTCTGTAGGTTATATAATAGACATCACAAAATGTAGTTTCATTGAAAAAGCCTCATCCACACAATTTGAGAATCTTTCACGTTCGAAGTGTAAGAGAATAAATGGAATTGGTATTTGCAGAGCAGCAGGTTGGACGTAATCATTTATGTATTGGAAGGGAAATGATTGTTTCTTCTTTTGGAACCAGGACTGCAATTATACCAGTACATTACTGGTACTTTATTTTATCGACCCCGAAAGGATGAAAGGCAAAGATAACCTCGGCGGGATTTGAACTGAGAACGTAAAGGGTCATAACTCTATGCTACAAAGCATGGTGTCCCACTCTCTACCGATATTGGAAAGAATCCAATTCCCCCTTAAGCATTTTGAACAATAAATACCTCAACCGGAATAACAGGTATACACACAAACACACACACATATGTATATACATACACACACACACACACACATATATATAAATATATATATATATCTATATATATATATATATATATATACGTATAAGCTATAGGGTGTTGAGTGTATCGTGCTCAGAGTTTATTTTTGCCCCACCATGTATCATGGATAATTGTAAATGATGGTTCTACATAAACAATTTGTATATACTAACATATGGACACCATGCATTAGAATATACCTGCTTATGGACAATTATGATTAATGCCTTATCAGGGAACCCATTAGACATGTCATGACAACAGACATTTAATTGTAAACTAAAGTTTTTCGAATAAGCGATGGTGATTATACGAATGCTATTTTGTGGATGTTTAAATAGGATTACGTAATACAAATAACATATGGATGGTAATGATGGTAATGTAGGTGGTAAAGTTGTGGAAAATACTGACGGTTTGGGAATATTGTTAAAAGTTTCAAAATGAAGAGAAATGGCGACTGACTGAAATAATAAAATTCACACACACATATATATATATATATATATATATATATACGAGGTAACAAATAATAGTTAAATGCAGTCCACCTAGGTAAAGTCCAGTTATGGTATTCCAGGTAGTGGATGATATTAACGCTTGGCTTGGTTTGACTCAACAAGGGGTTTTCATAGTGATGCTGCGGGTATGCCGTAATTCCTATGTAAACACTTGGAGTAATAATAAATCAGGAAATAAGGTTGACATGGTTTGCTATACAAAAAAGGTTTAATCACATAGCTTACATTTGTTTCACTGAGCTGGCAGGTCTAGAGATCGCTATTCGCTTATTTTCGCGTTACTCGATCGCCAATACAAAATTATAAACTTATTCCATTCTCAGCTGCTGCCATCATTTGATCCTAAATCCTAGTTTTTCTCAAATCACTACTACAATGTAACTTTACCTTCTTTTTGCCATAATTACAATTAGCACGCTTATCTCTTTGCATGTATGTATATTTTTGTACTAGTGTATATTGATGTGTATGTATGTATCTATGTACACATACATGTGTATATATGTGTATATATATATATATATATATATATATATATATATATATATATATATATATATATATATATATATATATATATGTGTGTGTGTGTATGTGTGTGCGTAAATATATGCGTATATTACTTCGTTAATCTCTGTATTAACTCAACACCTATTTAGCTTTGACAATGTTGTCCCACTCATGTATACTATTGATGATGAAGAGAAAGACTGTAAACAGTAGCTTATCTTTAAAATTTAAAATTGATATACACTTCGATACTCTGTACATGCCATACGCTTTCTTTTGCCTCATGACAGCTAGTTTTCCACGCCGTAACGTTAAGTACATTATATACCCCCCACCTAAGTAATGTCAGGGTCTCCTTAAATAATTTATTGATAGCATTGTTGTAATTGTTGTTATTGTTAATCCCGCCGAGGTTAACTTTGCCTTTCATCCTTACGGGGTCGATAAAATAAAGTACCAGTAATGTACTGGGTAATTTTCTGGCCTTGTGCCAATAGTAGAAACAGTTATTGTTCTAATTGAATGCCATTACTACTTCATATAGTAGCCTGTATATTCTATTCTTTTCTTGCCTGTGTATTTTCTTCATTCTCGCATGCTCCGAAGATCTGACTGGTTATAATTTTGTATTGGCGATCGAGTAACGCGAAAATAAGCGAATAGCGATCTCTAGACCTGCCAGCTCAGTGAAACAAATGTAAGCTATGTGATTAAACCTTTTTTGTATAACAAACCATGTCAACCTTCTTTCCTGATATATATATATATGTATATATATATATATATATATATGTATATATATATATATATGTATATATATGTATACATATATATATATATGTATATATATATATATGTATATATATATATGTATATATATGTATACATTTTTATGTGTATATATATGTATATATATATATATATATATATATATATATATATATATATATATATATATATATATAAATATATATATATATATATATATATATATATATATATATATATATATATATATATATATATATATATATATATATTTATATATATATATATGTACATATATATATATATATATAGAATAAGGAAAAGCGAAGTAGTTTCAGATGTTCAAGTCCTTTAATAATAATGATGTGATATATATTTCAGTGACGACACTGGCCACACTGTTCTGTCTGCGATTGTCGTGTCATCATCAGACAGCTTGTTACAAAATAAGGTTATGTTTCCGAGGCAATCCAAATTGGATCGAGATGGGAACGGATGAATTGCGTGTTTTGGGGTTTTTCATCCGATCCCTTGTGAGATGGAAAATCATATGGATCATTTTGCATATATGTACTCTGTGTTTTTGCATTTATTCACTATTGGTTCTGTTCTTTTCTTTTGTGTACTTTA
Source organism: Eledone cirrhosa (assembly GCA_964016885.1). Taxonomy (NCBI): domain Eukaryota; kingdom Metazoa; phylum Mollusca; class Cephalopoda; order Octopoda; family Eledonidae; genus Eledone; species Eledone cirrhosa. The sequence goes on from OZ024742.1 coordinate 114,145,177, forward strand.
TGTCTGTTTTTCTTTGATTTTGTTCCATGTGGTGGAAATTAGGACTGTGTACCAGATTCACTAATGCCCGGAGCCCTGTAGTTATAATGTACGGCACTGTCGTTCAATATGTGGATAGAGTAACTGTGACACTAGAATCCCTCTCATAAGATATTACTTAAACATCTCTCTCCATATTATTTACTCACTTCAGTCTATATTTTTACTCACCTCAATCCGAATTATCACCTGAAAATAATTTTTTTTATTCTTTTTTTATATTCTTTAATTTCTAATTGTTAATTTCTTAATTGTTTAATTTATCATTTCTGATATTTGATTTAGGATTTTAATTTTTATTCCCAACTCTCACTCTTAACTTCCAACGTAAAACCATGATACCTAGAATAAGTTTATTTTCCCTTATAAGGTGATGGTCAGTCGTACCGTCAACGCTTAGTGAGGGGTAGTATTATGACCTGAAAAAACTAACCCTCTCCCATTCCCTCTGGCTCTCGGCTGACTGCCACAGCCGTGATGGGTAGCAGTAAAATATGGTACAGGCATTGGTGGGCCATTGTTTTGGCTGACAGGGTGAACTCACTAAGCAAATTTCGTTGAAATATGCGGTGGCTAATGGTCAACTTCCTTTGGACATGCGCTTGCGCAGGCCGGTGGGGGTGAATTGGTACTCACAAGGGAGCGGATGAAAAACCCCAAAACACGCAATTCATCCGTTCCCATGACGATCCAATTTGGATTGCCTCGGAAACATAACCTTAATATGTAACAAGCTGTCTGATGATGACACGACACTCGCACACAGAACAGTGTGGCCAGTGTCGTCAGTGAAATATAAATCACAGCATTATTATTAAAGGACTTGAACATATGAAACTACTTCGCTTTTCCTTATTCGATATTTACTCCGTCACTCCTATGTGGAAAAAGTACGTTGAGTGCTTGAATTGAATTGCATCAATATTTACCCTAATAATTTAGCTCCAATTAGTTCAGCGCTTTACGATGTAACCGATATGTTGGAGAAGAGAGGAACCAACCATAAGCTACCCCGGAAATTCCCTCTACCATGGGGATGGAAACCCCTTACATTGGACGGACATAATAGTAACTTTCGGCAGGGTAAATACGCGGAAACAAATAATAGGATAAACCCCTATTTTCCTGCACCAAATCGCACTTGAACATGCAATCTATACATGGACAGATGGACAATCATATGGATCATTTTGCATATATGTACTCTATTCTATTATGTTTCTTGCTATACTGTTCTATAATATTTCTTAGAAATATTATAGAACAGTATAGCAAGATGCATAATAGAATGGAGGCCCAGCAACTGGGAGAAAAATCTGCAAATGGCTTGCGTAAGCTCATGCAGCGCTCACGTAATGGAGAGTTAGCATGCTTTCTAACAGACAAGTCTGGCAGAATGTCGGTTGACAGCCTGCCAAACTACATCCAGGCAATGCAACCCCACATCACTAACACAAGAGAGGTAACACCACAGGAGCATGCGGATAGAGAAAAAGCCCTCAATGCCCATATGGTGATGTGGACGAATATAATGCAGCCCAACAAAAGGACTGCCAACAACTTCCAGGCCTGAAACAATGACGTGCCGGCGTTGTATGGGCTTCGAAAAGATTATAAAACGGGCAGTGACCCTGTCACGGGTCCACCAACAAGGTCAGTCTGTGAGGCTAACATTGCTAGTAACTACAGACTGTCCTACTTCCTCTCCCTGATCATACACCCCATCATTGAAAAGTCCCCAGATGTATGTGAGAGCACGGAGGACCTCCTCAGCAGAATCGGCGAGAGTAACCGATCTAGGGACCTAACAAACTGCATAATAGGTAGTATGGATGTTGTGTCCCTGTATTCATCTATTGACGTGGATTTTGCTGTGGAGAAATGCGTAGAAATGATCAGTGAGAGCAATGTTGAGTTCCGTGGGATTGATACCAGGGAGCTGGGACTCCTACTTAAACTTACCTATAGTAATAATTACCAAGACACATATGACCTTAGCAACCTGTGCCCTACAAGACCAGCAAGAGGCAGATCACCTACCATTACCTCAATGGCCAAGAAAACCCACACAGATAGATGGAACGGGTGGACCAGAGCCATACCGACACCCGAAAACCACGATGAACTGAAGAAAATGATTGCACATGCGGTAGGGGCCAGCATAAAACTAACCCTTAAGGAACATATGTTCAAATTTAATGGAAAAACATATGCCCAAGAGGAAGGAGCAGCCATTGGTGTTAGCATTGCAGGCGACATAGCTAACTTATTCATGGTATGGTGGGACAGTAGACTTAAACTTAAATTTAAAGAACAATTAGAAGACCCCTTAACCCTGATAATGTACTCCCGCTACGTTGACGATATAAAGATCGTAGTTAAGACATCCCCACTAGAGAACAGTCAGGAACTAGAGAAAAACACAATGAAAAGCATCCAGCAAATAGCTAACTCCATCCACCAGAGCATTATAGTTACTATAGACTACCCAAGTAAACACACTAACCATCGACTACCTGTACTAGACACAGAGCTCTGGTTAGATACTATTAATAACAAAAAAAAATCCTCCATTCCCATTATGCCAAACCCTTAACTTCCATACATCTGATCCACCGAAACTCGGCTGTTTCGGACCATACCAAAATCAACATACTGATTGCGGATTTGGTACGGGTGATGAGAAACGTGTCCCGCATGTCCAACCCCGAAGACCTAGAGAGTCACATACAACACTTCATCCACCGTATGCAGTTCTCTGGTTACAACCAGAGAGATAGAATCAGAGTGTATTGAGGAGCCAGAAACAAATGGGAAAAAAATGGTAAATAATGACACAAATGGGACCTGCCCCTTGTATAGGAGCATATTTTGGAATATAATAGACAGAACTAGGAATAAGACTAATAGAATAAACTCATGGTATGATAGCAATACATACCAGAGTGTAATGTTCATCGATACAAACCCTAGAGGTGAATTAGCTTACAAATTTAGAAGGGCCGTAGATAAACATAAACTCAATATTAAGATACTAGAAAGACCAGGTACCTCCGTAAAAACACTTATTAGCAAGACATACCCTTTCCAAAGACACCCCTGTATAGATAAGAAATGTATAACCTGTAAAATAAGCCCCCATATTAACTGTAAAACTAGAAATGTAGTGTGTAGCATAAGATGTACTGAAGGACAATGTAGAGACAAAAATATAGTGTACATAGGTGAGACAGCTCGTAGTGTAGGGGAACGGATAAATGAACACTGACGAGACCTTTAAGATAGTAAAGAATCATCTGTACTCTACCAACATGCTAAACTAGAACATAAGGGTAAATTAGAGAACATAGAAATAAAAATAGAATCTACACACAGAAAAGATGCAATGTTTAGACAAATCACAGAGGCAATAAACATAAAAGAATTACAACCAAAATTAAATAGAAAATATGAGTGGAACAGCAACATCACAACATACAATTAAGGAGAAACTGAAAACACACACACAAATAGAACAAACAACCAACCGGTAACATGTAAATAAACTAATAAATAAACAAATATAAACACACACAGACACCCGGATGTGGCGCATGCGCAGACTGAGCGCACAACACACACACAGAAACAAAATTGCATAGGACAGAACAAAGGAGAGGCACAAAAACAAAGAAAAGAATCCCCAGTCACTGAAGAGGTCACATAATGTGTGACGAAAGAACTTTGACAATATATAAACAACTATCTGGTTGTGGAACCAACCAACCAACCAGAAATTTATAAATTAGTAAATTTATAAATGTATTATAATAAATTGGAATGAAAGCAACTGGTGCGTGTGTTTCTTATTAGCAACATGACCCTCCCAAAGTATAACAATATCGGTTTCAACACACGATTTCAGATAAAGAATCTTGCTAAACAAATTCAGTAACGATATATATATATATATATATATATATATATATATATATATAAGTTGAAAAAAATGGAAACGAAATTTCATTTCTCACTCTTAGTATGGCACTTACTTAAATGTAAGTATGTATGTATACGTACATACATATATGTATACAGACGTACAGTAGCATGCATATATATATATATATATATATATATATATATATATATATATATATATATATATATATATATATATATACACATGCATACAGGTACACATACATATATGCAGGCATCAGTTTAGTCGACGTTTATTATAACGCCGGCCGCTTTGTTCGTTTGTTTGTCAACAAAGCGAACAGCCTGAATGTATGCCATACGGTGTTAAGGCAACCACGTCAGCTTTTTGTTCAACACTGACACAGGAACGATGTACTAGTTTCAAGCTTGTTAGCTATCATCAGCACCGTTTACCCATCTGCCAGATAGTTGAACATTCGAAAGTATATACTTTCCTCATGAAAATTAACGGCTGAGCAGCCTAATTGGCATGTTGAGTGAGTTAAATCGGTCAGGCATACCGAAAACGATAAGTTGAAAAAAATGAAAACGAAATTTCATTTCTCACTCTTAGTATGGCACTTACTTAAATGTAAGTATGTATGTATACGTAGATACATATATGTATACAGACGTACAGTAGCATGCATATATATATATATATATATATATATATATATATATATATATATATATATATATATATATATATATATATATATATATATATATATATATATATATATATATATATATATATATATATATACACACATGCATACAGGTACACATACATATATGCAGGCATCAGTTTAGTCGACGTTTATTATAACGCCGGCCGTTTTGTTCGTTTGTTTGTCAATAAAGCGAACAGCCTGAATTTATGCCATACGGTGTTAAGGCAACCACGTCACCTTTTTGTTCAACACTGACACAGGAACGATGTACTAGTTTCAAGTTTGTTAGCTATCATCAGCACCGTTTACCCATCTGCCAGATAGTTGAACGTTCGAAAGTATATACTTTCCTTATGAAAATTAACGGCTGAGCAGCCTAATTTGCATATTGAGTGAGTTAAATCGGTCAGGCATACCGAAAACGATAAGTTGATAAAAATGAAAACGAAATTTCATTTCTCACTCTTAGTATGGCACTTACTTAAATGTAAGTATGTATGTATACGTACATACATATATGTATACAGACGTACAGTAGCATGCATATGTATATATATATATATATATATATATATATATATATATATATATATATATATATATATATACACACACACATGCATACAGGTACACATACATATATGCACGCATCAGTTTAGTCGACGTTTATTATAACGCCGGCCGCTTTGTTCGTTTGTTTGTCAACAAAGCGAACAGCCTGAATTTATGCCATACGGTGTCAAGGCAACCACGTCACCTTTTTGTTCAACACTGACACAGGAACGATGTACTAGTTTCAAGTTTGTTAGCTATCATCAGCACCGTTTACCCATCTGCCAGATAGTTGAACGTTCGAAAGTATATACTTTCCTTATGAAAATTAACGGCTGAGCAGCCTAATTTGCATATTGAGTGAGTTAAATCGGTCAGGCATACCGAAAACGATAAGTTGAAAAAAATGAAAACGAAATTTCATTTCTCACTCTTAGTATGGCACTTACTTAAATGTAAGTATGTATGTATACGTACATACATATATGTATACAGACGTACAGTAGCATGCATATATATATATATATATATATACACACATGCATACAGGTACACATACATATATGCACGCATCAGTTTAGTCGACGTTTATTATAACGCGGGCCGCTTTGTTCGTTTGTTTGTCAACAAAGCGAACAGCCTGAATTTATGCCATACGGTGTTAAGGCAACCACGTCACCTTTTTTTTCAACACTGACACAGGAACGATGTACTAGTTTCAAGCTTGTTAGCTATCATCAGCACCGTTTACCCATCTGCCAGATAGTTTACTTTTTTTGTTAACTGTCACCAGCAAGCAGATCGACGGCAATCGTACACTTCAGACACTAAACTGGATCTCTTGATTGACCTCCAAGACATGCTTCACTATAACAATGGCTACATTCAAAGTTTCAAGTATAACTTAGAAGAAGCACCTTCGTCAAATTACGATGTGATCATTTACACTGATGAGAGACCATCTGGGAGCATGCGGGCCGGTATAGTGCACCTACTTGTAATGAGGTAGCCATCTTTATTAGTGGAGAGCAGCACAAGAAGAGATATATTATAATCAAGCGACGAGACAACAACCTTAACAGAATAAGTGAAACCTATCGATCTTACGACGCACTCCAGTATCCGCTATTATTTGTTTATGGCGAGGATGGATACCATTTCGGAATTCATCAAATTAATTCCACAAACCAAGATGAGCATACCACGAACATTTTCACGTGCATGGATGTTTACGCCTTCCGATTCATGATCCGCGACAACTGCTTCAACCAGCTGCACCTATCACAATACCTCTTCAATTAATTTGCAGTTGACAAGTTCGCAAAAGTGGTGTCCGAGAGATTATGCTTCATTCGACTTAATCAGAAACAACTTCGCTGTGGCAACTTCGTGATGGAATGAACAATGATGCAGATCATGATAGTATTGGACTGTTGTGCATTCTGCCTTCATCTTTCACAGGAAGTCCTCGGTTCTTTTTCGAAAAAATTCAAGATGCTTTAACTATTGTGCGCCTTTTCGGTAAACCAGATTTGTTTATTTCGTTCACTTCAAACCCCAAATGGGAACAGATTCAGAAAGACCACTTCCCAGGTCAAAATGCCAGTCAGGCAGGATCTTATTGCCAGAGTTTTCCATCTTAAGTTAATTAAGCTCATGGAACTTATCAAAACAGGTGAAATATTTGGCACAGTACAATGTGACATGCATACAATTGAGTTGCAAAAACGATGCTTGCCACATGCCCACATTCTGATGTGGTTAAAGACAAAACTTAGATCAGATGAAATTGACAATGTCGTTTCTGCTGAGTTTCCGTATCCTGCAATCGACAAGGACATTTATCAAAATGGTAAAGCACGCATGGTGCATGGCCCATGTGGACATGGATTTCACAACAACCTATCGTGTGTTAAGGACAAGTCTAGGTGCTCAAAGAAATTTCTCCCCCGACAGTTCCTTAAGGACACTCAGACTGGTCATGACGGATACCCACTATATCGCCGGAGAAGACCCGAAGATGGTGGATTCACAGCAAGGGTTGGCAATCATGAAGTTGACAACAGATGCGTTGTTCCATATAATCCACTACTTATAAAGATTCGTGATGCACACATCAACGTAGAATACTGTAATGCGATTAAATCTATGAAATACATTTGTAAGTACATTAATAAAGGCTTTGATGCAGCTACGTTTGGATTACTTCGGGAAAACAGCCGAGATGAAGTGGCGCAGTACCAAACTGGAAGATACATTAGCTCTAATGAAGCATTCTGGCGGATTTTCGGATTTGTTATACATCAACGGTATCCTGCTGATCAAAAACTCCAAGTGCACCTGGAGAATGGTCAGAGAGTATATTTTACGAATGCGTCAGCTTCTCAGTTAGCACAAGAACCAAAGGATACTACTCTTACCACTTTCTTTAAATTATGTCAAGAAGATCCATGTGCTAAAACCTTACTATATCCACAAGTCCCATCTTACTATACCTGGGACAAAAATGCATGGAAGCGAGGAAAAACAGGACAGTGTGTCGAAGGTTATACCGGCATCAAGTTCAACGAATGTTGGGGCAGAGTTTATACTGTGCCCCCAAACCAACACGATTGCTTCCATCTTCGCACGCTACTACATGAGATCAGAGGTACTACCTGCTTTGGTGATCTCCGAACGTTAGACGAACAAGTTCTTCCAACACAAAGGCATGTTTGAGGCGTGGATTGCTGGAAGATGGTTCGCAGAGGGATGCAACGATGGCGGAACTTGCTCTTTCACCTTCACCTGCCAGCCTAAGAAATTTATTTGCGGTACATTTGCACTCGTGCAACTTATCTGACCCTCTTTCCTTGTGGATGAAATATAGGGCTGAACTAACCGACGACTACAGACACCAAGCACAATTCTGTTTCCAGAAATATAGGTCGGCTTTAGTAATTAATTATACAACAGAGCTCTCAGTGATATTGAGGACAAGTTAGCTCTGATTGGAGGAAAGGTTTTACGTGACTACGGTTTACCAGAAACTCATCGCACGGACTCAAACAAACGTCCCACATATATCATACAGAATACTTCTTATGACATCCATGATATTGGCCTCTACGTCAGAGATAATGAGCCAACACTTCTAGCTGATCATCGACTGGCTTATACCATCATTACTGAAACGGTATTTCAAAGGAGAGGTGGCTTATTTTTCCTCGATACTCCAGCGGGGACAGGAAAAATCTTCATTACTAAACTGCTTGCAAAGGTTAGACAGAATAAGGACATAGGAATAGCAGTTGCGTCCTCTGGAATCGCAGCAACTTTCCTCCCTGGTGGAAGGACGGCACATTCTGTGTTTAAATTGCCCCTTGATTTGGCAAAATTGGAAACTCCTACTTATCATATCACCAAATACTCCGAAAGGGCTCATCTGCTGCGAAGGTCTCACGTTATTGTTTGGGATGAGTGCACAATGGCGCACAAATGTGCTCTTGAGGCCCTAGACATGTCTTTGCAAGACATACAGGATTGCAGTGATGTTATGGGGGTGTCAGCCTTCTGCTCTCAGGAGACTTCAGGCAGACTCATCCTATAATACCAAAAGGACAAGAGCAGATGCGGTAAATGCATGTCTTAATCTTCACCATTGTGGCGACAAGTGACATCATTAAGACTAACTACTAACATGCGTTCAAGGTTGCATGGGAACCCTCTTTCATCAACATTTTCTGGAGACATTCTTACAATAGGACATCGTAACCTACCTCTGGATAGAGATGGACACATAGCAATTGATCACATCTTCAATGTAGTTGAAACTGTCGATGATCTCAAGGCAAGTGTATTCCCGAACTTGCGTTATAACTATACGAATCTTGATTGGCTATGCGAAAGAGACATTCTTGCTCCCAAAAATATCACGGTTAGCTGTATTAACGATCAGCTTCATCAGCTTCTTCCTGGATGTCCACGGATATATAAATATATTGATACTGTATGTGATCCATAGGATGCGGTCAATTATACAGTTGATTTTCTAAATTCTTTAAATCCTCCTGGTTTAACTCCTAATACATTGGTTCTGAAAGAGGGAACACCAGTTATTTTGCTGAGAAATATCACTCCTTCAAAACTATGCAATGGTACACGCTTTGTGGTTAAAAACTGTCTCCACTTAGTATTGACGCTGCCATTCTATCCGGATGTGGAAAAGGCGAGGATGTGATAATAACAAAAATAAGACTGACTACATCAGGCGTGGATACTCCCTTGTCCTTTCGCCAAACCAAATTTCCCCCATCGTGTTGCCTTTGCGATGTCCATAAACAAGTCGCAAGATCAAACTCTGTCTGTCGCTGAAATTCACTTGGATGAACCTTGCTTTTCGCACGGACAATTCTACGTTTCCTGATCACGAGTTGGCAGTCGAGATAATCTCTTTGCGTTTCTTCCGAAAAGTAAAACAAAGAATATCGTCTATCCTGAAGTGCTTTCGTGTAAACAAAAACACTTATTACAGCTCTGCCTTGGCTTCACCCTACTCATTACAAAACATACTAATGAATATGTCATGCCGGATATTTTGGATTATAAGTTCAAAATGTAACCATACACAGCAAAGGATGCTCTGAAAGAATAGATTTTCTCTTATTCTACTCTCATTGTCTTTTGTGTGAATACAACTCTGCTTTCATTACAACTGTTTGTACTTTAGCAAAACTGCCTGTTTTTTTTACAGATTTGCAAAGTGTATTGTCTTTAATCATTTGTATAACTACATCCTGTTCAGTGTTTTCCTTCTTTATCAGCATAGTTTTATGTGTACAAAGATTGCACTAAATATTCGTTTGCATTATTTATTGAAGACTTCTGCTTATTTTTACAGGTTGGGGACAAATAATGTTCTTCTCATACTTCTTAGGTGTATAGTCTTAGCAAACATTTAAACTCCGGACAACGCCGGGTAAATCTGGTAGTATATATATATATATATATATATATATATGAAAGAAATAGGATTTCGCTTCAAGCATAGCTTTATACAATATGTATAAATATTTCGTATCTCCAAAGAAATACAGTTTTAGGAAGCCGTAGCTATGCAAACACAAGCGGGCTAACGCCCTGTGGCGATATCTAGAAGAAGCAAGGTGGACAATCGTCTATGCATTTCAGGCTTAACTGGCCTTCGTCAGGACGGTCCCTCCCACCGCTTGCGACTGCTGGACTAGAAGACAGCTGACAATATATACTTTTCTCGTCTGTGTAAATGAGGTGATTAATCTCATGTGCATATGAAGCTGCATAAGTTGGTTCAACTTATAATAAAAAAGAAATAAGATTTCTCTTCAAGCATAGCTTTATACAATATGTAAAAATCCTATTTCTTTTTTATTATAAGTAGAGCCAACTTATGCAGCTTCATATGCAAATGAGATTAATCTCCTCATTTACACAGACGAGAAAAGTATATATTCTCAGCTGTGTTCTATTCTAGCAGTCGCAAGCGGTGGGAGGGACCGTCCTGACAAAGGCCAGTTAAGCCTGAAATGCATAGACGGTTGTCCCCCTTGCTTCTACTGGACATCACCAGAGGGCGTTAGCCCCCCTGTGTTTGCATAGCTACGGGTTCCTAAAACTGTATTTCTTTGGAGATACGAAATATTTAGACATATATATATATATATATATATATATATATATATATATATATATATATATATATATATATATATATATAAATATATATACAGAGAAAGAGAGAGAATGAGAGAGAAAGACAGAGTTAGAACGAGATTCATGTCAGCATTTTCTATTTATGGATATCAGACAACACTGTATTCCAACAAATATATATATATAGAGAGAGAGCGGCGGAGAGAAATATATCAATCGATTGATCGATCAACAGATAAGCATACACACACACACATACACAAATATATATATATATGTGTATATATATATATATATATATATATATATATATATATATATGCCAAAATACTACAACTATTATATCAATAACGCATTCAGCATGGAGCAAAACATCAATTTTTAGAAGAATAGAGTAAAGGATACGAACTGACTTTTTAATCAATTTCTCTTCTTATAATCATTTACATCTAGTATTTGAACCTTGACACATGTCTCTTACAGCTGCTATTAAATGCATTCAGAATAGATTTGAGCTTTGGAACAGAACCAGAAGCTATACTGGGAAATAATACTAAATAGTATCAAGAACAATTGATGTTGTTCTTCTCACTGATATTCAAAGGAAAATTAAGTAAAATTCAGCAAAATTAAAGATTCTAAGTGGCGCTATAGATGACAATGGGTGTATATAGATGTCTGTGTTTGAGACGGGGGGAGAGTGAATAGAGTAAAGGGGAAATGAGATAGAGGGAGATAAAGGATGAACATATATAGTTGGATTTGGACATGCGAATGTGTGTTATATTCATGTGTTACTGAGAGTGGTTATATTTTCATATCTTATGCATGCATACATATGTATATATATATTATATTTGAATGTATGTACATATGTATGTATATGTGCAAAAGTAGAGAATTATGGGGAAGATGTACCATTTTCTGAGTATATGTAACACTTAAACATGACTGTATGTCTGTATATTTTCTGAGTATGTGAGGCGATACGAAAGAAAGAAAAGTAAAGAGAGACATAGACAGATTATTTATAACTGTGTATGTATGATGTTAGAACAATGTTCAGGCTATATTATGCATGCATCTGTTTGTCACTAATCACGAATATGTATTAAGTGAAACTCCAGAAAATATTGCTTATATGCCGGCTTATGTGAGAGAGATATGGTAGTTGGAGATAATAAAAGTAACTTGTTTGCAAGGGTATACTTTGGGAAATTAAAAAAAGACAACTTGCCAATCTAAGACATCCACTTTATATATATATATATATATATATATATATATATATGTGTGTGTGTGGGGGGGGGGGGGGGGGTAATGTGTTTTGGTGTAACGTTAAAGAGAGCAGGGCCAATTGAGGTGAAATAATTGTGCCGTATTGTTGTTATGAGTTGCGAGTGAGATTTTTGTCGTGGGCGAAATGCACGGGGCCCAAGCCTTGTGTGTACATTAAAGGTGATGCCAACATCATTTGGCCAAAATCGATGGAATATTTTACACATCGTGCAGACAATGTAGCGCTCACGTCGAGGTTGAAGAGAATAAAAGTTGAGTATTTCTAATCGACTCCAATAGTCAAGGCCTCTCATGCCATCTATCTTTTTTGTAATCGATTTTGAGGTGCTTCAACTTTCATGATACTTTGTTTCGTGTGGGGAGACCACAGTGGACAACAGTATTCAAGGTGGGGTCGGGCAAAAGTAGAGAAGAGAAGGATAAGAGTGTGGATATCTTTTGACTGGAAAGTTCTGAGAATCCAGGAACACATTCTGCGGGCCATGTCTACATTGCTGTTTATATGAGTGGCCCAGCTTATGTAGTTGTCCATAATTACACCCAGGTCTCTGATGTTATTGGATGCCACTAGAGCTTCACTCGAAGGAAGAGAGTATGGTAGTTTGAGTGCAACCTTTTTTCCAAAGTGGATTAATTCAACTTATCCTCATTCAACGGCATATTATTCTTTTCTGCCCATTGGTTAACAGCCAGTACGTCTGTCGGAAGGCAAGTCCGGTCACCTACCTCATTGATGACCCTTTGGAGCTTGGAATCATCTGCAAAGATTCTTATGTTGCTGTGCTTGATGATGTCAGTAATGTTAATAATGTAGATGATGAAAAGAAGTGGGCCCAACACAGTGCCTTGTGGGACGCCACTGCTGACTTTGGCTGGGCCTGATTTTACTCCTTCGACTACAACATGTTCTGTCTGCCAGGAAAGTTTTGATCCACTGTAGTAACTTTCCAAAGACAGCAATATTGGATAGTTTATCAGTAGAATCTTATGATCAACTATGTCAAAGGTCTTGCTGAAATCAAGATATATGACATCAGTGTTGGAGCCCTCTCCCAAGGCTCTCAAAACATCGTCAAAGTGATGCAGGAGTTGCGTTAGGCAGTCCCTTCTATTACGGAACCCTTGTTAGTTGGAGTTCAACAGACCATTGCTTTCAAGAAAGTGGTTTATTCCTGATAAAACCACCCTCTCAAATACCTTGATAGTATGAGAGGTGAGTGAGAACGGGCGGTAGTTCAATGCAAGGGACTTATTTCCCTTTTTGAAGGCCGGGACAACGGACTGGGACAGAAAGTTTACAGGAATATAGCCAGTATTCAGTCAGTTCCTCCACAGATTAGCAAGAGGAGATGCAAGTTGGTGTCAACACACCTTCAGGACACACACAGTGAACATGTCGGGGCCTACTGCTGAATTTTGTTTAATTTCGTTTATTGCCGCTAAGATATCAGGGACGCCAAACGTTATGTCCCATATAGTGTGTCGGGGATTAAAATCATTGATACAGCCCAGATCGACCATATCAGGATTGCTGAAAACAGAGCAGTATTGTTTCGGCAGTATATCGCCCATGATTTTGGCATTATCTTGGAGTGTGCCATTTGCATCAACTAGAGGGCCAACAGTGGAGACAGTGGCCTTGTGTTTTTTAGCAAATGAAAAGAAAACTTTGGGGTTGAGTTTGATTTTCTCAATGGCCCACCTCTCTTCAGCTGATCTCTGGTTATTGATGATGGTCTTCATGCAGTGTTGGAGGTTTTTTTTTTTTTATTCAAGCAGGGCGATAGCCGTCGAATGGAGGTGTTGCTGTTGGCAGTATTTTAGTGTGTTAATTTTTTGGTTTGTTCTTTTTATTTTTCTGATAATTGTTTTTCTATTTTGGGGGATACTGCACTTAGTTTCTTCACAGGTTTTGGTGAGGTGTTTTTTGTACTTATATTTGTGACAGTGTCTACAAAGATCTGTCAAGATGTTTTGGTATTGCTGGAAATGTGTGCGTGTGTAAAAGGCCAATCAACATGACATAGTTAGTTCATAATTGCATCCCAGTTGGCATTGTAGAGATCCATGTTATCAAATATGTCGGCTGGAAAGATGACCCTGGGATTAGCCTTCGGCTGGTGGAATCTCAGGTTAGACAGAATGGTTTTCTCCACTGTAATAGTATGTATAGTGTTAGTGTGGTTACTAAACACTGGATCCAGAATGTTCTTCTGATGCCTTGTTGGTGCAAGGACAAGTTGGGATAAGAACAATTCATTCATGAAGTCAAGAAGTGATGCAACTGCTTCTTTGTCAGTGGTTGAGGTTGTGGTGCCTGGTTTCAAACTGCTTGTAGACTAATCGACACAGGGTAGATTGAAGACTCCCATCAAAAGTATGTTGCTAGAATGGCCCTGTTTAATAAATCATTTAATACAGTTGAGGCAAACTTTGAAGCAGATTATGGGTGTTTGTGGTTGCCTATAGAGCCCAACTAATGTCAGGTCATTGGCTTTGTTGTGCACAGTGACTGAGTCACAGTAGCCATTGGAGAATGTTTTATTACCATCTGCTGTAAAGGAATCATGCAGGAAAATGGCAGTCCCACCCTTCCTTCTGCCAACACGATTCGCGCGGATGGATGTGAAATTCCTCACTCTTACTTCGGCCTCCAAGTGGGTGTTCTCAAGGTGGGTCTCAGTAAGAATGAAGAAGGGGATGTGAAATGGATGGTTACCAACCCAATTCTCAATGAATTGGATCTTCCATTTCTGTGCATTGATGGATTGGCTGATACCTTGTGTATTGAGTGAAAATGTGGAGGCTAGTTTTGTGGCTGGTTTTAAGATTACGTGTTAGTGTCAGCAAGGATGGTGTTAGGTGATGGCTAAAATGTTTTTCTGTATCTCTTTTGCCAGGTTCATGGCTAAAAAAGAAACATTTTCTTGTTCAGAGAGGTGTTTTTGATTGGAATTGTGGTTACACCATTGGATAGGGTTGCCGTCCCTCTTTTGTTGTTGTTGTATGTGTTGTTATAATCGTGTCTTTGTGAACATACTGGAACAGCATTATTTTTGTTGTTGTTGTTTTTGTTGTTGTAATCGTGTCTTTGTGAGAAGACTGAAGCAGCATTACTGCAGCAGGGGGTGGCTTTATTGTGGTTTGTGTGTTGGCATGGAGACCCTTTTCTGTTAGTGCGGTGTGTCCCAGGAAGATGAGTGAAGGGACAGTCAGTCGTTAGAAATAGTCTCTCACGTTGGGAATGACTGCAGATGTTGGGACTCCGACATATGCGTATGGCCAGCGTGCTTTGGTGTTAGCTGGCAGTGTTAGAGCATCTAGTACAAGGTAGATGTATGAATATGTAGTCGCTCCGTGTGCATAGCCTCTGACATAGCGAGTACGGCATATTTTGGGGTTTCTAGTTTGTGTTGTGGAGGGTGCATATATGTCTATAGATTATTTGTTTAAGTTCTTTTGACTACAGCATGACTGTGGTAGTGATGTGGGGGAGGAAAGAGTGGTGGTGACGATGGTGATGATGACAACTGTCGTGGAGGCTGTGAGAGGGATGGAAGAGAAAGCAGTGGTCCATTACTTGAAGTTGATGTGGCAGAAGATGGTGACGATGGTGGTGGTGATGGCGATATTGATGTCTGAGAAAGTGGTTAAGGGATACTGTCGGTCAGTAACTCAGCTGTTACGCTTGAAGTCAGTAGCGGTGTCGGTGGTGGTGGGACCTGATTTTCTGGCTGTTGTTGTTGTTGTGGCTGTTGTCGTTGTTGTTGCTGTTGTTGTCTTTGACCATTGGAGTATATATACACACACACGATCTCCCTTACTTCCACGGACCCAGTCACACCCACTTGTAGATATATATCGCCACAAGCCTTATAACATCTGTTTAAGTCGGGCCATATATCCGGCCTAACAAATATGGCCTTCGCAAACATACACATATATACACACATACGCGCGCACACATACATACGCACAAACTTATATACATTTATATATATATACACACTCATACACACATATATAGGCAAACACACATACATACACATACATGCATACACACACCCACATACACACACACACACACACACGCACACACACACACACACATATATATATATATATATATATATATATATATACATACATACAAATATAAATACCCACACATGCCCACACATACATAAATATTACACATACGTACACAAAATTACATACACACATGCATACACACACACATATATATATATATATATATATATAAAAAAACAACCTAACATGCATACGCACACCCACCCATATACATACATATACATACACTCATGCAGACATATATACATCTACATATGCATATGCACATGTGCTGCCACATGCACACACCTGCACATATGCCTATTTGTTTACACACACATGTGCTTCCACATATACATATATAAACAAAACCGTAAATTAAAAATGCATTATATAATAAAAAACACAATATATCGTAACATAACGGTAAAATGCCGTAACATAAAATATAAAATATAAAGTATAAAATATCACCATATTATACAATATGATATATATATATATATATATATAATATATATATATATATATATATATATATATATATATATATATATATATATATATATATATATATATATATATATATATATATATATACATACATGTATATGCATACATATACACACATTTACATACATTCATACATACATGTACGGATATATACAAAGGATATGACAAAAAGAATAATAGTAATAAAATGCATATATACTCCATATATAATCATGAGAGATGCACATAAACACATACATGTATGCACAAATACGCATACACACATACAGATGCCCACATATGCATACACATTCACCCACACATGAATATATATATTTATACATATACATATATATACACACTTACACACCCCCACACACACACACCTACCAAACGTAGCTATATGTACATACGCACACATATATAGATATACATACATATATATATTCATATATACACACATATATATATACATACATACACACACACTCAGGCACATATGTACATACATGCACATGTCTGCACATACACGCGCTCATAAGCTCATGCATACACGCACCCATGCCCGTATACACACCCCCGTACACATCCACGTATATATATATATATATATATATATATATATATATATATATATATATACGTTATTCCGAGCTGAATCGGAGTTAACCACAGTAAGTAAGGTACTCAATATCTACACACACACATACATATACCTACGCACAAGTCCACACATAAAAACACGCGAATATAAACACAATAGGATAATAAAATAAAATAAAATAAAATAAAATAAAATAAAATAAAATAAAATAAAATAAAATAAAATAATATTAAATAAAATAAAATAAATAAATAAATTTACAATATTTTAGGATACACTAATATCTGTATGTAACTTCATAAATAGGTACATGAAAAAAGGCGTAAAATAAAAAAAAACGGGGGCGGAGGTACAGGAGAAGGTGCGTGTATCCATGTGATATACTACACACAGGTAGTATGAGGTGCAAACTTGTGTCCGTGTATAGAACAGGTAACAGTAACAGAACAATAATAGAACAATAATGACAGTAATAATCATTGTTCCAAGGTGGCAACAGGTGGAGAGTATATAGTCACGATTGACGGGGTACACATTCAAGGGGACGCCCGGCCCGGTCTCCATGGGGCATGGCACCGTGGCTGGGGTGTGCTGTTCAATATGTTTGGGGCATCGGACCGGGCGTAACTGGGCCCCGTGTTAGCCGGTCCCGACCCATGCGATGTATCTTCCAAAGTTGTGTGCTTGGTCAGGTGCGCCCCTGGTTTATATATGTTTGCCTCACGGGTCGCACAGCTTCATCGTGGCATGGCGTCAGGTCCCTTAATCCGGTTGGGCCAATCGGGTAGGTGGGTCTCTGTTCCTATGCACCTGGCTTTTGCCACCCGGAGG
>OZ024742.1:114168374-114223374 GCA_964016885.1 Eledone cirrhosa
TTCTTATATACTGTTTCGTTTGTATACATGTATCGCTAATGACACTTCTTTTCACTATTACACTCCCTTCCCTCTTTATCTTCCGCATATAAGTGACCGCGCGTGTGTGTGTGTTTATACGCGTGCTTTCATACTCGTATGTGTATTTAATACCTGTATCTGGATGCATGTCATCTATATTATCATCTTCTTTTTCAACTCATATTATATGCGTATTTGTGGTCACATATACTCAAATATACTTGCCCTCATATATGTACTTACGCACACATTTTCACCATAGACATGAATTTGTACATACACACATATGTACATTTGGGAGTGTATATACATACATATACACATACCTAGCTATATTTCCTTATATTTTATATATATTTTTCTAGATTTTTAAATATATTTTTTGCATTTCTTGAGGAGACTTTCCAAATATTTCATTATGTTCTATATTACCCTGTCCGACGAACGAATGTGGACGTTTTTTTCGTATTCGTCTTATTCGGGAAATCTCTGGTAATGACGTAATTATATTGCATTGTTTATTATACATTAAATTTTGCTCTGGTACTTACATCATTCCTATGACTTTTTCAATTTTCAACGGAAATTTCAATACTTATATATATATATAGAATAAGGAAAAGCGAAGTAGTTTCAGATGTTCAAGTCCTTTAATAATAATGCTGTGATATATATTTCAATGGCGACACTGGCCACACTGTTGTGTGCGAGTGTCGTGACATCATCAGACATCTTGTTACATAATAAGGTTATGTTTCCGAGGCAATCCAAATTGAATCGACATGGGAACGGATGAAGTGCGTGCTTTTGGGTTTTTTATCCGTTCCCCAGTGAGTACCAATTCACCCCCACCGGTCTGCGCAGGCTCATCTCCGAAGGAAGTACACCATTAGCCACCGCAGATTTCAACTAAATTCGCTTAGTCAGTTCACCCTCTCAGCCAAACAATGGCCCACACATGCCTGTACCATAGTTTACTGCTACCCATCCCGACTGTGGAAGTCAGCCGAAAGCCAGAGGGGATGGGAGAGTGTTAGTTTTTACTACCTCTCACCAAACGTTGACAATACGACTGACCATCAACTCATAAGGGAAAATAAACTTAATTCTAGGTATCATGGTTATTCATTGGAGGTTAAGAGTGAGAGTTGGAAATAAACAGTGTGGCCAGTGTCGTCATTGAAATATATATCACAGCATTATTATTAAAGTACTTGAACATCTGAAACTACTTCGCTTTTCCTTATTCGATATTTACTCCGTCACTCCTATGTGGAAAAAGTACGTTGAGTGCTTGAATGGAATTGCATCAATGTTTACCCTAATATATATATATATATATATATATATATATATATATATATATATATATATATATCATAAATCATGTCCTTAGAATTATTAGATGACATATATACCATTTCCTCTCCCAATTAGCATAATTATCCATATAAAAAAAATAATTAGACCAGGCTATAAGAATAAAGTCTCCTATGAAGAAATATCTGATAAATAACCGAAATCCGCCTCTTCGCGGTGACACCGTTAGAGTATGTATCCAACATTTCAACAACATGTAGAAACTGACTAAATATACCGTCAACCATATACAATTAGGTGTAAATTTAAACTTAGAAGAAACGTGTACATTACGTAATTCCATCTCTACCATGTTTTCGTCCATATTTTTAGATATCCTACTATTAAGGATGAACCTAGAGTAACAGACTCATCAGGAGAGAAACTCAGTCGGACAGTTAATTTTCCAAAGCGATCGCGCCAAATATAAATTAAAAAATGGCTAAGAATCGTGACGTGGCAGTGGTCAAGTTAGAAATAATGTGATTTGTTGCTTACGGCGAGTAGGCTGGTTGCTAGAAAGCGCAGCCCAATATAGCCCAATTGCATCTCAACCCAACGGGAGATTATTAAATATAAAGATTTACATATACATAAAGTCACAGATATATATGTGGCAAGCAGTCACGTTGTGGCTCAATGAAGAATTAATAAATTAAATAATCAGAGCAATATATCATAAATCATGTCCTTAGAATTATTAGATAAAATATATACCATTTCCTCTCCCTATATATATATATATATATATATATATATATATATATATATATATATATATATGTACCAGTGCATTACTGGGTCTTTACTTTATCAACGATTGAAGGCAAAGTAAACTTCAGCGCGATTTGAAATCAGGACGTAAAGGCCCATAACTATATACTGCAAATCATTGTGTCCGACTGTCTACCGTTACCGCCATCCACCGCCCTCATATATCTAAACTATAATAAAGGAAGGGTTGCGGGACTGCTTACCGTTCATAATGTTTTATCCCATTAGTAAAATAAGTTGGATTACTTTGAATAAATAATGAATGAATATTGCATAATGTATGTACTAAATTCCGTGGCCCTTGATTAAATATATTTTGTTTATTTAAAGATTCACTTCTTTAACATTTCTGAGATGTCAACAGTTCCGGTTGCCCATCGCGTAAATAAACATACTAATTTCCTCCCACTAATTTTCTCCTAATGCAATTTATATATATTATCGTCTTTTTTAATGTATCATGGATTACGTTACTGATTATATAAGAGAGTGTAACACAGTCTTCGTTCAATTTCTATGTATTATATATTGTTAATTACGATTTTATTTGATGTATCATATCTACATGTATATATACCTATATATAATATCAATATACACACTACATATGTTAGCAGAAAGCCACCCGAAGGGAGGTTTTTCTGCTAGTATGTATAATGCGGACTTAACTGGCCAGATTTAATTAACAACAATAGTAACGTAGCATGATAGAGAATATAGCTTCATCGGAATAGATATATTTTCAAATCTGTTAAATACAATATTTAAATAGCTTTCCACCTCTTTTAGAAAGCTGGACATCACAACCGCTGAAGACAAATGCAGTATGAATAGAATTGAGCACACCACTCCTCTTCTGGCATACGCTACATGACGCCGGCTGTCGGCTTTTCAATATTCATAGTTAATTAGGCTTTCCAAATAATTATGCGTAAACGTACTGCACATCTTTATATATATAAACTTCACATACATATATGTATTCAGCAATGTTAAAGCGAAAACCTTAATTCTCTCTCTCTCTTTCTCTCTCTCTCTCTTTCTCTCTCTCTCTCTCTCTCTCTCTCTCTCTCTCTCTCTCTCTCTCTCTCTCTCTATCTATCTCTCTCTCTCTCTGTCTATATATATATATATATATATATATATATATATATATATATATATATATTTATTAATTAAAATAACATTAAATTTGAAGCAAAGAATCGCTGTTTTCACCCTTAACGGGATCTTTTGAAACTAAAAGAATTAATCTGTTAACGCAGGAGTAATATTTCGAAAAACATTGCCACCGATGGAAGACAGGAAGAGGATAATTTGGTTCGTCGAAACGTTCTTCCCTGGCAAAGAACGGAAAAAAACGAAGATAATACATCATTATTTGGACCAGTGAAAACAATTACACGCAAAGACAAAACCACGTTTAGGGCTAGATCGTGTAACGGAAATAAAAGACCGTGTGACCTCTGCGCTGCTGAAGCCCTGGAGATACTATACGCCGATGACCACACCTTAAACAAAAATCTGAGTCAATTTCGGCTTGTAAACATAAATTGCACAACACTTTCCTGTATTACAGCACCACTTTATACCCTAACGGATGGTACGAACTTTACGCGGATAATTTTCGTATTGATGTGGTGTCTAAGTATATTTTATATTTATAACATTACTTATATGTATAGGTAAGTATATATTACCTGTATGTTTTGTGAAGGTACGTATACGTTTTCGTACGTATATTTGCTTGTATTTGTTATAGGCGTATATATTATATTATATATACTGGTACAAGTGTATATTGTTATGTGTATACGTGAGTTTTGCGTTTGTGTGTGTATGCGGGTTTGCACGTATGTAGGGTGTGTGTATATGTGCACTTTGTGTTTTGTTGACGTTCGTTTAAATGTTACTTTACATTGGTTCGTTTAAATGTTACTTTAAATTGGTTAGGCGTAGCTCCTATATATGAATAAGTGGAGTCTTTAGTGCTAATTTTACATGTATAGAGTATGTTATTAATAAGACAATTTCCCTTTAATGGGCAATTTCTTTGGATTCTACAGTTTCAACCATTCGTGAAATGTTCTTATTAATAACATAGTCTATAAATGTAAAATTAGCACTAAAGCCTCCAATTATTCATATATAGGAGCTACGTCTAACCAATTTAAAGTAACATTTAATACCCACAAACATAGTTTTAAAAATGCCGCATTTGCTAATACAAAATCCTTGGCTGAAACAATTAATAATTATAGAAAGAAGAATATCGATTACAACCTGACCTGGAGCGTGCTCAAAAGGGCAACCCCTTATCAAAATAACAGATACGAGTGTAGGTTATGCACCCAGGAACATTTTGAAATCATGAAATCTAAGGATATCCTATTAAATAAGCGACAGGAATTAATTATATCTTGCAATCATAGAATTAGAAGAACCTTCAAATATAATAAACCTACTTAATATACACCTTACTCTTATATTTGACATATTATTATAACTATTTTTTTTTAAAATTTAATTAACATATAATTAGTATTTTACTACAGATAACTTCATAATTTGATTTCCCTCTTACAGCCCGGGTTTCCTAAAATTAATACCTAAAAGTATACCTATAACTTAATTTAATTTCAGGTTTTGAATCTAGATTCCTTGTAGTTTATATAAAATTGGTATTTCTCACATCTACCCTTATCCCAACATTTTACTTTCCTTCGTTTTTAACAACACTCTTTAATAACATCTAACTCTTATTTATGACATTCATATGAATTGATATAAATTTATCCCTATAAGTATACCTATCATTTAATTTAATTTATTGTTATAGATCTAGATTCCTTGTGGTTTAAATAAGATTCATATTTCTCACTAATATCCTTAGCCTAAAATTATATTTTTTTCGTGTTTAACATTATTCTTTAATAACATCAAATGTCGTGTATCCTTCACTGGTTTGACCTTTTTTCATCCCCAAAGTATTCTTTTCATTCAAAACATAAGTCTGCACTCCTCTAACCCTAAATTAAATTTCTACTACCACTATTCTATCAACTTGACCTCTAACTACTTTTCTATTGGTCAATTCAAAACCTGCTCCCAAACAGACCTTTTATATTAAAACTTTGTTGTTGTTTTTTCAATAAACAAATCTCATCATTTCTGAAGACAGCATGTATATGTGAAGGTATGTATATTTCGTCTGATAATGTGTAATATGTTTACATAGATCTATATGATATACATACCAACACACATATACATCCTAGAAACGATCGTAAAATGATGATTTATTTTAATATAAGGAACTTGATCTTTGTTTTTATTTCATTCTTTTTATTAATTTATCTTGACCCTGTTTTCCTATGATCTTTATCGAACATTTTTGAATGCATCTTCTCTTTTCATGATACTTGGATTACATTGAGTTCTTCATACGGATTGTACACTACCGTATATTTTGGTAGATTTATCTACATATATATATATATATATATATATATATATATATATATATATATAAAATAATTAACTCAAATATGTAAAATTTGGCTTTGTATATTATAAATCATAGATATACTGCTATATATATTTCTGTGACAGCAATCATTGTCTGTGACCTCTTCAGGCAGTTGGAATTGGTGTGGAAAAGGCAGGTACACATGTTGTTGAAGTGTTTTACTCCCTCAATACATCGATATGTTCAGCTCCTGGTTGTGTTGTTATTCCAACATATACTCAATATATATATATATATGTGTGTGTGTATGTGTGTGTGTGTTCCGAATAGATTGTTTTGGTAAAAACAGGAGCTAGTTCTCAACATTCTCATTTGTTACTGCTGGACGCACGAGCAAAGAGGCGTGTTTTTTCAACAAAATCGAATTTCAGCTGAGGATACCGTTCTCATAATAACACCAAATGCATCCTGATTGCACACACACATACACACACATACACACACACACACCCACCCACACACACACACACACACACACACACACACACACATATAAATATATATATATATATATATATATATTTCCTATAGCCTAAATACGATTCTCGCTAATTTATATTTGTATATATATATATATATAGAGAGAGAGAGAGAGCGAGAGAGAGTTAGATATAAATAGCTATTTACATAAACAGACATTTAAGAATACAACGTTATGCTAATATTTTCTTTTACGTTTGGGGAAAATGCCTAGGATGCGAATGATCTCAATATATTGACATGATGTTCAGAAAAAAAGAATTCCTTTAATCATATGCTGTAAATGATAATTCAACGGTTAGCTCTGCTAGAATCCGTAAGATTTGACATAACTTATTTGATACCTCTACGTCTTAAAATAAAAGAGAAAACTCATCAGATAATATGTTACTTATACGGTCTTTATCATTCATTTGTGCTTACGAACATACCCTAGTAAACTGATTACCTAAGTGTGTGTTACAAAATAGGAAGAATATCCCTTAGAATTACATTAAAAATAACCATGCCTGTGAAATGTTAAGTTGTTTGTGCTTTAATTTCATGAAAACATTGTTTCGTAGCTGAAATAATTGGACACCTTATCGTTGAAATTTATGAAAATCCTTCCTACGTAGGTCTTGCAGCTTTATGCTAAGCGGAGAATATGTCGCATCATATTATAATCTCAAAAGAATAAACGTTATTTTTGTTTATATATATATATATATATCGTTGAAATATTGACAACACACTAGAAACAAAACAGTACATAATGTTTATATATTTAGACAACCCTTATATTTTATTTTCATTTCAATTTCATTTCAATAGAACTGCATTACGAAAATAATGTCTTTCAAACAATATCCGTATGGAAATTTAGAAGATTGACGGCCATTAATCCTGTATCAATTAAGTAATGTTTATTAGTACGTGATTAGCAAATTTGTCACACAGTATAGTGGAACACAGAACCATTAAGTGAAGAAGTAATATGAAGGAAATAACATGATTTTTCTACATTACTCTTTAAGTGGTATCATTAATGGATTAGAAATAGATGTAAGTAAATTTTCTGAAATATTGCTTTTAACCCACAATCAGGATTTGACAGAACGCAAGATCCAAGTTGAATTAACAGCTGTCAGAGCAATCAATAAAACCGACAGCTAAGCACATTACGTTACAGAGAATTGAATTGAAACTACTCAAAATATGTATATTGCAGTATGTTTTACAGAAACGGTTGCTGAAAGATTTATTTCCAATATATGGCATAGTTAGTCATCAATGCTAGAACAGTTACTTATTCTCAATCTTCTAAATTTCCATACGGATATTGTTTGAAAGACATTATTTTCGTAATGCAGTTCTATTTGGATTAATAAATATCGATTTTTGTTATTTCTATTCTTTTTTTCTGCTTGTAATTTTAACTTGTGAAAGTCCCTTAGTTACTTTCCAAACATTATATGAAACATTTCACATCCTTTTTAGCACAACTTCCTCTTAATATAGAATTCTCTTCAGATAGTCAAATGAAGAGTTTCGATATATTATCTATAATTCCTCTATCGGAATATTTATGGCGCGCACTTACTAACACACAAAAACACGCATTCACGCACGCACAACCCCTATATATATATATATATATATATATATATATATATATATATATATATATATGAAAGACGTAAAATAAGAAAATATTTTATATATATATATATATATATATATATATATATATATGAAAGACGTAAAATAAGAAAATTTAAAAATTAACTTACTTACTAGAATTTCTCTATATTAATCTCCAAATTATTTGTTGAGCAAAACTTGCCGAAATTTACTGCTATGGTTCATGGTAGTAGTTAGGCTCTTGTCATAATGCCACCCCACTCCTCACTGATTAACCTCAGTGTCACGTGATTGATTCTTTAGAATTTGCCACTGACCAAGTAGGCAGTGAATTTTTTCAGTGCCCTGGAATCTAGTCCCCGCTAGCTTTTTTCCATCCACTGAATTATTATTGTTATATGGGTTCCTAGTGTCCGCGCATTGACTGGGAACTTAGCTGAGAATAGACTCCTAATGACGTAAGGAATTCTCTATAATTGCGTTGCTAACTATATTTATTCCCTTACAGAAACTAATTAGTTGGAGTGAAAAGTTAAGTAAGTTAATTTTAAAATGTTCTTATTTTACGTCTTTCATATAATTTTTCTGCATCCCCTTGCATAGAACCACAAAGGTACTAAGACATAACATATATATTTGCTAGCATGGGTATACATCTGTATACATAAGTTGGTAGATATACTAATTCTCTATAATTCTCTATAATTCTCTCTATCTCTCTCGCTCTCTCTCTCTCTCTCTCTCTCTCTCTCTATATATATATATATATATGCATATATAACGAAGGAGGTGTGGTAAGGAACCAGATGGACAGTAACGCACCACAGCACTCAATACTTAGGGTAGTAGAGTGGGCAAAAGGAAAATGTTTAACACCGACGGAGTCAAGAAATAGCTGTCGAAACGACGACTTGAGCTCTGCCGTCGGGTTAAACATTTTCCTATATATATGTATATATATATATATATATGTATATATATATATATATATGTATATATATATATATATATATATATATATGTGTATGTGGGTGAGTGCGTGTGTGTGAGTGTGTAAGTGTGTTAATGTGTGTAAGTGTCTAATGATATGATAATATCAAGATAAAAGAGGGGTTAGGGTTATAGTCAGATCTAATATTTATTTGATTCGTATATATGATATTACAACCAATGCAACCAACACTTTTGATAAATAAAAAAAAACTTACAGAAGTGCAATGTATACTTAGCTATAGGCACATATGTTTAAAGGTGGCCTAATGAGATTCGTTTACATTAGTGTATTCACAAATATTAGACAGCGTTTGGAACTGAAGTACATGTATACAACGAACCTCAGGAGAGTCTCCCACAACACCATTCGATCATGATTCTCTCGCATGCTGGTGCTGTTAAATGTAAGATATAAGCTAAATGAGGACGTTGGATGTTTATTCAGGAAACAAATTGTGGAACATTCTTGTTTATTCTTTATGAAACCAACATTACACCGTAAAATATCAACCAGGTAGGGAAAATATATATATTACTTCACTAGAAGATATGTTCAGCTAATATGACTATTAGTGTAAAATAAATCGCACCTCAACAAAGTGCTGTATGTTTTGTAACAATTACAAATCAAGAAAACTCCAGGATCCAGAATTACACGATTACACACATATTTTCAGGTATTCTAGTATTTTAAATATATTTTCTGTCTTCCGTGAATTACCTGACATCGGATTTATAGACAACACTGAAAAATAAAATGGATGATCCTACTATATTTTTTTTTCTTTGTGTTATGAATGTGAATGTCAAATATCATTTCGAGTTTGGCAATATTATTTTCAGTGAGCATTCAATATAATGCATGGGAACTTTTATGTATGTGTGTGAAAGTGAATTTTTTTTATATATATATTATTACAGAGGCAATCAAACGCTGTTTCTACAATTGCAATGTAATGTAAATATTGCAGGTGTTAAATGTTGAATTAATTACCTCGCTGTCTTATTCAGCTTTAAGACAATTAAACTTATCACATTCTTCTGCTCTATTTGATTTGCCTTCCATGACACGCTATACGTTCGCGCCTCTAGAGGAAATTTACATTTGTCTTGTTCGTATTAATCTCACCTTTCATTATTCTGTTCGTATTACTGTCCCCTTTTATTATTCATATATTCGGTGACCGTAAATGTATGTGCCATTGGATTTCATCAAATAAATTTATGTTCAGTGAATAAAATGTACCGCCAACATCACAAAAATATACATTTTATACACTACAGCCATGACTCTATCCAATATAAAACCCTCTATGTAGTAAGGCAACACTTATCTAACACGCAAGCATGCTTTTTGCGGGAATGATGTAAGAACGCGTTGGATAAAATAATCATTCGGATAGCTTACCTTAGAATAATGAAGAAACATCTAATCAGAGCTGAATCACTTCTTCGAACATATATGAAAGCTTAATGTGACAAAACATGATAGATATAGCAAGCTACGTGATAGTTAGTGACCATTTTCATATGCTACATTAAACTATAACAAATCATTAGATAATATATGGCGTAATATATTCGTGCGAGCCGAGACGGATTGGCTGAGGGAAGGAAATGATATTCGCTGGGAAGACTTGAATTTAACGCTAGAAATTGGGGATTCCTATAGGTTTATCTAAGGATTAAGAAGTGAGGATATTAGAAAATGATAAACCGATGTTTATAACTGTCAACTCACAGATTTCTACTCAGTTTCTAGTCGGGTGGAAGAAAAGGGTAAAAGTCATTGTGTCGAGGTGAGGAGATTATATAACACTGATATCTCCATACAACGAGAGATGTTAAAAATATAAGACGATATCACTATGGTGTATGCTTTAATGAGTATACTATTAACAAATTATGACTTGTCTGATCAACATGTACGTTTACTAAACATGCGTTTTCAGGAAAAGAAATTATACAGTTCTGAAATTAAACTTGTTTATATCTTATAGGTTTAACTCAGAACTTCTTAATGAGGGCCAAGCCACCCATCCCCCTTCCCGGGAGAGTGAGGCGTTGAGAAGGTACGGGGAGGCACTGGGGCCTAAGTTGTATGGTAGACATGATATAATATTATAATTCTTTCTACTATTGGCACAAGGCCAGAAATAACCCAGTACATTGCTGGTACTTTATCTTATCGACCCCGTAAGGATGAAAGGCAAAGTTAACCTCGGCGAGATTTGAACTCAGAATGGCAAGGGCCGTTACTCTCTGCGCCAAAGCATGGCGTCTGAGCCTCTACCGATACTGCCAATCCTCGGCCCTTATGATATAATATTATAATAATATCAAATTATATATATATATATATATATATATATATACTAAAATAAAGAAAATAGTATTTATTTATACATAGTATATATTATATTATTTATTATATATAAATTAACGATTGGAATTATTATATGTTATTAGCAGAAAAACTACTAGCATGTGTGGTGATATTATATGCATATATATATATATATATATATATATATATATATATATATATATATATATATTATATATATATATGTATATATATATATATATATATATACATGTAGATATGATACATCAATTAAAACCATAATTGACAATATATAATACATAGAATTTGAACGAAGCCTGCGTTACACTGTGTTATTTAATCCGTAACGTAATCCATGATACGTTTAAAAAGACGATATTATATATAAACTGCATTAGGAGAAAATTAGTGACAGGAAATTAGTATGTTTATTTAAGCGATGGCCAACCGGAAGTGTTGACATTTCAGAAATTTAAAAGAAGTGAATCTTTAAGTAAACATAATATATTTAATCAACAGCCTCCAAATTTAGTAGATAAATTATGTAATATTCATTCATTATTTATTCAAAGTAATCCAACTTATTTTACTAATGGGATAAAAAATTATAAACCGTTCGCACTCCCGCCCTCCTTAATGTATTATAGTTTAGATAAGTTTAAAAAAGAGACAGTTAATAAATAAATAAAGAGTTAATAAATAAATAAACTTTATACTTGTTTAACCCTCCCATTTTCAATTAAACGAAACGCTATCATGACTGTATGTGTGTGTTTGTGTAAATGTATATGTATGAACGTATGAACGTTTGTGTGAAAGTATGTGTGAATGTATGTATATTTGTGTGAAAGTATACCCACCCATCTCCAATTAAACCGAACGCTATCATGACTGTATGTGTGTGTTTGTGTAAATGTATGTATGTTTGTGTGAAAGTATATGTGTAAAAGTATGTGTGAATATATGTATATTTGTGTGGAAGTATGTGTATTTGTGTGAATTATGTCCGAGAGAATGTATTTTTATAAGTTTGTGCTTGCGCGATTATAGTTACATATTCATACATATAGATGTATGTATGTGCACAATCATACGTGTCAGGTGTAGAAAATCATAATCTCTCTCATCACAAACTCTCTCTCTCTTTCTATATACATGGTAGTTAAAGTGGTGGTGGTGGTGGTGGTGGGGCTGACGATATACCGGAAGTGCAACTTTGAAAAGAAGGCAATTTGAAATTATTTATTTTTACGAAATTATTTTTGTTTACGAAATTTAGTAGATAAATTATGTATTATTCATTCATTATATATTCAAAGTAATCCAACTTATTTTACAAACTGGATAAACAAAATTAACCTACGCTATCCCGCAGACTTTCCTTTATTATAGTTTAGATTTACAGATAATTATTTATTTTGTTTGTGTCAATACGTATATAAGTTCTTTACCTATTTTCTCCCACGCAATCGTGTTATGACATTGACATTCCCACCTGCCAGATTGTGTAAATATCAATGAGTAACACTTAGATCTATCGAGTTGCTACTGTTGTTTAATTAAAAGACAACACTGAATCAATACACTGTAACCACATTCCTTCACGCCGTGAATTTCCAACGTTCAAGGTCCACATAAGCACATATCCCTGCAGGTGTATTTGTATGACATCGATGTGCTTGAAAGAAAATTTCGCTGTTAATTCTATGAAATAAAAGACAATAGTATTGTTTGGAATGCCCCCGGTCTATGATATTGTCTTTTCTACAGTTTCGCCCTCGGGAGAACATGAACAATGTTACAATGAGAGTTGACTTCTGCCATGTATAATTTAATCAACGTGTTTCTGTCAAGTTGTTATTATTTATTTCCAAGTCTTCTCCATCCAGCAACCATAAGAATGCTAACCGAAACTTTTCCATGATTTTATCAGAAATTTCTTGTAGATACTTTATCAAACAATCATTAATGTTCACCATATCTGACGATATAATGTTACCGACTAAATAGAAGATAATGCCCGTGACTGGAAATGGCGATTAATAGAATATGCATGATACCTAATCTTATTATATAAACATACATATGTATTACCGCACATACACGCGCAGGCAGTGCTATACTTTTATTTATAGTGAAATGAAAGTTAAACAAGGAAACACACGCACACACACATGTGTATATGTATATGTATATATATATATATATATTTTCATATATATAAATATATATATATATGTGTGTGTATATATATATATATATATATATATATATATATATATATATATATATATATATATATATATATATAGATATATATACATACATATATATATATATATATATATATATATATATATATATATATATATACATACATACATATATATATATATATATACATATATATATATATATATATATATATATATATATATATATATATATATATATATATATATATATATATATATATATATTAGGAAGTTAGGTTTTTTTTTACAGAATGAAAAGTAACCGGTGTCCTACACGATTGAAAGTATACAGAAAAAAAGACGGAATCGAAAATGCAACTTGAGTCTTATTTAAAAAAATATATATATATCTATTTGATTCCTTTACCGGTTTCGCAGTTCTTCTGCTTTTCAAAAGTAGAGTTGAGATGGAGGGTCTGTGGTTTTTCTCACATCTAGTTGGTCTTTAAATGTTACTCGTTTTATATTGACAAAAGTGGTTCGAAAAGCCAGCTTTTTAGAGAATTAATTTGATTGCTTGGTCAATAATTATAATGAATTTCGCGCCAGATCGCGTTACAAAATTCTTCAAAAAAGGAGGTGTGTGTGTGTGTGTGTGGGGGGGGTCAGGTTGTTATTTTCATATATGAGTGTTTGAATTTCCTTTTACTTATAACAAAGGGGCTCACGAAGGCTTTTTTTTAGTAAACGTAATTTGTTTGGTTAGAAATGAATTTACGCTGTCACGTGAACAAGTTTTCATTAAATTTCGCTCCCTTATTTGGAAATCTATTCTGTAGCCTTTTTAGAGAATTTTAGGACAAGCAAAAGATAAGGGTCAAGAGAAAAAATATTTAATACTGGTCTATATTTTGAATAAATATATTTTCCTTATTTATTCGTATTTATTCTGTTGTATTGTTAGCACAAAGGTAAAATGGGAAGACTTGGAATAATTTCATTTATAACCAATCAAATTACATTTATTAAAAAAAGCTTTCGTGAGCCCCTTTGTTTATAGTAAAAAGAAATTCAAACATTCATATATGAAAAAAACAACCTCCTATTATTTGAAGAACTTTGTAACGCGAACTGGCGCGAAATGTATTATAATTATTGAGCAACCAATCAAATTACTTCTCTAAAAAGCTGGCTTTTCGAGCCCCTTTTTTCCATATAAAACAAGTAACATTCAAAGACCAACCAGATGTGAGAAAAACCACAGACCCTCCAGTTCAACTCTTCTATTGAAATGCAGGAGAACTGCGAAACTCTCTCTCTCTCTCTCTCTCTCTATATATATATATATATATATATATATATATATATATATATATATATATATATGTGTGTGTGTGTATATATATATATATATAGTATAATAATAAATTTGAAGACTAAAGTCCAAAGAGGGATCGATAAGGATAAATATATATCAAATAGATAAGAACCGTAGAGCAAATATTTATTAAAATAACTGATTGCAGGTTCGTACGTATGTAGGGTGTGTGTATATGTGTACTTCATGTTTTGGTTGACTTACGTCTCCGAACATTTATGTATTTACATGTAGCTACGTGTGTGCGCTTGTTATATGCGTATTTATTTATTTATATACGTTTATTTAATTATTTATTTATTTGTATACACGCACGCACACACATATTTATATGTGCGTGGTTTTGTATACCTATGGTAAGTGTTTTCGCGTGTGCTTGTGTATGTACGTATTTTTATGCGTGTATGTATTTATTTAATTTCTATTACCTCTGTATTGCATTTATTTACTTTATTCTTAACTCTGAAGCGGAGATTCATTCGGTCTCCTAGTTAGAATTTTAGTCTACGACTTCTGCTGTACCATTTCCGTGGTTTTGTCTTTGCGTGCAATTGTTATCGACGCCCCACATATGACGTATTATCTTCGTTTTTTCGTTCATTGCCAGAGACCGTCTCTATGAACCACCTAAGAGAACATTAGTCTACGACCTCTTTTATACCATAAACGTGGTTCTGTCTTTCGCGTAATTGTTTTTCACCACTCCTATTAATGTTCGTTTTTTTCCGTTCTTTGCCAGGGAACGTTTCCTCGAACCGAAGTATCGTCTTCCTGTCTTCCACCGGTAGCAACGTTTTTTGAAATATCCACTTCTGCGTTTACAGATTGATTCTTAAACTTTAATCTGTTATTTTTATAAATATATATATATATATATATATATATATATATATATATATATATATATATATATATATATATATATATATATAAATTGGTAAACGGAATAGAAAATGCTGACAAATTGTTCACAGTTGAAAAATAGTTTAATTAGGAATAAAAGAGTATTAGTAATTGTATGGTTTAGTATTCAGTTGTGGTTTTAAGTTTTTAAAGTTTTTACCGGTTGCGCATTTCTAAATGCTTTTCAAAAATAATTTAGAGATAGAGTGTCCGTGTTGTTTGCTCTGATCTGATTAGTTTTGGGAATTCTACCTGTTTTTATGTTAAAAAAGTGGCTCCAGCGCTGCTTTGGAGTTGCAAAAATTCTTGTGGTCAAAACAATTTTGATTGGTCGGTAGAGGTCATGTGAATGTAAAAAATTGATTTTGCGCCAAGACTGTTTCTATGTTTAAAAAGTGGCTCCAGCGCTACTTGGTGTTGCAAAAATTATTGGGGTCAAAACAATTTTGATTGGTCGGTAGAGGTCATGTGAATGTAAAAAAATGATTTTGCGCCAAGACTGAGAAATGACTCTTTTACAACAAATGTGTGTGTGTGTGTGTGTGTGTAGTAGTAGTAAAGTGTTCGATGTTGTGATAATGGTTAGCAGGGATGTGTGTGCGAACCGCAGCCTGTTGACAGTTCAAATGGATATTAAGATAAGTGTGCGTGTGTGTGTATATATAGCAGAGTAATTCGTGGTAGCGGGACGGTCAGTAGGAATGTGTCTGTAAGCAGTGGGGGGGTATTTTAGCATGTTAAAATATATTTTTCAGCTTTTGTCTTATACGGAGAAGTGTGTGTGTGTGTGTGTGTGTGTGTGTGTATAAGTCTCTTTGTATGTTAATGTACGCGTGTGTATGTGTGTGTGTGTGTATATATGTATGTCTGTGTGTGTGTGTGTGAGAATGTGTGTGTGGAGAGGGATGGACCAGTAGTGTTTTACCCCTGGTAAAATGGTGTACATTATTCGATATTTTCAGTAAAATCGGTTCTCTTAACAGAACATCAAAAATCATAACAATAAAAGGTGTGAAATGATATTCACTATATATATATATATATATATACATAGATTCACTATATATATATAAATATACACATATATGTTTTTGTGTTGCACCATAGAGCATGTGTGTTTACGTATGTCATTGTGTTTATATGTGGGTAGAGATATGTGCTGATGTAGGTATGCATGTTGACGTGTATATGTAGTGGGTTCGTCTTAGGGAGAAGTGTTTAGACGGGGTCCGTGTTTGTTAATAAAGTAAGATTCCTTGCTGATGCGCTGGGTGTGGGTGGCATTATCTTTAAATTTGTAGGGGGGAAACATTCTGAAGTTGGGATGATTTTGGGCGGCACAGGTATCAATGTCTTCACTCAGTGGTATTTTCCTGTATTCCCGTATTTTAATTTGGGATCTATGGACAGTCATGCGTTGGCGGATGCTGTTTTTGGTCTGGCCTATGTATTGTTCTCGACAACCTGAGCAAGTTAATACATATATTAGATTTTCCGATGCACATGTGAAATTGTGTTTTACTATAAAACGTTGTCCTTCTTTGAAATAGAATTCCGAACCCTCTATTAGGTTGATGCAAATGCCACAGTTGGGTCTATCGCATTTGTTCACTGTGGATTTCGTTGTTGTGGTTGGCAGTACTTTGGCATGGGTTAGGATGTTTATCATTGACTTGGATTGTCTTTGCTCTTTATGATATCGTGTGTTCGTAGGATTTGGTTCATTCTGTGGTCCTTTTTCGACACACGGATGTTCTGGAGGATGGTGTCAAAGGCCTCATTGTTGAGGGGCTTGTGTGTGGAGATGTATGGAAGCGCTGTTAGTTTCAGTTGATTTACTTTAGGGTGTCTAAGGTCCTGGGTACTGAGTTTTAGGGCACGTTGGATTCCATTGTCAATTAGTGATGCAGGGTAGTCTCTGCCTATGAGTGTGTCCTTTAGTTCTTGTAGCCGTAAGTAGCAGGTGTTTTTATTGGAGACTATAGTACGGATTCTCTTGGCTAAGTTGTAGGGAATATTAATTTTAACGTGTCTAGGGTGGCAAGAGTTGAAAGGAAGATATTGCTTGGAGTCTGTGGGCTTGTAGTATATGTCTGTTTCTATTTATTTGTTATGGATCTTAATGAGGATGTCGAGGAAGGGGAGTTGTTGATGACTGTATTCCATCGTGAAGTTAATATTCGTGTTGAGCCCATTTATAAGGGTGTGAAATTCTTTAAGTTTTTCGATGTTTTCGTGCCAAAGGATGAAGCATTCATCTAGATATCGCTTCTAGTTCCTTTCAATGTGTAAGTGGAGAGTGTTTCCAAATTTGTTTAGGACTTTAGTGCAGAGGGTGATTTCCAGGTATCCCATGACTAGGTTGGCATAAGTGGGGGCTGTTTTTGTTCCCATAGCGTTTCCAGATTTCTGCCTGTAGGGTTTGTTATTGAAAACGAAGTAATTGTTCTCCAAGAAAAATTTGAGTCCCTCTATCACGAATTCTTTTTTGATGCGTTGTGGGAGTTCATTGTGTTAATTATCCAGCCAGAATTGGATAGCTTCTTTTCCTAGGTTGTGGGGGATGTTGGAGTATAGGTTGACTACATCGAGCGTCACTAGTAGGGTTGTTCAGAAAGTGGCATATTAGGGAGGTGATTGAGCATATCTAGGTCGTCCCTTATATAGCTTTTGATGTGTTTGAGAAAGGGCTTGAGAAGGGTATCAATGAAGTTGCTAAGGCGTTGGGTTTCGCAAGCGGGGCCTGTTATTATAGGTCTTAATTTGAGATCATTGGGTGAGGGAACATTGATGACTATGTCTGTGGCTTCCTTGCATGCCTTAATTATTAATTCGCTTTTGTGAAGTCTGTGATGAAGCTGAATTCCTTGTTAGTGAGTCCTTCTTTGTATTGGTTGATTAGAGTTTTTAGGTTTCTCATAATTTTCTGTTGATTGTAGTGTTCAGCCTTTTCGTAGTATGTTTCGTTTTCCAAAGTGGAGAGCGCTAAGTTGATATAGAATTCTGTCTCCATTAGGACTACTGTACTCCCTTTATCAGCCTCTTTAATTGTAATGGTTCTGCGGTTTTAATCTATTTAATTCTTCCCATTCTTTCTTGTTGAGGTTTGGCTTGTGTTTTTGTCTGTGCAAGTGTTGATAAGGGAAGTTTGTGATGTGTTCACAGAATTCGTCCAGGATTTTATTTCTCCCTTTTGAAGGGATGTAATTACTTCTATTTCTGGCTAATGATTCATCCTCATTGTACTGGTCGAATAGTTGTTCACTAAGTCGTAACTTTCTACAGAAGTCTGTGATGTCTTCCTTCATTTCATAATTGTTAGGACATAGTGGGGTCGGTGTGAATTTAAGACCTTTGGAGAGTATGTTGATACGGTTGGGTGTTGGTTCAGCACTAGTAAGATTGATAATTGTTATTACTATCGGTTTCTCCTCCCTGTCTTCTGTTATTTTG
The DNA here is from genome assembly GCA_964016885.1 of Eledone cirrhosa. NCBI lineage: Eukaryota > Metazoa > Mollusca > Cephalopoda > Octopoda > Eledonidae > Eledone > Eledone cirrhosa. Next base: position 114,187,430 of record OZ024742.1, read on the forward strand.
TTTGCCTGTATATGTGTGCTGTGTCTAAAACATGGTTGGGGTAGAGGGGTTGTCTGCTGATGTTAAGTGGTCTCCTGTTTGTTATATTCCTTGTTGTTGTAAAATGTGGTTCGGGCTGGTGGTTGTAGATTGAATGGGGTGTTCCTGTATTGCGAGTAAGGGTGTGTGTTTCTATGTGCCATGTTGTATTGTGGTGTTATAAGTGGCCTACGTTGTTGGTTGTATCGTGTGGTGTGGGTTTGTTGTGTATTGTTGAAGCGAGAGTTGAGAAAATGGTAATTACCTTGCTGTCCCCTTGAAGCGGGGAAGTTGTTACATCTATCATGGTGGTGGTATCTTTTCCCTATGTTTGACGATGAGGCATCCGCGTAGTAGTTGAATGAATGGTATGGTGTCTCCTTGAAGGGGGAAAGTTGTAAATGTCATTCTGGAGGAGATGATTTCTTGGGTTTTTGTTCCTTCTTATGGTAGCGAGGTTGGGAAGTTCATCTTCGGTGTGGTGCTTCCTTCTTCGTTTGTTAGTGGCTTGGGGGTTTGAGACGTTGTTGTGCGGTTCAGTTATGGGTTTTCCTATTTTTATGAACGGGTTATTGGAGGTGTAATCCGTTTGAAAAGTCGATTCATAGTGTAGGAACCCAACGGCACTTTTTTCCCAGCGTTGAAGGGATTTCAGTTCTTCTCTGTTGCAGTCCCCTTTCCATAATTTGGAGATTTTCTCTACCTTTGGGCCTTCAGTTTTATTGTTGATTTCCAGGAGGATCTCTTCAACGATGGTTTTGTTTTTTCCTCATTTGTCTGGGCCCTCAGTTTAAGAAGTTCAATTTCTGTCTTCATTTTTTTCCAATGCCATTCTTTCCCTAAGGTGTCTTTGAGGTTCGGGTTCATTTGGAATGGACTTTATTTGTAGTTTACGGGGGAGAGTTAGAGGGGTTGAGTTAAGCCATTTTTCATATATCTCCGCTTTGTTGTGATTTTGTATCATCTTCTGGAATGAGAACTTTCTGTCTCTGAGGGATTTGTTCCATTTTGGAATTGTTCGAATTTTCATTCTTTTTTAATCAATCTCACATGGTTGTTCGTTGGTTTTTCCTGGGTTGGTAGTAGTGAACATAGTTTGGATAGTATCGCAAAGGTTTTGGAGTTTGTCGCCGATTTCGGAGGGCTTGTATCCGGTGGCGGTTTCCTTATTTGTGGAGTCAAGTTTGTCGACCAGCAAAGATAGGTTGGTGTTGATTTTCTTGAGTTCCTGTAGGATCTCTTCATTTGTGTTGATGAGGGTTGTATCCGTTTTTGTTGGCATTTTCTGTATCTCGTGTGAGGATATGATAGTTAAAAGTATATATATATATAGAGAGAGAGAGAGCGAGAGAGAGAAAGAGAGAGAGAGACAGAGAGAGAGAGATATTTCTGTGTATGTGTGTGCATGAGTTCTTGTGGGTGAGCAGCAAGAATCCAGTAGTCCAAAATGAAAAGAAATTCTAATGTATCAACGAATAGGTAATGGATGAATTTGTGTCTCTTGCTTCAAATAAATTATTTATATACCTAACGCAGAAAAGATATCTTCTTGAAAATCCAATTAATCTTATGCTAAAGAGGTGTGTTTGTGGATAACCTCATTGCTCTTCTTTTTCTATCTATGACTAACACGCCTGTGTAGTTTGACAATAAGAGAAACTATAATATCTAATAATTGTTTCTATTTTAGGCACAAGGCCAGCAATCACCCAGTATATTACTGGTACTATATGTTATCGACCCCGTAAGGATGAAAGGCAAAGTTAACCTCGGCCGGATTTGAACTCAGATCGGAAAGGGACGTACCTATGCATGAAAGCATGTCCGACCATCTACCGATACTACCAATGTTGCTAAAGGGTACATGTGTAAATATACATACTGCATAATATCAAACATGGATAAACGCTTACTGGATTTTAAAAAAAAAGTACGTGATTGGTTACACCATGTTACAATACATCTGCTGCATACGGTTGAATTGGAGTTAAGTGACATCCCAGGGACTTTGAGTTATTCCTACTAGACGATGACAAATAGTGTTTAATTACAATCATATGAAAGACCGTAAGATACCAATCTACGTAGAATTGAATGTATACATCTTAAATTTGATAAGATATGAAATTTAGTGTGTTCAATATAGCAGAGAAATATACAATATAATATAGACAGACTACATAGTTTCATTTTGAATGATGCATATCTATCACTACAACAGACATTAGGCCAGTGTGATGGCTTATGACAGAAAATTGTAAAAACATGTTATAACGCATAATGCAAACAGGAACATATCTCAAACCGCTCAGATATAAGCATAGACAAGCGCACCTTGAACATAAAAATCCCCAACATATTATTAGCCTGAATACTAACGTTGTACACCGGTTAAGTTGTACACATCTTACGGTGCAATTGAACACATTCAATTGCACCGTAAGAAGAGTACTATTTATTTGATAAGCAAGCGGCGCATATATATATATATATATATATATATATATATATATATATATATATATATAGAGAGAGAGAGAGAGAGAGAGAGAGGGGGGTAGCACACTGGAAGATAATATCCGTAGTGGTAGAGCACTCAGTCCATGGGACGAGTTTGGTAGTAACACAACAGTTCGTTCACCATACCGAGAACAACTGTTTCACGCAGATAGATAGATAGATAGATAGAAAAATATGCCTATATTGTTTTTCCTGTTGTTTTACTCGACAGACTGCAGACAAGAGAATTAGAACACGGTTTAGGATTATAAAACCTCCGAATCATTCGACATTTCTCTGTTAGTACACTCGAATGTTATGCCATACTTATTTCCAATAAGTCTATGGGCAAGGCATTATTCGAGAAGTCGTCTGTATAGTAAATATGAATATGTTTGTGTCACAATTGTGTATTACAGTGAGGACAATATTTTCATCTACACTGTCCATGTAATTAGTAGACCTATTTTAACACTAATGGTGTTTAAAATCAATGAACAACGACAAGCGAACTGACATGAAAAAAATTGATTTAATTAAACATCTCTGCATATCGAAATACAGGAAATGTCCATTTCATGCAACGGATGAACATAACTGAATTATAATATTCTTTTCTGTTTCAATGTTTTCCTTATCTCACCCTATGACGCAGTTGAGATATAAAGATATAAAGAGTAGACTGGAGTGTTGAATATTCCCTTCATTTCCACTTTCTGTATTTTCATTATTTAGTTTTCCCTTTTGTTCTCTATTAGAAATAGATATGGAAATGAAGTTAAATTTTAAGTAGATATCAAGGAATTAATTCCTTTCATGAATTTATATTTCATTTTAAAAATTTAGAAAATTTAAGATTTATTGCACTCATATAACTGCAGGGTAATCATTTTTTTTTCTTTTTTTTTTGTGACCGGTAGCAACAAATCCTGTATCAGCAAATCATGTATTTCTGATGTAAATTGATAAGTGTTAGACATTAAATACTTATATTAAGTAACAAGATAGCGTGACAAGATACTTCATGTGAATATTATGATAGAGAAACAGCTGGTGAACAAGTAGTATCAATAATATAGTGTTTAGTTAAGGTATATCAATGAATGTCAAAGAAAGGGAAGGCATGAGGCTGAGAAAGGGATGGTCCCAGAATGAGAGAGGCGGCATCTTGATGGACTCTTCAGAATCATGCAACCAAGAAAATGTGTGTAGGCTTGGCAAAATATTTCAGAAAAATATCATTATCTTCAATACGTATTCAAACTTACATTATGATAATTCGGGAATATTCATTTTACCATACCATCTTTTCCACTAATATGCTGTGAACGAGTTTTTTAGATGGGAACTCTATTTCGTTCTAATGGGGGCGGTGGATTGGTAATATTGGCAGAGAGTCGGACGCCGTGCTTTGCTTCATAGAGTTAGGCTCTTTACGGTCTGAGTTTAAATTTGCCTTTCATCGTTACGGGGCCAATAAACTCCAGTAATACTCAGGGGTAATTGATGGCCTTGTGCCAAAAATGGAAAAATTATTTAATTTTTTTTTTATACATCTCTATATGAGAATACATGTGGGAAGAGCGATGACCTGCAGTAAAGCAATCTGATATATATATATATATATATATATATATATATATATATAAACGTTTTTATATGTATAAAGCCAAAACAATGCAGGTAAGGATATATAATAAAGAATGCAAATGCAAAAGATATTGTTGACAATTAGTCTTTTACCTTAGATTTATTTAAATGTCCTTAATTTTCGAGATAATATCTCTTCTTCGGAGGGAAGTAAAGCGGTTAAACCAGTGTTCTAAATAGCTTGCCAAGTCATGCTGATAGGAAATGGTATAGGGTATCTGTTGTATCTCTAATGTAAAAGAGTTAAGGTTAGGTGGATAAAGAGTACTCTCCCTGTATAAGGGTGTTTTTGCATTTAACTAGGTGTTTCTTAAATAAGGAAGCGTTAGTGTTGAGGTGTTCTTTTATTCTTATGTGGAGTGGTTTGGTGGTGCTACCTACGTAGACGTTGCTGCATTTGTCGCACTCTAGTTTGTATACGACGTAAGACTGGTGATATAGGTCTGTGTGGTTGACGGGGCAGTTGGCTAGCCTGCAGTGGTATGTCCGTCGGATGGAGGCCGTAGCAGTGGATGTCCTCTGCGACCACGCAGTCCTTCAATAAATCGACAGCTGGATGAGCTGGGACTGTAGAGTAGAGGGAGACAACGTCGAAGCTAGAGGCGTATCTATTTAGTTTAAGTTGTTCTGGCTGGAGTTGGTGTAGTCTACGTATAACTTCGTCGGAGCTACTGACGTGCCCGGGAAAGGTGGAGAGTAGAGGCTTGAGGATCTGGGAGAGGAGCCAGGAAATGTTGTATAGGGGGTCCTCCTATGCTAGAGACGATGGGACTTATTCGTGTCTTAGTACTGTTCTTGTGGGTCTTGATGAGGTGGTAGAAAGTGGGCAGTCTGCTATTTCTAGTAGTGTAGTAGAGCTTAACCTTATTTGGGAGTTGTCTTCTCCTACAGATGTCGAACCAGATGGAGTTGGTCTGTTTTTCGATCTGGGCTACAGTCATGTCCGGGATCTCTGTATATGGTTCATTGTTGCTTAGGTGTTCAAGGGCTAGGTTGTTGTATGTGGCTTGAGAGATGACGCAAAATTCTTTACCTTTGTCGGATGGTAAGTATATAATTTCTTTATACCGTAGGTTCTTCAGCGAGCAACAACTCCAGGACAAAACAACTCGCCCTGAAGAACCTACGGAATAGGGAACTTATATACTTACCATCCGACAAAAGGTAAAGATATTTGCGCCATCTCTCAAGCTACATACAACAACCTAGTCTATGAACACCTAAGCGACAATTAACTATATACAGAGATCCCGGACATTACTGCAGCCCAGATCGAAAAATAGACCAACTCCATCTATTTCGACATGTGTAGGAGAAGACAGCTCCCAAATAAGGTTAAGCTCAACTACACCACTAGAAATAGCAGACTGCCCAATTTCTACCTCCTCATCAAAGATCCAAAAGAAAAGTACTAAGACGCAAATAAGACCCAAATAAGACACAAATAAAACCCTATTACATGTGCGACCATTTTTCTTAGAACTGGACATTTTTCATAGAAGTGGACATGAAAGGAATTTGCCCATTATACAGGAGTAAACCATGGAATAGCTTAGATAGGACTAGACATAACATAGGGAAAGCCATCTCATGGTACAACAACCAGAGATACCAGAGTGTCATGTTTGTGGACGCTACCCCTGGTGGGAAATTAGCAAACCAGTGTACAAAGGCCCTGAGAAAGACCCACTTAAAGATTCATGTGGTAGAATAGCCAGGAACCCCCATAAAATCCCTGATCAGCAAAACCTACCCTTTTGAGAAAACCCACTGTACTAATAGGAAATGTAATATATGTAACGTAAACCTCCGGATAAACTGTAAAACTAGAAACGTAGTTTATAGCATAAGATGTACAGAGGGTACTTGCAAAAACATGACAACTACATACCTAGGCGAGACAGCTCGTAGCATAGGTGAAAGGATAACCAACACAGGGGGGAACTAAAAGGAGGAAAAAACGGTTCAGTACTATACGGACATGCCAGAAAACAACACAACGGTACCATAGACAGCATAGAAATTAGAATAATATCTAAACATAGAAATGACCCAGCAGATAGTCAAATCAGAGAGGCCAGCGAAATATAACTTAGAAGGCCAAGGCTAAACAGAAAAAAATGAATGGAATAACAATAACACCCAAACTAACAATACTGACCTAAGAGAAGTATAAATAAGTAAATAAATAAATAAATACATACACAAGCACAATAACAACAAACACATATAAACACACATTAGTAAACTAATATAAAATACAATAACCAATACACAGTCACCCAAACACGAACACACATCAAACACTATACACACATGTAAACGCATGCGCAGAGAAGACAACACATAAATAAATAAATAAATAAACAAACTAAATAAAGATGGCTTAGGCATACAATACAACGGGAGGAAAACATAATAGCACGACTGACGATGTTGCAGATGTGTAACGAAAGAACTTTGTTAGACTATATATGTGTTAGTAAACTAAGATAGAATGCAATAACCAATACACAGTCACCCAAACACGAACATACATCGAACACTATACACACATGCAAACGCATGCGCAGGGAAGACAAAACAAAAAATAAATAAATAAATAAATAAACAGAATAAATAAAAATGGCGTAGTCATACAATACAACATAATAGCACGACTGACGTTGTTGCATATGTGCAACGAAAGAAATTTGTTAGACTATATATATATATGTGGTTGTGTCTATATTGTAGCTGTATTGTTGACCGTCGGTCAGTCAATGGTAATATTGAGGACCGAATAAATTAAATTAACCGATATAAAAGACACAGAAGCCAAAACCAACCAAACAGTGGGTGTGTTCTGTTATTAATTCTGGCAATATTATTACACAAATATGACCCTCACCAAGTATAACAATATATATATATATATATATATATATATATATATATATATATATATATATAAATATATATATATATATATATATATATATATATATATATATATATATATATATATATATATATATATATATATATATATATATATATATATCAAAGGCATGTATTGAGTTAGAAACTCAGAATAGTTTCTTGATTCATTACAATTTGAACACATACATGTATATGTCTGTGTTCCTTTTTCTTTTTTGTTCTGATATACTATATATATATATATATATATATATATATATATATATATATATATATATATGTGTGTGTGTATATATCTATATGTATATATATAATAGTAATAATATTAATAATTAAAAACATAATAATACAAATAATAATAATGTTTTCTTTATTAACCACAAGGGTTCACATAAAGTAAACATTAAGGACAGTACAGGACAATACAGGACGGTACAAATGGGCATATCTGCGTGGAAAAAAAACAGATGATGTAATAAAAGAACAAAGAAAAGATTCCCCAATAGGGGGGAGACTTCCGAGGGACATTTGTGGAGAAAGCCCATTAAAAGACCACAGTGACCCTGACCACCAGGGCAATTGCCCTCTCCCAGTTTTCCACCTTTAATTTACAGACACATACTCAGAGTAGGCCGATTCATTCGGGCCATACTTGCCTCTCTCACCCATCTTTCAACAAAATGCTGGGAAGAGACCACTTCCCTCTCTACCCTGATTTTCGTTTTCAAATGAAATTTGAAAAAGTTATTCAGGGCATCACCGAAGATGTAAGTGCTCGTCTTCAGCCCTTTCAAACGTGTCCACCATACTATCTCTTTCGCCATGGCCACTAGACAGATAAAAACTGCCTGCCGTTCCTGGCTAAAGGAAGAGGGCGCGGCAATCCTCACGATGGACTCAGCTGATAGCTGGATCCGTCCTACACGCGACAGCAGATGTTCGACATAAACCCACATGTCAGCAATGCTCGGACACTGGACGAGTGCGTGCAGGACGGTTTTGTCGCCCTGCGTGCAGCTCGGACATGCCCGGCTGACGGTACCTCCATGCCTGTAGAGTTTATTCCGAACTGGCAAACTCCTCGGTAGCGCTGCCAGGCCAGGGATTTCTGTAAGTTGTCCATAGGCCCCGGCCCGAAAGTCCTTCCGAAGAGATAGGCTAGTTGATTTTCGTCGACGCCTACAGTTTCTCTAAGTACGTCGTCGCTCTTCCCCTCCACTAATCCTCTATAGAACGCCAAGGTGGCGTTCCCACCGATCACATTGCCCGATTGGTCGAGGGCTGTGAGGGCCTGAAGACATTCCAGTCTCCAAGCGCCCTCTCTCGGTCTTCGCTTGACCCAGGACTGCAGGTCCGTCAAGGAGACGAGCTGGGGAAAGACGTGTCTAGCAAACGGCGACCACGGCTGATCACCGTGGAGGAAGAGGTAGAGATGTCGAAGCCTGAGCGCGTGTCTGCGCATCAACAGCCACGGCATACCCAGCCCCCCACGTAGCGGTGGTTGACAGCAGATGGACCGCCTGACCATCGGAGCGCGTCTGATCCGCAAAAAGCGAAAGAGCAAACGCTCCAGCGCAGTCAGGCGGGGCTTAGGACAAGGTAGAACGGTCAGAATAGGATCGATGCCATAACCACGCTTGCCATACCAGTAGTAACCTACAGTTACAATGTCAGCAACTGGTCAAGCACAGAGATCCGTAGGCTCGATACAATAATTAGAAATTGCTTAACCATGCACAGAGTGCATCACCCTAAGGCAGATACAGATATAATATATCTCCCTGGGAAAGAAGGTGGGCGTGGGTAATCCAGTTAGTTATTGCATTGAAAACTGCAACAATTGGATTATCTACATATCTAAGGGAATCACATGATTGGCTGATCAAACTCGTTTTGAAACACGAAAGCATCAAAATATCATACTCCATGACAAAAGATGCACAAATATACAGTAATGGACTACACATTTCAGAAGTTTTATTTACTGCTGAAATGGAAAACACGGAAAAAGCAAAGCAGGTAAAAGTATCTCCAAAGAAAGGACTGCTCCATAAACTGGCTAAGAAATGGCAAGAAAAGCCTCTGTATGGAAAATACCCAGAGCGAGCTAACAATCCTGATGTTGACAAAACTTTAACCCATCAGTGGTTGGCATCCTCTGGACTGAAATCGGAGACTGAAGGACTGATTATATCAGCACAAGATCAGTGTCTGCCAACACAAAATTACCATGCCAACATAATAAAAAAATGGATGCAACTCATTATGCCGTGTATGTAAAAAACCACCAGAGACCATTGATCATATAATATCAATGTGCAGTCCTATAGCTCCAACCGAATTCCTAAACATGCATGACAGAGCTGCATAATACATACATTGGATAATGTGTAAGCATTTTGACCTGCCCCATCAAAAGAATTGGTGGGAGCTTCAACCACCTCCCATACTTGAAAAATATCACATCTCAATCTTGTGGAAAAGACCGACAAATAGATGCAAATAGACCTGATATAATACTGAAGAACTTTAAAAAGAGGGTATGCAAGCTAATTGATATGTCCGTTCCAATAGACAAGAATGTATCTATAAAAACATTTGAAAAAGTGAGCAAGTATAAGGACCTGGTGATAGAAATTCGAAAAATGTGGAAATTGAGAACTAAAACAATACCAGTGGTTGTAGGCGCTCTAGGAATGATACCTAAGGGGTCTAATGATTACTTATCGCAAATCCCAGGAAACCCGCGTATAGGAGAAATACAAAAGATAGTACTAATGGGAACTGCCCATATACTAATGAAGATTCTGTCAACATAAGTACATCACTAGTCTAAACACCTAAAGATGCATGTGTGTGTATGTATGTTCTCTCTTGAATATGGCGGACCTTGTTGTCTCTTGAGGTCACTGGTTGTGACTTGGTGATAACTCGTATGACATAAAGCAGGATTAATGCAACTGTAATAATAATAATAATAATAATAATAATAATAATAATAATAATAATAATAATGTTTTCTTTATTAACCACAAGGGTTCACATAAAGTAGACATTAAGGACAGTACAGGACAATACAGGACGGTACAAATGGGCATTTCTGCGTGTAAAAAAAGCGGAGGTTGAAATAAAATAACAAAGAAAAATTCCCCAATAGGGGGGAGACTTCCGAGGGACATTTGTGGAGAAAGCCCATTAAAAGACCACAGTGGCCCTGATCACCAGGGCAAGTGCCCTCTCCCAGTTTTCCACCTTTAATTTACAGACACATACTCAGAGAAGGCCCATTCATTCGGGCCATACTTGCTTCTCTCACCCATATTTCAACAAAATGCTGGGAAGAGAGCACTTCCCTCTCTACCCTGATTTTCCTTTTCAAATGAAATTTGAAAAAGTTAATCAGGACATCACCGAAGTGCTCGTCTTCAGCCCTTTCAAACGTGTCCACCATACTATCGCTTTCGCCATGGCTACCAGACAGATAAAAACTGCCTGCCCTTCCCGGCTAAAGGAAGGGGGCGGGGCAATCCTCACGATGGACTCAGCTGATAGCTGGATCCGTCCTACACGTGACAGCAGGTGTTCGACATAAACCCACAAGTCAGCAATGCTCGGACACTGGACGAGTGCGTGCAGGACGGTTTCGTCGCCCTGCGCGCATCTCGGACATGCCCGGCTGACGGCACCTCCATGCCTGTAGAGTTTATCCCGAACTGGCAAAGCTCCTCGGTAGCACTGCCAGGCCAGGGATTTCTGGAAGTTGTCCACAGGCCCCGGCCCGAAAGTCCTTCCGAAGAGATTGGCTAGTTGATTTTCGTCGACGCCAAGAGTTTCTCCAATACGTCGTCGCTCTTCCCCTCCACTAATCCCCTATAGAACGCCAGGGTGGAGTTTCCACCGATCACATTGCCCAATTGGTCGAGGGCTGTGAGCGCCTGAAGACATTCCAGTCTCCAAGCGCTCCCTCTCGGTCTTCGCTTGACCCAGCACTGCAGCTCCGTCAAGGAGACGAGCAGGGTAAAAACGTGTCTAGCAAACGGCGACCACACCTGATCACCGTCGAGGAAGAGGTGGAGATGTCGTAACCTGAGCGCGTGTGTGCGCATCATCAGCCACGGCATGCCCAGCCCTCCACGTAGCGGGTGTTGACAGCAGATGGACCGCCTGACCATCGGAGCGCGTCCCTTCCACAAGAAGCGAAAGAGCAAACGCTCCAGCGCAGTCAGGCGGGGCTTAGGACAAGGTACGACGGTCAGGCGGTAGTAGATGACGGATGCGATGTACGCATTCGCCACCTCCGCTCGACCTTTCAGGGATCGCTTCCTCTCGGCCCATTTCTGGGTGAGAGAAGCCACCCTGCTCGTCACCTCGTCCCAGTTTTTGTCCGTCTGGAGGTCTGGACCGAACCAGATCCCTAGCAATTTAACCGGTCCGTCCGTTCAGCGCCCGACGACGCTGTTGGATGGCATGGACCTGCCTCTCCTGGTGCCGAGCTGCAGGCCCACTGACTTTTCCTGGTTGATCATTGCTCCTGTCACCGCTTCGTATTCTCTTAGTGTAGTGTCGATCGCCTCGATGTGTTTGGCGTTCGACACCACTACGGTGACATCGTCGGCATATGCTGACACGGATTTTCCGCATCCTAGTTCGAGCTGGACCCCCCTCAACGTCTCCAGTTTGTGCAGTAATGGCTCGAGAGTTAATACGTACAATAGGGACGAGAGGGAACATCCTTGGCGGACCGAGCGCATGATGTTGAACGGTTCCGAAAGGTGACCGTTCACTCTCACTACAGAGCAGATGTCGCTGTGCATGGCAGCGATCCAGCCTCTGAAGACGGGCCCAAAGCCAGCCGCCCTCAGGACTGCCGCTAGGTAACGATGGTCGACCCTATCGAAGGCTTTCGACTGATCTAAATTGATCAAAGACCCACCCGTGCCATGTTCCCTAGCTACCCTCTCTACGATGTATCGCATGAGGTGGAGGTTGTCGTGGATGGATCTGTCGGGAATGGCGCATGTCTGTGCCTCTCCCACCAGACCACCAACGACAAGCGCCAACCTCTTTGCTAGCACCTTGGCCAAAATCTTGAACTCTGTGTTTAGCAGAGTTATGGGCCTAAAATTATCTATGTTATCCCCCTTGTTCGGATCCTTTCTCAGCAGCCCCACCGCTCCTCGGCTCACAGAGCTGGGAATTCTCCCGTTCTGTTGCCAGTTGCAGTAGACGTCCGCCAAGAGGCCTCCGAACAAGTTTGGCATTTGTACGTAAAGTTCATAGGGCAGACCATCCAAACCAGGCGATTTACCCCTTGTGCAACTAGTCATTGCATCCCGAACTTCAGCGGTTGTTATCGGCTTTTCGCAACACTCCGCCTCAGTGGCCGAAAGCCGCGGCAGTCCGTCGAGGTAGACACTAAAGTCCATCCCTCGATCCGGCCCTCCAATGCCCCCGAACAGTTGAGCGAAGTGTCGCTGAAAAGCTTCACACATTTGCCCGGGATCTAATTTTCTAACTAATTCTCCCTCTGCTCTATTTTTCTCTATTGCTAAAGTCTTACTAAACCTAATGGACTCTATTCTAATTGCTCTTTTTAGAGCAAACCACCACTTGTTGTTGACGATGACCCCGTCAACGCCCTCTTAACTAGTTCGCTAATCCGGTCTCTGTAGGCCTTGCGCGCTGGTAAGGACGCGTTTAGCTTCCAGTAGCCGGGTCCTCGTCTATGAAGCCTATCTAAGTCAAGCACACAGATCACGAATTTGTGGTCCGTGTAGCTGACTATCTTGAATTGTGGACAGCCTATGCTAGAACTATCTATTTCCCTACAAAATACTCTATCTAGATATGATCTGGATGCGATTTGTCCAAGTCCACATTGGTACATTCGGGAAATCCATTCGGTACCTGTCAGACAGTTCAAAACGTCTGAGCAGGTTGGTGAGACTCTTGCACCCTCCTTCCCTATCCACTAATCCCACACAATCCCAGCGTGCATCTAAGATCCCGTTCCAGTCGCCCACTAACACTAAAGAGCGGGACGTTCCAAGAAAGGTCTCCAGACGCCGGAAGAAACCAGCCCGCCCTGCTCCTGTCGGGGCATAGACGGCCACTAACCTGAAAGCTTGCCTGTCTCCGCTGGTCACGTCCAGCACCACCAACTTACCTTCTGGGTCCAGGAAGATGGCCCGTATGGCGAGATCCAAACCTCTCCGAAAAAGCACAGCAACTCCTCCCCCCGATCCCGGACGGCTGCAAGATGCGTACACATCGTAGCCGCCGAAGATCGGTGCGAAAGCCTGTGCTTCGGAGATTCTGGTCTCGCTGATGGCCACTACATCTATGTTTAGTGACCTGAAGTCGTTGAGCAGGTGGCCCTGCTTCCATGACGACCCCAAGCCACGCGCATTTATGCTGCCTATTCTGAGTGAGGTCATGTTGAAAAGGAGTGGAAAAGATGGGAAAGACCACTTACCTTACTTCTCGTAGGGGAAGGACGGTTTTTCCATCCTTTTCACTGCTTGTGGCCTCCTCAGGAAGGATGTCCTTATAAATCCTCCTGGAGAGTGCTTGTAGGAAGTCTCCGATGTCTTTGGGGAATTTTTGTTTTAGTGTCATGTACGTTTTCTGTGTGATGCGAGTGATTTGTATGTGTGGAGGTGGTGTGAATTTTGGGGTTGTTGTGTAGTCTTTTTCTGTGATGCTGGTGTTGTGTTGGATGTAGTGTAATAATTGGTTGTTGTTCAAATTTAATGCTGTGTAGTGTGTATCGTTTTGGTTGTTTTGTTTCGTTTGCGTTTGTTGTGGGTTTGTTTCTGTTTCGCATTTTGGTGACGTTTGTGGTGTAGGTGATGGTGGTGTTGGAGTTAATGATGGTGATGGTGTTGGTGTTTGGGTTGATGGGGTTGGTGATGCTGGTGTGGATGGTGGCATATCTGTCCTAACTTTTTTGTTTCTTAGTTTATTTGTTTCCCTCTCTATTTTGTTTTTGGAGGGGGAAGGAAGAGAATTTTTTCTTTTTTGGTTTCTTTTTTTTTTCCGGATATCGTTTCCCACTCCTCGTCGTCACAATCTGTCTCCAGTTGTGATAGGCCGGGGAGTGGAAAATCCTCCACAGCCGTTAGTTTTGGTTGTGGTGGATGGTGTAGGCGCTGGTGCTAGTTCTGAAGCGTTGGGTGGTAGTGGTGTTGGTTTTGCTGGTGGTGGTAGTGGTGTTGGTGTTGCTACTGTTGCTGGGGTTGTTGCTGTTATAGTGGCTTCTGTTGTTGCCGCTACAGTTGTTGCTGCCATCTCTCCTACTGGTGGTGTTGATGGTTGTGTCACTGGGGTGGGTAGGAGAGGTGGCCTCAACCTTTTAGCCTGAGGGCAGAAAGCCCTTAGGTGGGTTCCTTCACCACAAACGACACACATAGGTCTTCTGCCCTCGACAATTACCGTGAGGTGGCTGCCGTCAGTGATGTCTATTACCTCTGGGATCTCCTCAATGCTTTTTTGGTCCGCTTGGATTAGGAGCTCCATCCCAGATCCGGACCAGTTTTCCTGCTTTTCTTTTGCTATTGCTATTATTTTCGTGTTGGCTTCGATGCCGCCGAGGACAGCCGCTATTAGCCAGGGAATTTCGATGGCCGGTGGAACGTGGGTCACCCTGATCTTTACGAGTCTCTGGCCACAATAGCTTGGGACGAGTGTGAAGTCGTCACTTTTTAATGGGGCCATGGAGTGTTCTCTAGCCTCCTCTGGTGTTTCAAAGAACACATCCACGGTTCCATACTTTTGCCCACGTCTGATGTGGGTTTTTCTTGCCCACACATGTCCCAAAGCTTTTTGGATTTGGGACTCGGATACCCGTTCCAGTCGGCGCGATTTTACATTTATTGTTATATACAACACGGTGCATAGGCGCCGATGCTCCATTTTATTAGGTGGGGGTGGGGGGGAGGCTGACCCTGTACCCATCTTTTTTTCCCATTTGTTTGGCATTTTCTAAATCCTCTTGAGTTACCGTGAATGCTTCGAACTGTTTTGCTACTATGGCGAAACTGAGGGTCGGTTTTATAATGTCATTGTTGTTGTTGTTGCTATCGTTATTTGTGTTAATATTTATTTTAGTTTCAGTTGTGGTGGTGGTGTCGTCAGTCGTCTTTGGTGCGGAAGAGTCCATTTTGCTAGATTTCATTTCGACATCACGAGTTAATTTATTTTTTTCTTCTTTTGTTTCTGTTTTCGCGGTGGTGGTGGGGGTGGGGGTTGTCGCGGTGGTGGTGGTGGTGGAGGCTTTAACACCTGCAGTTATTGGTAATGGCGGGAAATGAATGTCTGCCTGAGACAAATTTAAAATATTGCTACTGCTTATATTTTTTTTTTGTGTTGGCAAACGTAGTAACATTTACAATGGTGGTGTCGGTGTGAGGTGTTATTTTGTGAGGAAGGCTTTCAGCTGCTTCGTGCAGAGGGGAATTAGCCATTTTTTTTCAAAGAAATTTTTGGATAATAATAAAAGTTAAAATTTTGGGCACAAGGCCCGAATCTTTTTGGGTGTCCTTTTCGGAAAACAATGTATGTGTGCTTATAAACAGTTAACAAAAAAATTGTCCATAAATGGCAATTTTTAACAAACGGAAATAACAAACCTTTGCGGAGCTCACGATGATACGATTTACTACGTAGGTCGCCAATAATAATAATAATAATAATAATAATAATAATAATAATACTAATAATAATAATAATAATAATAATAATAGGGATGGTTAAAGAAAATCGGCCCCTTCACGCTTTTTGGAACGCTTTAAAAGGCATGCTTGCTTGGAACAGCAAGAACCCTCCGATACGTCCTGAATATCTGAGGCTGCAGGTAGTGGCTTGATATTCATTCCAACGGACTTTCCAGTTAACCAACATCAATGACAGAGATTCAAGGAATAACAACAATAATAATAATAATAATAATAATAATAATAATAATAATAATAATAATAATAAGGGAATCACATGATTGGATGATCAAACTCGTTTTGAAACACGAAAGCATCAAAAGATCATATTCCATTACAAAAGATGCACAAAGATACAGTAATGGACTACAAATTTCAGAAGTCCCATTTACTGCTGAAATGGAAAACACAGAAAAAGCAAAGCAGGTAAAAGTAACTGCAAAGAAAGAACTACTACAGAAACTGGCTAAGAAATGGCAAGAAAAGCCTCTGTATGGAAAATACCCAGAGCGAGCTAACAATCCTGATGTTGACAAAACTTTAACCCATCAGTGGTTGGCATCCTCTGGACTGAAATCGGAGACTGAAGGACTGATTATATCGGCACAAGATCAGTGTCTGCCAACAAAAAATTACCAAGCCAACATAATAAAAAATGGGTGCAGCCCATTATGCCGTGTATGCAAAAAACAACCATTGACCATTGACCATATAATTTCAATGTGCAGTCCTATAGCTCCAACCGAATACCTAAACAGGCATGACAGAGCTGCACAATACATACATTGGATAATGTGTAAGCATTTTGACCTGCCCCATCAAAATAATTGGTGGGAGCATCAACCACCTCCCATACTTGAAAAAGATCACATCTCAATCTTGTGGAACTTTAGCATCCAAACAGACCAAAAAATAGATGCAAACAGACCTGATATAATATTGAAAGACTTTCAAAAGAGGGTATGCCTGCTAATTGATATGTCTGTTCCAATAGACAAGAATGTATCTATAAAAACATTTGAAAAATTGAGAAAGTATAAGGACCTGGAGATAGAAATTGGAAAAAAGTGGAAATTGAGAACTAAAACAATACCAGTGGTTTTAGGCGCTCTGGGAATTATACCTAAGGGGTCTAATGATTACATATCGCAAATCCCAGGAAACCCGCGTATAGGAGAAATACAAAAGATAGTACTAATGGGAACTGCCCATATACTAAGGAAGATTCTGTCAATATAAGTACATCACAAGTCTAAACACTAAAGATGCATGTGTGAATATGTATGTTCTTTCTTGAACATGGCGGACCTTGTTGTCTCTTGAGGTCACTGGTTGTTACTTGGTGATAACTTGTATGAACATAAAGCAAGATAAATGCAACTGTAATAATAATAATAATAATAATAATAAAAACTTACAAATATCTAGGTGTTTGTGAAGGAGACTGAATCAAGCACTCGACAATGAGGGAAAGGATAAGGAAGGAATGTTACCGCAGAGTAAGAGCAATCTTAAGAACGGAATTGAATGCAAGGAATAGGATCGATGCCATAAACACGCTTGCCATACCAGTAGTAACCTACAGTTGCAATGTCATCAAATGGTCAAGCACAGAGATCCGTAGGCTCGATACAAAAATTCGAAAATTCTTAACCATGCACAGAATGCATCACCCTAAGGCAGATATAGATAGAATATATCTCCCTAGGAAAGAAGGAGGACGTGGGTTAATCCAGTTAGACATTGCGTTGAAAACTGCAACAATTGGATTATCTACATATCTAAGGGAATCACATGATTGGATGATCAAACTCGTTTTGAAACACGAAAGCATCAAAAGATCATATTCCATTACAAAAGATGCACACAGATACAGTAATGGACTACACATTTCAGAAGTCCCATTTACTGCTGAAATGGAAAACACAGAAAAAGCATAGCAGGTAAAAGTAACTGCAAAGAAAGAACTGCTACAGAAACTGGCTAAGAAATGGCAAGAAAAGCCTCTGTATGGAAAATACCCAGAGCGAGCTAACAATCCTGACGTTGACAAAACTTTTACCCATCAGTGGTTGGCATCCTCTGGACTGAAATCGGAGACTGAAGGACTGATTATATCGGCACAAGATCAGTGTCTGCCAACAAAAAATTACCAAGCCAACATAATAAAAAATGGGTGCAGCCCATTATGCCGTGTATGCAAAACACAACCAGAGACCATTGACCATATAATTTCAATGTACAGTCCTATAGCTCCAACCGAATACCTAAACAGCCATGACAGAGCTGCACAATACATACATTGGATAATGTGTAAGCATTTTGACCTGCCCCATCAAAAGAATTGGTGGGAGCATCAACCACCTCCCATACTTGAAAAAGATCACATCTCAATCTTGTGGAACTTTAGCATCAAAACAGACCGAAAAATAGATGCAAACAGACCTGATATAATATTGAAAGACTTTCAAAAGAGCGTATGCCTGCTAATTGATATGTCTGTTCCAATAGACAATTATGTATCTATAAAAACATTTGAAAAATTGAGCAAGTATAAGGACCTGGAGATAGAAATTGGAAAAATGTGGAAATTGAGAACTAAAACAATACCAGTGGTTGTAGGCGCTTTGGGAATTATACCTAAGGGGTCTAATGATTACTTATCGCAAATCCCAGGAAACCAGCGTATAGGAGAAATACAAAATATAGTACTAATGGGAACTGCCCATATACTAAGGAAGATTCTGTCAATATAAGTACATCACAAGTCTAAACACTAAAGATGCATGTGTGAATATGTATGTTCTTCCTTGAACATGGCGGACCTTGTTGTCTCTTGAGGTCACTGGTTGTGACTTGGTGATAACTCGTATGAACATAAAGCAAGATAAATGCAACTGTAATAATAATAATAATAATAATAATAATAGTAATGAATGGTATGTATATCACTATTCCATTTATTACTGTTATGAGCATAATTCTCCAGATAAATTGCTTATATATATTAAAATAACAGATTCAAGTTTAAGCAAATAATTGCTGCTTTCACCCTTAACGGGATCTTCTGAAACTAAAAATGTCAATCTGTGAACGCAGAAATAAATATTTCAAAAAATGTTGCAACCAAAGGAAGACAGGAAGACGATACTTTGGTTCGAGAAAACGTTCCCTGGCAAAGAACTGAAAAAAACGAATATAATACGTCATTATTTTTTGCGGTGAAAACTATTACACGCAAACACAAAACCACGTTTATGGTATAAATGAAGTTGTAGACTAATATTCTGTTAGTGGGCTCATGGAGACGTTCTCTGGCAATGAACGGAAAAACGAATATAATACTTCATTATATGGACCGGTGAGAACAATAACACGCAAATACAAAACAACGTAAATTGTATAGCTGAAGTCGTAGACTAAAATTCTATTTAGGAAACCGAATGATTCTAGGCTTCAGAGTTAAGAATAAAGTAAATTAAATACAGAGGTAATTGAAATAAATATATACATACACTCGTGCTTTGAAAGTCATACGGGGTGCGAGTGGTTATGCTAGAAATAATTCAGACGCAGAATTGACTGTGTTTACTTCTACACACATTAATATTATAATGCTCAGTATTTATACTTTGAGCTTGTTAATTGCAGGGTATCAATATGAGTTAATAACTCTATATTTTCTTTGTATTTCGGCTCCTTATCTGTTGAACTTATAAAAATGAGTGTACATGGCCTATTATTTCTAACATAACCACTCGCTTCATGTATGACCTTCAACGCAAGAGGAATAAACTTCCGTGAGTTTCTTGTTATTGGTGTTCTGTATCATTTACTCTTATCTCTCGCTGACGAAATGCCTAAGGATTACTTGTTACAAACACAATGTCTTCAGGGTGAAACAGATTAAATATTTAGTCTGTTCGAGAGATGAAATCGTTATTGATACGGTATGTATAAGAAATATTGTACCATGCATGCTTCAGTTTAAATATATATAATATTTGTGGTGAAATCTACCCTCGTAATTTTAGACGAAGAATTTACTGTGTTTACTTCGACACATATTAATATTATAATGCTCAGTATTTATACTTTGAGCATGTTAATTGCAGGATATTAATATGAGTTAATAACTCTATATGTTATTTGTATATATATATATATGTATATATATATACATAAATGGGAAATTCTGTCTATATGTTTGTGAACCTAAAACTAAAAAAATACGATGAAACTTGACACGTGTGTGGGGCACATGCCCATTTGATGTTATACGTACATTAAATTTAAAAAATCGATAGTTTCCTGTATGCATCGATTTTAAAAAATGAACGGGAAATGTTGTATGCAATGCTCATACGAATGTTATATTCTGCCATAACTTTTGAAGCTCTCAACCGAATTCCAACAAACTTGAAACACATATACAATCTGTGCTAAGGGTGGCTTTTTGCTAAGGAAAATTATCCAGACCACTCGAGCAAAGCGTAAGGTGTTTTTGATTAACTGATGAGTGAAATTTTGCTTAAGCTGCCCTGGGCTTAAAACTCCATAAATCAACTTAATATTCTCTGCTTGCTGTAACATTTATTTTGGTCTGAGAGGCATTGGGCATTTTAATGGGAACTGGGAATACCGAGTATCTCAGCTAGTCCGTCAGATACCTCTGAGTAACCATCTAGCAATATGTGGTCAAAAAATATTTATAATATTTCCATTCTACAAATTAGACAGCCCAATTGAATTCAAGAGAAACATTAAAGAATAGAATGTTATTGATAAATTCCAACCCAAAATAAATGTACAATATTAATACTTAGCGGTATTACTCCTACTATGACTACGCCTACGACCATGTCGACTACCCTCACTAACAACAAAAACAACAATAATAATAATAAAATTGATGTTGATGGTGATGATTACTGAATACTTTTTAATAAAAACACTAGAAAATGCTATTTCCATCCTTTCTAAAAATAGCAAAACAATTAATGCTTTGGATAGGGTCAAATAGAAGTAGTTAGACATGCTCAACCAACCGTAACGCCTAAACCAATCAGCTTTAGTAATCCAGTGAAACTACACACCGATTGGTCGAAATTCAGTTTGCAAAACTTAGCATTCTGTAGCCGCTTTTCACTGTGTATAAGGCAGACAATTTACCCATTTCATTTCAGTTAACAATTACAAACTTGTCTGTCACCACAGAATATGAACCAGGAGATTGCGAAAGCAGGAAAGTACTTGTTCAATTAACACTTAACATTTAATATTCTACCATACTATTTCATTATAATATCATTATCATTTTAAAGGATTGTAAATAAAACGAGTAAATCAGACAAAGTTGGAATTCCTTTTATTAATATATATATATATGTATATATATATATATATATATATATATATATTAATAAAAGGAATTCCAACTTTGTCTGATTTACTCGTTTTATTTACAATATATATATATATATATATATATATATATATATATATATATATATATATATATATATATATATATATAGTGAAGAAACATAAGTCAATTGCATGAACTCAAAATCCTTTATTTACTGCTATATATATTTCGATGATAGCCATTGAATGGCTATGACCTCATCAGGCAGTTAGTCAGTTCTTAGATATGCCAGCTCTCTGTTTATGGTGTTGATGGTATCAGAGCCTTGGGACATATGAGCTTGTTAGGAATAATTTAATGTTGTCATCAGGAATAATCTTATATATATATATATATAATATGTATGATTAATTATTGTAATTAGTACGTTTATTTTATGTTCTTAATGATATAATCTTAAATGTCGGCCTATGGACTTTTATTTCTTGAATATTTATACCAAGATATTATCACATTTTATATGCATATATATATATATATGTTGACTGGTTAATTATTTGTGTTTGTTTAAATAACAGCTGGTCGAGAGCTTATTGAAAGTTAGCGGAAATTATAATATTTCCTTTGTCTAACACTTTGAATGACGCGCCAAAAACCGGGGGTTATTTCCCATGGTGCAAATAACACGTGACAACTAAATGTCCGTTTCGCTGCTGCCAGCTGCAACGTTTAGTATCTCGCCCCGTAATTTGGTAGAACGAAATTCTCTTGATGAAATGAATCCTCTATTCGATCATGAATACCACGAGCTTGCCAGTTACGTAAGTCTGATATTTGATTTCGGATTTCATAGAAACACTTTAAACGTATAACGTTTGATTTGTCCAGGTGTATTTTTTCTCAACCTGTTAGTTCTTTCGTTACTTTGGTATTGTGTGTTAGATTTTGCCTACCACAATGTTCAATTTGTCAAGCTACTTAAACATATGTTATTACTCTAAGGACCTACCTTGTCGAGTGCTTTGCTAACTCATTCATATAGTAGGTCGAATTTGCTTGCACACCGCCAAGGATTCGATTTTACTAAGCCTCCAATTATATATATATATATATATATATATATATATATATATATATATATATATATATATATATATATATATGTATGTATAATGGTAGCTATGGTGCTTCCATAGGCGGTATGCCAAAATTATAATACGCAATAAACTGAGTCCAGATGCATCACTTACTTTTCGTTTTTTTATACTATATATATATTGTTATATAATAAACAACATAAGGTAATTATTTCATTTACCAGTGGCTTTTTGAAAGCAAACAAATTTTATTACATAGAGCACTCTTTTTTCCTGGATCTTTCCGACGGAATTACTTCATTTATACACACACACACACACACGCACACACACATATATATATATATATATATACCTGCGTGATATACATGCGAAACAAGAGAGTAACATGAGTCACTATTTAACCTATACACATATGTGTATCTATATATATATATATATGGGAAAATAGTCAGGACCCCTGCGGCTGAGCTCCGGCCGTTTCTATTTAGTGAGAGAGGTTGTGAGAGGGAGAGATATAGAGTCAGAAAACAGAGATCTAGCTAGAGAGGTAGATCGTTTGATGGATCTATATGCGTATGTGTGTGATAAAGCTTACTACTCCGTTGAACCCCGCAACTTAATGGTTTGATAAAAATGATCTACTGCGTATCTTGGCACAAACATTAAATTGAGTCAACATGATTAATGAAATATCTTCAAGCGCGTGCCTCTACATGTTTGTACTTTTATGATTGAAACAAGTTAGTTATATACCAACATATATTTTACGTAGTTTGAATGATTTAGAATTTTAAATCTATGGAACAGTTAAGCATTTAACATTTGTGTTTAACTACAAATCTGAAACAATTACTACAAATTCCATAGACAAACACACGAGAACATTTATGTATCCATGCTAACAATACTAGGCAAATATCTATCGAATTACTATAACTCTTAAAATGTAAGTCGATGAATATCTAAGGCTCCTATTTAACTAAAATTGGAATATTCACGTTTATATTTAGTTTTAGGACAGAAATATGCTGGGTCATGCTTCAGAATCTTTCTAAAGTAATTACGAAGTGAAATAATATTATTAAAAACATTTTCCTGCCAAAAGATTAGATTCTGAAATACATTTTATGACGTGTTCTGGTTTTTTAAATGGTACACACCAATGTTTGCTATGATTTATATTAAAAACACCACTCTCATGTAATCTAACTTAATCTATTCTAAGCGAATCATATACGTACTACTAAAATATACTCATTCACAGAAAGGTTTAATGTACTTCGATAAGAAGATGTGTTGGTAGCACAGTAGTCTGGATAATGAAAGATGTGGGTTCAACTCCCATGTACGCCAATACTCATCGTTTCCCTTTTTTAGAGTGATTTAAAACCCAATATCAAGCTAAAGTATATTTACATATATATAATTTAGGGCGAGAATAAATGTGTTTCGTGTTATTATACCGTCCTATATATTATTAGAAGGAATCCTCTTGTTAGTAATACTTGGAATGAGGGTTACGTTGGAACAGCTGCAACATCCTTATATTGGGATTAGTTGTGATAAGTCTTCTACCAGAAAAAGAAAATAACAATGTTCACCTTATATAGTGGATATAGTTATATTAGACTAACAACAGTATTGGTTTGACCGTAAGTCGCTAGAAACAAGTACAAACAAATACACACAACCACGCACGCGCACACACACACACACACACATACACACACACATATATATATATATATATATATATATATATATATATATATATATATATATTCCTGATATGCCGGGTTTGAGCGATCCAATTGGAGTTCACGCCATTAGTTTATCTCAAAGAATTAGTGTTTAGGAGTGATTGAGTATTCAATTATCATAATTGCTTTGTTGCATGATTTATACTTATGTGACATGCTTATGCATGTGATTTCTATTCAATCATAGGTGTAGTTATGCAATCATTGGTCATGTATACCATCTAGTTTTGATGCCAGTAGACACAAAAGTCGTTTAACTTCTAAAGGTCTAGTATTAGATGCATCAGCCTTCTGATTCATTTGTAGGCACCAGGTAAAGTTCTTACACTTAATTTTTTACAGATTTACTGCCACACCGCAGCTTGTAGTCTATTACATCTTTCGTAGTCCGTAGTTATCGTTATCATCATATCTTCTTTGCCGTAGTTTAGAGCAAACTGTCACCAGTAAGTCTATCTAAGAGGACAGGATATCCAAGGATATGCAGCTTGCTTTGATGATAGCTGTATCACTGCTGTTATTGTCAATGCGATTAACAGCTACAATGACAAAACAAAAAAAATATATATAACAAGACCATTTAGAATAAAGGAAGACATTGATGGTGATGCTAGAAATAATACTACCACGGTTACCTATATTATATATCAAACATTAAATAAATATATATAATTATATAAAATACCATATATTACATGTAATATCAGTGGTGACATTAAATCTACTATTACAAGTGGTCAAATATAGATGTAAACAACGATAATGATTATTCCAATAATTAGATAAATATTGATAATTATAATACTACATGTAATACCAATAGTTATAATAATAATTGTCGTCATGCTGGTAATGACAATACATGGGTATATAATAATGGTACATGTGAAAAAATAAAAGCAATAATTAATACTCAAAGTACAGTAGAAGTACAATCAATCCGCTATGAGATAATGCATATATGTGTATTAATAAAGAGACCAACAAAGAGATGACAATGATAACATTGTTGACGACCACACCATTGATTATACAAGTAGCAATAGTGGATATAAATGTAGTAGTAATAATAACATACATAAAAACAAATTTGAAGACAAAACGTTTATTAGTTGTAATATATAACGGGCAGTAAGTAAAATAATTTGCTTGATTCTTAAATACTAATGCACTATAAATTAATATTATAGGAATACAATTAGAGCACTATTAATTTAATAATACTTATTCCCAATAATAACATTAATAGAATATATTAAGAAAACAATACAAAAATTATGTAAGCTTAATTCAGTAATAAAGTCGCAATCACTAGAATAATTTCTAGTTATTAAGAAATAATTTGGGCAACATAAACTGTATTAAAATAGAAGAGAAAGGATTATTTGAGGAACTGATTTATAAGTGTACAGTAAGTTAAATGCATTCAACTATAATTCTGTGCATTCCTATTTAAATGCACAAACGCACACACAAAAATATATACATATATATACATATACATGGTTATATGCACCCAGATGCATACGTATGCATGATATATATATATATATATATATATATATATATATATATATATATACATTTTGAGTATATGTTGGTTGTTTACCGACACCTAAGTATGCACATTGGAGCACACGACGAAGTTCGTCAGAGAAATAGCAACCCAACCAGGAACTGGGCATATTGGAGTATTAAAAACATGTGTACCCGTCACTACCACGCCAATACGGACTGCTTGATGAGGTCACAGCCAATTAACGAAACCATATTTTAAATATTTGACTTAATTATTTTATTGTATATATGCATATATATATATATATATATATATATATATATATATAGTAATAATAATAAAATTGAAGACTAAAATCCAAAGAGGGCTCGATAAGGAAAATATATATCAAATATATAAGAACCGTAGAGCAAATATTTATTAAAATAACGGATTAATGTTTAAGCAAAGAATCGTTGCTTTCACCCTTAACGGGATCTTCTGAAACTAACAAAGTCAATCTGTAAACGCAGAACTGGATATTTCAAAAAACGTTGCAACCGGAGGAAGACAGGAAGACGATACTTTGGTTCGTGGTAACGTTCGCTGGCAAAGAACGGGAAAAAACGAATAATACGTCATTAATAGGAGCGGTGAAAAACAATTACGCGCAAAGATAAAACCACGATTATGGTATAAAAGAGGTCGTAGACTAATGTTCTCTTAGGTGCTTCATAGAGACGTTCTCTGGCAATGAACGAAAATACGAAGATAATAACTCATATGTGGAGCGTGGAGAACAAAAGCTATGTAAATGGTATAGCAGAAGTCGTAGACTAAATTTCTAACTAGTAGACCAAATGAATCTCCGCTACAGAGTTAAGAACAAAGTAAATAAATACAATACAGAAGTAATAGAAACAAATAAATACATACACGCAAACAGATACGTACATACACAAGCATACGCAAAACCTTACCATAGGTATACAAAACCACGCACATATAAATATGTGTGTGTGTGTATGCTTGTGTACAAATAAATAAATAATTATATAAACGTATATAAGTAAATAAGTACGTATATAACAAGCGCACACACACACACCTACATATAAATACGCGAATGTTCGGAGACGTAAGTCAACTAAAACAGGAAGTACGCATATACACACACCCACCATACGTACGAACCTGCATACTCACTCGGACGCAAAACTCCCGTATACACATAGCCAAACCCTAAATACCAGAATATGTAAAAATGATACGCCATAACAGTCAAATATACATACTTACGAGAAGGTATACATACCTTCACAAAACATATGGGTAATATATACTTACCTATGCAAATAAGTAAAGGAATAAACAAAACATATACTTAGCTCCCACATCAAGACGTAAAATATCCACGTAGTTTCAGAAGATCCCGTTAAGGGTGAAAGCAGCGATTCTTTGCTTAAACTTTAATCTGTTATTTTAATAAATATATATATATATATATATGTAGATAAATCTACCAAGAGTTTACGGTAGTGTCCAATCCGTATGAAGAACTCAATGTATTCCGGATATCATGGAAAGAAGAGATGTAATGAAAATCCACTTTCGGTGAAAGATAAACGGTATACAGAGTCAAGATAAAATATTAAACAAATAATGAACAAACAATTCCTTATATTAAACAAAAAAAGTTCACTTTTTTTGTTTAATATAAGGAATTGTTTGTTCATTATTTGTTTAATATTTTATATATATATATATATAAATGTAAGTATGCATGTATACGTACATACATATATGTATACAGACGTACAGTAGCATGCACATATATATATATATATACATATATATATACATATGCATACAGGTACACATACATATATGCACGTATCAGTTTAGCGGCGCTAACGTCGCTTTGTTCGTTTGTAAACAAACTGAACAGCCTGAATTTATGCCATACGGTGTTAAGTAATGCATACTTACATTTAAGTAAGTGCCATACTAAGAGTGAGAAATGAAATTTCGTTTTCATTTTGTTTCAATTTATATATATATATATATATATATATATATATATATATATATATATATATATATAAACGGAAAAAATGAAACGATATTTCATTTCCCACTCTTAGTACGGCTGTTACTTAAATACTTAAATATAAGTATGTACACGTGCATACATATATGTATACAGACTTACAGTAGTATGTATATATATCTACATACATGCACACATATATATATGCCCGTATGGATTCACCGAACATTTATTATAATGCTCGGTGTGTTTGTAAACAAACATAGAGTGGGAAATGAAATATCGTTTCATTTTTTCCGTTTATCGTTTTCGGTGCACCCGGCCGATTAACCCACTCAATATGCAAATTGGCTACTCAGCCGTTAATATGCATAAGGTAAGTATATACGTTCAACAATCTGGCAGGAAGGTATACGTTGCTGACGATAGCTAACAAGCTTGAAACTAGTACAGCGTTCCTTTGTCAGTGTTGAACAAACGAACAACGGTGGTTGCTAGACACTACGGCTTAATACGGGATGTTTGTTTACAAACACACCGAGCATTATAATAAATGTTCGGTGAATCCATACGTGCATATATATATATGTGTGCATGTATGTATATATATATACATACTACTGTACGTCTGTATACATATATGTATGCACGTGTACATACTTATATTTAAGTAACAGCCGTACTAAGAGTGGGAAATGAAATATCGTTTCATTTTTTCCGTTTATCGTTTTCGGTGCAATCGGCCGATTAACCCATTCAATATGCAAATTGGGCTACTCAGCCGTTAATATGCATAAGGTAAGTATATACGTTCAACAATCTGGCAGGAAGGTATACGTTGCTGACAATAGCTAACAAGCTTGAAACAAGTACAGCGTTCCTTTGTCAGTGTTGAACAAACGAGCAATGGTGGTTGCTAGACACTACGGCTTGATACGGGATGTTTGTTTACAAACACACCGAGCATTATAATAAATGTTCGGTGAATCCATACGTGCATATATATATGTGTGCATGTATGTATACATATATACATACTACTGTACGTCTGTATACATATATGTATGCACGTGTACATACTTATATATATATATATATATATATATATATATATATATATATATATATATTGAGTATATGTTGGTTGTATACAAACACAAACACTACAGAGAGCCTCACCCCAGAAAGAATTATATAGACTTCTGACTGAGGAATGCTCTCAGAACTGACCAATGGGAAGTTTGACACTTTTTTTGTTATTTTGTTCCTTTAACACCTTGTCCCTTCTACCACTTTATGAATATTTTAAGCTAACTCCAACAATAACAACACTTAGAATGAGGAATGTTCTAACAACTGACCAATGAGAGGAGAAGAGGCCCTTTGACACTGAAATTCGTTTGTTTGAATTCATATGATTCCAGTTCTTCAGTGAAATAACAACCCAACCAGGAACTGGGCATATCAGAGTATTGACAAAATTATACACCTAAACAACATATGTACTTGTCTATACCACACTGATTCAGACTGCCTGGATAGGTCACAGCCAAAGATGGCTGTCACTGAAATATATATAGCAGTAATAAACGAAGGTAAATTTTAAGTATTTGACTTTTTATTTAACTTTATTTTATATATATATATATATATATATATATATATATATATATATATATATATATATAGGAACGAGTAGGACCCCGACGGCTGAGCTCAAGCCGTTTCGACGGCTAATTTTGGACTAAATGAAAATTGTTATCCTGGTATATGTATAGTCGACCTTCTCAGGGGGTAATTCCATATATAGTAAAAGTGATTGTCACAAGGATTAGTCAAAAGTTTGTTGTTGAGAGACATAATTCTATCATGGTAATTTGACAATTCCGTCCCACCTAGTAAACCTTTCTTTAGTCTAGCAGTTCCAGTGAGAGACTTGATAGCGGTCCTTAGGATATAGTAACCAGAAATTGTTTTTTTTATATTTAATTATTTTTTTAACATTCTCGGTATTTTTCTATATATTTACCCCATATTTTTTACTTATTGTTTCGACTGACTCCCCCTCCCGCTCCCTAGTATACTTCCTTGACCTCCTGCCCTGTTGTAGTTGGCACTATCAACGCACGACTGGGTTTTCTCCACCCCCTCTTCCTCTGTCTTCTACAGGCAGGTTCAGCTACCCCTTCCTTCCATAAATTGCCATGATAGAATTATGTGTCTCAACAACGAACTGTTGACCAATGCTTGTGACAATCAATTTTACTATATATGGAATTACCCCCTGAGAAGCTCGGCTATTAATATACCAGGATAAAAATGTTCATTTAGTCCAGAATTAGCCGTCGAAACGGCTTGAGCTCAGCCGTCGGGGTCCTACTCGTTGCTATCACCCACTCTACTACTATACGTATTGAGTACTTTGGTGCGTTATGGTCCACCTGGTTCCTTACCACATTTGCTTCGTTATATATATATATATATATATATATATATATATATAGAGAGAGAGAGAGAGAGAGAGATAGAGAGAGAGAGAGAGAGAGAGAGAGAGAGAGAGAGAGAGAGAGAGAGAGAGAGAGAAAACAAAGAGCGCTTATAACATCAATCAATTTTTATTCGCTGACAATGTTTCATCTATACCATGGGGCGGGACTCATCAGAGCGTTGAAAACAAAAATACAATAATGAAGATAAGCTCTACCGACCTACATGATAAGAACAATAGATATATGGTACAGTATCAAGGATAATAGTGAGAATGGAGATAATACATAATAAGGTTGTTAGTCAGAGTAAGGAAAAACAAGGAAAAATAAGGAAAAATGAAATGAACGGAAGTAATCACACAAGAGATAGATGCATGTGAAGGAATCAGTCTAGGCGATAAAGAAAAAAGAAAAAAGAAAGAATACTCAACAATATTAAAAAAACAAATAAAATAAATAAAAGATAAAAAATAAAATTAAAATAAAAACAAATAAAAAAATAAAAAAATAAAAATAAAAAATAATAATAATTAATTAAACAGTAGTTAAAAAATAAAAAAAATAAAAAATAAAAAAATAAAAAAAATTTAAAATAAAAAAAATAAAAAAAATTTAAAATAATTAAACATTTTTTTAAATAATAAAAAAAATTTAAAAGATATTAAAATATATATATATATATTAAAAAAATATATATATTAAAAAATATATATATTAAAAAAATTATTTAAAAAAATATATATAAAAAAATATATATATTAAAAAAATATAAATTCAAGAAATAATTGTTTCTACTTTAGGCACAAGGCCAGCAATTATCCAGTGCATTACTGGTACTTTATTTTATCCACCGCGTAAGGATGAAAGGCAAAGTCAACCTCGGCGGGACTTGAACTCAGATAGTAAAGGGACGTAACTATGCTGGAAAGCATGGTGTCCGACCCTCTCCCGATACTGCCAATCCACCGAATAATTAAAAATAATTAAAAATAATAAAAAAAATAAATAAATAAAAATATGGTAATAAGGTTCAGATTGGATTTAGTATTCTCCAAATTCAGAACGGTTAGGGTAACAATAAGATTGTGGAGCTCTTCTGATAAGAGGTGTTAGTCTTGCATGAGGATGGGTACAGCACAATCATAAGCAGGAACACGAGCAAAGGAGGGTAAGTGTATAGAAGAAGCTGAAGCAGTCAATTCACAACAGACAGTCCATACATGGTTTAAACAATGTTTGAGGCATATCCGGCAAGGGGAACAAAAATCATATATATATATCGTCAGTAGATGGTAACACACGAAATTTCACAACATATATA
The DNA here is from genome assembly GCA_964016885.1 of Eledone cirrhosa. Taxonomy (NCBI): domain Eukaryota; kingdom Metazoa; phylum Mollusca; class Cephalopoda; order Octopoda; family Eledonidae; genus Eledone; species Eledone cirrhosa. Next base: position 114,218,819 of record OZ024742.1, read on the forward strand.
GACACATCTATATATATATATATATATATATATATACTGTATATATCCTTCATAGATGGTATTCCAGTCCTGTTTATACGTCCGCATGTACGTATCATAAGGTCTGGTACTATATGTTATGAGCCGGTGTTCCAATCGAAATCCTCATATAAATAGTGCTCTAGATTGCGGTTTTATACTATTCACAATCACCCACAGTAATATACATCTAATTCCGTGTTCCGAGGGTATTATTTTCTGAGCATTGTATGAACACACATTATAGCAGTAGCTTGTTGACTATTCACCTGAAGCACGTGGTTAGACAAACAAACTTAAAATATAACATAATATAATATAACATGACATATAGAATTTACAAGTGTACAGACCGAATCAGTAATTCTGCCCAGCGCAACGGTGAGTCAGTAAACACATACATGTGTTCATTAACTAAACAAGACAGCGATTATATAGTGTAGCTCCGCAAAAAATAAACAATGACGATAAACACATACGCACCAAATGATGACGTAGAGGGCACACATAGTGGGTAACTCCCTGTTACTCACTACTAAATACGTTTCTATGGTTAAGGAAGGGAGACTACTATACCACTTCATCTATGAAATCAAAAATTCTAAAAACTCAAATATTCAGACCGTAGAAAAAGTTAGAATTATCTCCTACACCGTATATATTAGCTATATTTCTAATACAAAGGAAGGGACGCTATTCTACCACTTCATCTATGAGATCAACAATCCAATAGCAAATTCCTACACCGTGTATATTAGCCAGAGTAACAATAACATTCGTGCATATACAAATAAATACTATCGGACCTATGTAAGGAGCTATGCTATTAACAGATCTCCCAACCAGTCAAACTGATAATGCGAAAGCCATTAAATCATTATTAACCTAGTGTAAGTCTCTAAAATCACAAGAGAGATATAATACCAGACATCTTTGTGATCTCTATTAAGGATTTGAGATGAGTTTCCCTCTCGTTTTGCTGACTTCCGGCAATATGGAACTCTATTTAATTTATTTGGCATTCCTTACGAAAGAGGTGTGGAGCATGTGGCAGAAGAATATCTGTTGGAGTTAATTGACTTACAGTACGACGAATCTTTGAAATTGAAATTTCAGTTCGAATCCACTGCTGGCTTCTACAAGAAATATATATTGCCAAGCGGAAAATATAAAAACATATTGACTAATGCGAAACTGATGATATCATTATTTGGAAGTACATATGCTTGTGAACAACTTTTTTCCAAAATGAAATATACTGAAAGTCATTTAAGAACAAGGTTGCGTGACGACCACCTGGATGATGTTTTGCTCCTGTCATCGACAAATATTTCACCTGATGTGGAGAAGTTATCGCACAATAAGCAGAAACAAGTGTCTCATTAAATCATTTACCATTTCTAACAGTAATTCGTTTGTAGCAAGGAATTTGTTTTTTTTTTGTTGATTGTGACAGTAGTTGTTTTTCTGTTATTCCTGCAGTAAAATAAGGAATTTGCTTTTTTTTTGTTGAACGTTTTTGTAGTTTTTTATTTTGTAGTTTTTTTTAATTCCTGCAGTAAAATAAGGGGCCTTGTTAAAATAAAATTATATTAAATTCCTTGTTATGCTTTAAACCTCCAGAAAATGTATTTACATATTTAATAACATGGCCCACCTGCATGACACTGCATAGTTGTGTTGGCCCTCTCTCTCCAAAATGTTGCCGACCCCTGTTCTATGAGATCAAAAATCCAATAGCAAATTCCTACACCGTGTATATTAGCCAGAGCAACAATAACATTCGTGCATCTACAAATAAATACTATCGGACTTATGTAAGGAGCTATGTTATTAACAGATCTCCCAACCAGTCAAACTGATAATACGAAAGCCATTAAATCGTTATTAACCTAGTGTAACTTTATATGACTATAATCAATTGTATTAAATTTATTATGGGGTATGTTATAAATATAATTCTTAGCCTATAGTTTTAACATCAGAGAAACGGTATCCTAATATATAAGTGTAGGTAGGTCGTCTATCTATATCTGTCTCTCTCCCTCTCTCTCCCTCTCTCTCTCTCTATATATATATATATATATGTGTGTGTGTCAGTGGCGGATTTAAGGAATAGGGCCCAGTCGGCATTGGTCAGTAAGGAGGCACCAGAGTGAAAATTAAAGTACCTTCTTTTCGAGCGAGTATTGAAAAAGTTTTTTTTTTTAATTTCCTATTTAGCTACCAATAATCATTAAGAAGACAATTAAATTACAAGTACACTTTATTTGAAACAAACAAACAGATGTGCTGTACTGTAAACAAATAATAAAGTAATAAAGTTGTATATATGTTAGTCTTTTACACAAATTGCTTTTACATGCGCAGACCTCTGCGAGCTTTAACAGTTGAAAAATGAGTTATAGCGTGGTCCAAGTTTACTGATTTAGTAATTTTGTTTTCAATTGCCAGCAGGGCAAGACTAGATAGCATCTCCTGGCCCATTGTTGAACGAAGATAATTTTTAATTCTTCGTAGAACACTGAAAGAGCGTTCCGCACTTGCTATGCCAATTGGTAAAGTGAGAAATAGCCTTACCAGAATTTCAAACTCGGGAAAGACATCACACAAGTATAAATAAAATTTCAGATATGGCATAACCCCACTTTGTTTTAAAGCTGCGTTTGGCTGTGAAAAGAAGAGGCCAATGAAAGAAAAGAGTTCATTTCTGAGTTCCAGTGTGATTTCATTTGGAAAGTTATCTACCAATGTTGCTACATGTGTTTTTAGTTCATCATCTTAGCATTTAGCCAGTCGAGTTGGACTCAAAAATCCCAAGATTGAAGATATTTTTTTTATTCCTTCAGTTCGGGCTCTCATCTCCCCAATCATACTATCCAGTGATTGAAAATAAATTGCAGTGAAATATCTATCTGAAGCAGTAGCTAGTCTTTCAACACCACAAACTTCACCATCCATAATCTTTCTCCTCCTTACTCGCGTTATTTTAAAATCAACTTCAGATGCATCAAATCCCACGTCATTCCAGGCTTTCTTTGCCTGGTCCACAAATTGTTCAAATTTGTGATCGCATCTGAGTTCTTCCAATTTATCTGTTGAACGTTCAAAGCACTCAGTCACAAGGAATAAATCAATTGTCTTAGCTTGTAGAAGACGATTAGCTGAATTCATATTTTCTAACACTTTGTTCCACCAAAGTAGAGATAGGAAAAAAGTCCAGTCCATTTTCCCTTGCAAATCAGTTGCCTGTTTTACTTCATTTGAGTCATGATTTTCTTCTATCAAATCTGCCAGACATTCACTGACATTGTGAAAGTTTCCCAGGAGAGCAGAAACTGCATTATGTCTGGCTGACCACCTTGTCTGAGAGAGTGATTTCAAGGTTCCGGATCTTGATGAGCCACATATATGCTCATCTTCAACTTCTTCGTCAATTGAATTAGAAATAACCTTCTCAACAGATTCTAAAAGATTCTTCTCCTGACTTTTTGCCATATCAAGAAGTTGACTCCAGCGTCTATTTGAATTAACAAAGAAAGCATAGATAGATTGAATGTTATCAAAGAAGCATTTAATTTCAACAAGAGGTGGAGGAGTACCACTTTGAGCTGCATGTTCAATAACTATATTGAGTTGGTGGGAAGGACAGTGAACATATGGAACAAAAGTTTTCCGTCCAGTGCCATATTCTTTTTTAGTAAAGCTTGAACACCACCTAATGCCCCACTCATCACAGATGCTCCATCATATGCCTGTCCTTTAATATGTTTGCGCTGCAAGCCAAGTTCTTCAAACAATGCCTTTTCAATGACACTGGTAATACCAACTTCACTAGCATCAAGGACATGATAATATCCAACAAAGTGTTCTACAATTTCCAATGACTTTTCAAGTCTGTCAATTTTTATAAATCTCAATAGCACCGCCATTTGGTCCTTATGACTTATATCAGTTGTAGAATCAGCAATCACAGTGAACAATTTGGCTTCCTTGCAAAGATCAACAATTTTGTCAAGTGTCATTCTTGAAAGAATCTGGACTTGTTCCTCAAAGATAGTTTCGCTCAGATATTTGAGATGTCCCTTGTCCTCAAAATGTTGTTTAAGAATAGGATCGATTGTGCTTATGTGCCTTAATATTGATAACTACACACCTGGATTATCAGCATCCAAGGATTCTCTATGACCTCTTAGTGGCAATCCTAGACATGTAAGTTCTCGTAAAAGTCCGAACTGATGATTAAGAACATATTTCCATTTTTGAACTTCTGCATCCATTTGTTTTTTCACTGAAACTCCAATGGACATATTCTTGGCGAACTGTTTATAGGCATATACTGCTCTGTGATGAATTTTTGATTGAGAGTGTTTTTCAATGCTTTTGGAAATGTGCTTCCAATCATTCATACTCTTTGACCATGGCGAGTTTTTGGCCTCTTCATCACCAAATAACCAGCAATTATGGCAGTAACAATAATTACCTTTGTATGAATAAGCTAGCCAGTATCTGTGTACTCGTTCTTCAAGGGTTTTTTT
>OZ024742.1:114235874-114245238 GCA_964016885.1 Eledone cirrhosa
ATATACATATATATATATATGTATATATATATATATATAAATATATATATATATATATATATAGTTAAAAGAATATATATATATATATATATATATATATATATATATATATATATATATATATATATATATATATATATATATATATATATATATACATATATATATATAAATATATATATATATATTTAAGAGTTAAACAAGGTTCAATGTATATATATGCTTGTGTGCCTGTGTCTATATCTGTATTTTGCACGCATCAATGAATAAACTAAACTTTAGATTTAGTAGAATGTACAAACAGATTCCAGCTATTTGCACTATCGTGTATTTTGGCTTCTAGCAATTCTCTGGGGAATTGTTTGACCGAATGGTTTGCTTAATTGTTTTATTTATTTTTCAACAATTTTTATTATTTCTCTTAGATTCCAGGTATGTTTTGAAAGAACAGCATTCTCCGATAAAATACTAGAGTGGGCCCTTCAATACCACTGTGGGCTCTTGCAATGCTACCACGGGCCTCCTGGGGCCCACTTCGTATTGGGCAACTTGCCAGTCAACCAGTCCCCTACTGTATGTATATATATATATATATATATATATAATATAAGATCAAAAGATGGTTAAAGGAGTTCCATATATTTTATTATGCGCATTTCAAAAACAAACATCATCAAACAATAATATTTGTGTTTTCATCAGATAAAACAGGAGAATGTTGATTTAAAAGATATGTTGATTTGTTGATTTAAAACTGCACTATCAACAAGTGTTTTTTTTTAGCCTTCATATCATGTTCTCCTGTTTTATCTGATGAAAACACAAATATTATTGTTTGATGATGTTTGTTTTTGAAATGCGCATAATAAAATATATGGAACTCCTTTAACCATCTTTTGATCTTATATTATGCATACTCCAGTCCCACAAACTGTAGAGTGCTTCTTATCCGATATCTGCATTGCTTTATTGTACTACAATAAAACTCACCTCCCACATATATATATATATATATATATATATATATATATATATATATATATATAGAGAGAGAGAGAGAGAGAGAGAGAGAGAGAGAGAGAGAGAGAGAGAGAGAGAGAGAGAGAGAGAAAGAGAGAGAGAGAGAGAGAGAGGGCGAGAGAGAGAGAGAGAGACAGAGAGAGAGAGAGAGAGAGATAAATAGAGAGAGAGAGAGAGAGAGAGAGAGAGAGAGAGAGAGAGAGAGAGAGAGAGAGAGAGAGAGAGAGAGAGAGAGAGAGAGAGAGAGAGAGAGAGAGAGTCTGTGCGGACTGTATTTGAGGACACATGAATTTTTAGTCATTATATTATTTTATTTTTATTGAACCTCTATTTCAGAAAATAACATCGAAAATAACTATGCTTACTAATGAAATGAAAAGGCTTGTTGTGCTTGTCTCTTTGAAGGCTAAGCATGGGGGTTTAGAAATTTCTCATTTTCTGAAAGTTCAAGAACTTTTGTCCACAGTATTCGGTGTGAGATAGAGAAAGAAGATGGAAGCGTATTACCTATACCAAAACGTAAAAAGCATTCCAAATGCTCTGATTCTATCAGGACACCTGAATTTATTCAGGAACTTAAGCAAAACATTGATGACAATCCAGGAAAATCAATGAGGTTAATTGCAAAAGAATTTGGTGTGTCAGAAAAAACAATCAGAGATGTTGTGTATGAAGACATCAGATACAAGTTTTAAGTAATGAGGAGAGGTCAATTCATGTCAGGAAAAAAACAAAAGAAAATAACCGTTTAATCAGATCCAAAAGACTTTTGAACGAACGTAAAATTCCATCAGAAGATGGTGTGATTTTGTTTTTCTCCGATGAGAAAAACTTTAACCAAGACCAGAAAACTAACAGAAGAAATGACAGGTGGCTATGTGCAGACCCTTCTGAGGTTCCAAGAGTAATACACACACCATTTCCTGTAAGTGTCATGGTGTTAGGTGTTGTTGGCAATTAAGGATATGTGACCCTACTCACTTTTTTCCACCAGGCCTTAGGGTGAATGCTGCTGCGTATATTGAGGTTTGGATAATGTGGGTAAGCCTTGGATCAACAGTGTATGCAATGGAAGGCTTATGTCTTTCAACAAGATTCTGCACCATCACACACGGCTCAAATGTCACAAGAATGGATGGTCGTGAAGTTGCATAATCACATCACCCCAAAAATTTGGCCTCCTTATTCTCCAGATCTCAATCCACTGGACTTCTATGTATGGAGCAGCGTTGAGAAAAATGTCAATGGACCAAATATTCTTTGAAAGCGACCATATTTCGAGTGTTGTCCAATAAGAAAACGGTCACTTAATCCGAGCTTTTAAACGATTTCAACCACACGTAGAGGTAGTTATTGATGCTTATGATGGTTTTAATGAATGGAACTATTAAATTGACAACATACATATTTCAGTTATTTTTATAAGAATAGAGTTTTTTTCTGTTATTATATAAGCGTTTTTTTAAAACCATAAATCCGTCCTCAGGTACCATCCGCAAACTATATATATATATATATATATATAATGGAAAAATTTGAACAGGAACAATACAGAGAGGCAGTACAACGAATGTTTATTAATTTCACGCTCTGGAGAGTGGGGTGTTGGTGGTGAACGACGTTTCGGGCATAAGCCCTTCCTCAGATGAGAAGTGTGTGGGAACAGAGTTCAAAGGGTGTGTAGGGGAGTGGTGGAGAGACATATAGCGAAAGGAAACGGTGCGAATGAAATTAAAAATAAAAATAAATATAAAGCATGATCAAAATACAAGGAATGAAATAAATTTAAATATAAAAACATGATCAAAATAAACTGAAATTAAAAGGGGGGGTAAAACAGGTGGTGGAAGGGTGTGGGGGTGTATGGGGGTGGCGGTTGGAGTGGGGAGAGGGAGACGGGCTGTCCAGTCGGGGAGGGCTGAAGGTGGTGTGTGTGTGTAGGTGTACGTGTGTGTGTGTGTGTATGTGAAAGTAAGAGTTGGGGGAAGAACGGGGTTTCATGTTCAGGAGGAGGTGTATGTGTGGGGGGGGGTTAGGTCGGAGTGTCTGTGCGTGTGTGGATAAAGGGGTGGGGGGAGAGGAATCAGGAGTCTGAGGGTGTAAATATGTGGTGGAAAGCACGTCTGTATGGGGTTTAAGCGTGTTGTGGGTGTAGGTGGCGTGTGAAGAAAAACATTTTTTGGGGTGTATATATATATATATATATATATGTTAGTATGTATATATAAACAAGCAAATATTGCAGCAAAACGTTTACATGTCGGCGTGAGAGAGTATGAATTTATTTGCTTTGACGTATATTACTGTGTCTCTCTCTATATATATATATATATATATATATATATATATATGTGTGTGTGTGTGTGTGTGTATGTTTAATATAGAAATGGCTTTTACAGGAGTAGAACTGTTTCATTCGAAGCAAATCATCAGGAAAGCCCTAAGAGTTTGGATGAGACCACCCATGTAAACTCTCATATCTGAAGAAGTGTCGTTTAAGAGTCGAGATCCGATCACATGTTCAAACGCGAGCTGATCGATATGGAAACAAATTGCAGTATGTATTAATGTTTACTAAAATCTGCAATGTTTATTGTCACTTTATATATCTATATATATATAATTTCCGTTCTGTGTGTGTGTGTGTAAATGAGTTTCACTTGGAAAATATTCCATCGATCTCTGTCAAATTAAACACATAGCCAAAATAAGCTAGGGTTTGATCAAAAAAAAATATTTCATAATGATTAATTTCGATGTCACAAACTTCGATTTTATAATCTTATAGACTTTTGCACAAACAAATTCCATGACGGCCATAAAGAGAGAGAGAGCGTTCCTTGTACGCACTTCTTAACTCTCCCCCTTCCACAACACGACGTTATGGGATTGTATGTGTATGTGCGTGTGTATATGTGTGTGTATGTGTTTATGTGTGTATGTGTGCGTGCAGTGTGTGTGTGTGTGTAATTTCCATAACGGCCAGAGAGAGAAGGATGTGTGAGAGGGAGATAGAAAGAGAGGAGTGAGAGAGAGAGAGAGTAAAATAAAGAAAGAGGGGAGTGTGTGTGACGCGAATATGATAAATACAGCGTTTATAATTTTAACTTATTTATTACACTTCTTAACTCTCCCCCTTCCACAACGTCACGTCTTGGGATTGTGTGCGTATGTGTGTGTGTGTATGTGTGTGTGTTTGTGTGTATGTGTGTGTATGATTGTGTGTGTATGTGTTTGTGTGTGTGTGTACATGATGGATGTTTTAAAATACACATTGTTCAACCGACACGGCTAACGATACATTTCTCTATGTTCACATTTTAATGAGACATATCTGTAAATAAAACTTGCTCTTTTTGAATACCGTCTCATTTTTCTTTATTGAAAGAGTTGATCAGGTAAAATTATCCTCCAAGTTAAACATAGAGCACGGAAATTGACCATTAACATTGCAGCCCTACGAAGAACTGACACCGTCCAATGGACAGGGGTCATTTGCCAGTATATACATATATATATACGATATTAAACAAATGGAAACTATATTTATAAAACCATATTTATTTCATTATATATATTTCAGGGATATCATATTAAAAATATAGTATGCCTTCCTCAGACAAAATACAATATATAAACCGTTTTATAAATAAATAAATTTGACATTCAATTAAACAGTGCGACTTCCATTTAAAAAGTTGATTTGGTAGTGAAAATGTTAATGACAGTTAGAAAAAAAAAGTCGAAGAAAAAGGGAAAGAAAAGAGAAAAAAGAAGGAAAGTCTATAGTGCTAAGGATGAAGAGAAGAAGAAAGAAAGTCTATAGTGCTCAGGACAGTTAGAGAAGAAGATGAAGAGATGTATGTAAAGAGGAAAAGAAGGAAAGTGTATAGTGCTAAGGACGAAGAGAAGAAGAAAGAAAGTGTATAGTGCTCAGGACAGTTAGAGAAGAAGATGAAGAGATGTATGTAAAGAAAAACAACAGAGCGAGATAGAGAGAGAAAGAGATATGGGAGAGAGAAATATATTGAGGAAGTGAAAAATGATAGGCATGTTGAGGACAGATGATCAGCGTACAAATAAGAGATTAAGGGGGGAAGGGGGTACTGTAATTATTTATTTATTTAGGAGAGAAATAAAATTAAAAATAAAGATAAATAAAGAGAGGTAGAGAGAGATATAGGTGGTGGGAGAAAGGAGGTAGATCGAGTAATATCTATCATACGAGGTGGGAGATATACAGTTAAAACAGCCGATACATAAATCCCGTCAAGTGTAGAGGAGAAAAAGAAAGAAAAATGATATATTTAAAATATGTGTCATCCATTTGAATTATCAATTCATATGAATTAGGTATCATAATGTAAATATCAATATTCATGAATGAGACACATATCAATAATGTGTGAAAAAAATGAAAAAAATAATAACCCCATGTTTAGTTTAAACATTCTTAGGTTTATAAGCAAAATCTGAGATAAAACCTCAAGAATACTGAAATACATAAGTATATATGTATTTTCATGAAAAAAGAAAAAAGAGAAGGTTATCTCAAAATCAAGTTGACAATTATAGACACACATGTGAATTTACGTGATCGGCTCTGTAAATTCTTATTTTTCATGAAAATCTTCATTGCGTTACAAAAGATTCCACCATACATATATGTACATACATATATATATAGACATAAAGTATATATTAATATTAATAATAATATTCTTGCCCTCACTTACATGATTATCGTTCAAGCATAGAATAGACAACAGATATCAATATATTAAAAACGCCAAGAATATCTTCGTCACTCCCCAGAGTAACTAGGGACGTAAGAAAACATAGTATACCATGCATATTAACCACAGAAAACCACCCTTCCAATTTACTTGACAATATATTGTCAGGTTCATTAGAAGCAATCAGAATCAAAAGCAAACAAAACCAAAATTATTCAACAAAACTTATTTAGCAGAAATCATTTATCGTAAACCTACTCCAAAATCTGTTGAGTGCTTTCATATCAGTTATAAAATATTTACTCGTTGTAACCCAACAATTTTAAATAAAACTTTTGCATATATATATATATATATATATATATATATATATATATATATATTATATATATATATATATATATATATATATAAAGTGACAATAAACATTGCAGCTTTTAGTAAACATTAACACACATTACAATATATATTCATACATACAAACATACATCATACATACATACATATATTATATTTATAACGAAGGAAATGTTGGTAAGGAATCAGGTGGACCATAACGCACCAAAGTACTCAATACTTAGGGAAGTAGAGTGGGTTATAGGAACCAGTAAGACCCCGACGGCTGAGATCAAGCCGTTTCGAAGGCTAATTCTGGACTAAATGAAAATTTATCCTGGTATTTAAATAGCCGAGGCTTCTCAAGGGGTAATTCCATATATGGTCAAAGTGATCGTCCAGAGTCAGTAGTAATTCTGTGATTGCAAATTAGTAGGGGAGATGGTGGCTAAACCTGCCAGTAGGAGAAAAAGAGGAGGGGGTGGAGTAGACCCAATCATGCGTTGGTAGTGCCAGCTACAGCTGGGCATGAGGTCAAAGAAGATACTGGGGAGGGGGAGGGTGGAAGTCGGAACGGTAAGTAGAACAATGAGAGGTAAAAATATATATATGAAAGAAAAAATACTGAGAGTGATGAAAAGCGAATAAAGAAAAAAAAGTATAAAAGCAAGTTCTACGACCTAAGTCTCTAGTATTGTTAGGCTAGATAAATATTTAAATAAAGAAATAAAGAAATAAATAAAGAGATAAAGAAATAAGTAAATAAACTAGGTGGGACGGAATAGGCAAGGACCCTTTTAAGAGGTATAAGTACGTAAATCATACGGTGACGGGTCAACAAATGGGGCCAAAATACTAAAGAAACTACCACGAAATAATAATAAATGTTTCTATCCCGGCACAATGCAGCAACCACCCGGAGCAGCAAAGTAAACTAGTAGAGATAAAAATTCTGAGTCCCGAAAAAAATATATACTAATGCTAACTCTAAAATATCTCATACAAGCTACATGAAAGTTCGTACGAAGTAAAGGTAGAATACGGAAAAATAAATTCAGAATCCACCCCGCCCAAAAGAAAAGAGAAGAAAGAAATACTGAAACGAGAAAATAAGGCATAAGTGCCACTAAGAAATATAGAAGGCACGGAAAATAGTGGGAGCGGTCAGAAAAGGGGCAAGTATCCGAGGTCTAACACAACTGCTATAAAAAGCGGAGTCCGCCAAATCTATCATAGACTAGGGAAGGAGATGGGGTACTGAGGCTACAAGGGGCCAAAGGGCAGCCTCGGGTGGGCGAGAAAAGACGCCGACAAAGAAGAAGAACTGGGGTAGAAGGACTAAGGAGGGATGGGAGAAGAAGGAAATAAAGGAAGCGATAAAAGAATAAAAAGAAGATCTTACGTCTCCCTTGCAAGCAAGTGGTTACCCATTGCAAAATCGGCAAGCGGGGTGTTATAGCCCTAGTCTACCCCCCGGGGGTTATTATGGGGTTTGAGGGCGAGGTAAGTCCTACGCAATCTATGTTTACATGAAGTAACCAGGCAGGTTTAGCCACCATCTCCCTACTAATTTGCAATCACAGAATTACTACTGCCTCTTGACAATCACTTTGACCATATATGGAATTACCCCTTGAGAAGCTCGGCTATTTAAATACCAGGATAAATTTTCATTTAGTCCAGAATTAGTCTTCGAAACGGCTTGAGCTCAGCCGTCGGGGTCTTACTGGTTCCTATATATATATTTATATATATATATATATATGAGAGAGAGAGAGAGAGAGAGAGAGAGAGAGATAGATAGATAGATAGAGAGAGAGAGAGAGAGAGAGAGAGAGAGAGAGAGAGAGAGAGAGAGAGAGAGAGAGAGAGAGAGAGAGAGAGAGAGAGAGAGAGAGAGAGAGAGAGAGAAATCACATGATTCAAAGTTCTGTTCAAACCATTTATTAGCTTACAATTGTTTCGTCCAAACCGAGGTGTTTGGAGTTTTCGGAGCAATTTTTTCAATGATTGTTTACATACATGACCTCCTTTCCAACACAAGATACATCCAGAAACATATGTATATATCGATGTACAGTGGGGTGACATCCATTATAATATTTTAGCATGGCAATTTACATTCAAAAATTAAAATTCAATATAGAAAGAACTAGAAAACTATTGCACAGGACAATCAAAAACTATAACCTTAGTATCACCATAGACAAAAACACTAAAAACGTTAACTTGCTAGACGCCACACTCTACCTAGACTCAACGATATATACACCTTTCCATAAACCTAACGAAAAACTGATTTACGTAGCTACCAAGTCTAACCACCCTAGATCAATATTAAATTCTATCTCTAAGGGAGTATCTAATAGAATCTCTAATCTATCCTATGACGTAAACATATTTAGCAAAAACTCGCAACATTATAATCAGGCATTAGATAGATCAGGCCATAATATAGAGATCGTGTTCCTACCTACTAAAACACATAGCTACAACATTATTTCGCACAATATGTCAATGAGGAAATTTAGTAATAAGAATAGCAACCACACACACAAATACGAAGGAGGCCAACAAACGTAACCCACACCACGGAAGTTACCATAGTACCATAAAAGGAAACAACTCATCAGACATAAAAAACAAAAATAGAAGAAATAATACATTTTTCAGACCCTCCTTTCAATCTAAACGTATCTACCAACCTACCCAAGGCTTTCTTCTGACTACTAGATAAAAACTTCCCATCTGGCCACAAATACCACACATAGCCTTTTAAACAAAAACACAATTAAATCTCCTACTCTACTACGCCTAACATACCATACCACATAGCTAGCAGCAATAAAAGAAACATTAATTCTTACTTCCAACAAAGTAAATCACAACAGGCGGTAAACCTGCAAAATAACATTATATAAAATAACCCTGATAACAATAGTAATAATAGTAATAGCACTAGTGTAAGCAATGACGCTGAGATCGACAACCCCCATAACCATAATCCTACAGCTACCATCCAGACTTCTATATAACATAATAACCGGCAGACTAACACCCAAAATAATTGTAACTGTAGATCTAATAGAACCTGCCCTTTAGATAAAAAGTGCTTAATCAATGATTCATATACTCATGCACCGTCACAACTAGCAACTCTTCTGAAACCTATATAGGCTCTACTTCAAACTGCTTCAAAACCAGATACAATTCGCACCTCCACTCTTTCAAAAAACCCAGTCTAGCCAACTCCACTTCACTATCTAGCTACA
>OZ024742.1:114245438-114275438 GCA_964016885.1 Eledone cirrhosa
AACCCCCGGCACAATCACCACCCCTACCCCTGCCTCGATCGACTCCTGTGACAACACGTATTTATTCATATGTCCATACAATGATACTGTTATTTAAGATCGTACATGCACATATACTTTCATATACTTATATGTGTGGGTGTTGGTGTGTGTGCTTGTGGGTGTGGGTGTGTGTGGGTGCGGATGTGTGTATGTGTGTGTGTCTGTGTCCATAGGGGATGCACCTGGGCCTCTGCTTGTGCGTGTGTGCTTGGAACGATGTGAGTTGAGATACAGGTGAGTTGACATATACGTACACTATGCCGAAATAGGAACTGTAGTCTTCTGATTTCCCGGTTTTTAAAACTCGGGTTCCGGTGTTTTACACTCACCCCTGTCTCATTTGCTCTTAAAACGCACCACACCTTGATACCACTTCCCGATTCTGACACACAGCCTTTCTACTTAAGTCAATATTTTCTAAATCTTTCAATCTTTCAGATTGGTTATAACACACGCATTTTATTTTATTTTATTCTTTTATTTTTTTATTCTTTTATTCTTTTATTCGTTTATTCTTTTATTCTTTTATTATATTATTCTCTTTATTATTTTATTATTTTTTGTTTATCTTTTACTTTTTTATCTTTTTATTTTCTTCATTGTATTGCCTCTAATTATTTTATTTCTCCATTTTACTTTATCATATATCTTCATCTGCTTGCCCCCCCCCCCCCCGAGAAATGGTGGCAGGATGGATGCCAACCCACACACACACACACGTTTCTTCTAAACATAGCGGCAGCCGAACTAAAGCTGACCTGCCTACTGATTCCCTGACCCCTAACACCAATGCAAGGGAGGAGGTCAGCTGTACTTAACAAACAACAACAACAGAAAAAGTTTTATAGTCTTTTGACTGAGGAATGTTCTCACAACTGACCAATGTGAGGAAATAGTGTCCTTTGACGCCGAAATTCGTTTGTTCGAATTCATATGATTCCAGTTCCTCAGAGAAATAACAACCCAACCAGGAACTGGGCATATCGGAGTATTGACGGAGTTAAACACGTCAGCAACATGTGTACCCGTCTCTCCCACACCAATTCGGACTGCCTGAAGAGGTCAAAGCCCAGGGTGGATGTCACCGAAATATATATAGCAGTACACCTTTAATAAACAAAGTCACATTTTAAATATTTGACTTAATTATTTTATTTTACACATACATATATAAATATATATACATATATACATATATATACAAGGTGTGTCAGAAAAGTTCCAGGACTGATGTCACAAGAGATTTATTTCTAACCCAATCTTCACAATAAGAGTGTTTCCCTTCAAAGTAATCCGTCTGGAGTCTAATACACTTTTCCATCTTTTCTGCCACGCTTGCATGCACTCCTGGAAGGATTCTTCAGGATGCTCCGCAGTTCCGTTGTCACGGCATTTTTGATGTCGTCCACGTCTTCAAAACGGGTCCCCTCCCGGTCGTACTAGAATATCCATGACTCATCACCGGTGATGACTTTCCCGAGCAAGTCTGGTTCGGTTTCAAGACACTTGAGGATGTCCGGACATACTTGCATGCGTAGACCCTTCTGGTCATCGTTCAGCAGTTTTGGTACCATCTTTGCGCAGACTTTCCGCATGTCCAAATCTTCAGTGAAAATATTCCAGACGCTGTCCCGATTCATACCCAGCTCGCTTGCCGTCAGTCGAACAATCAGCCGACGATCCCTACGCACCATCTGCCTGACGCGCTCAATGTTGACCTCAGTCCTGGTTGTTGAGGGCCTTCCGCTCCTGGGGTCATCTTGCACCACTCAAAAACATGTGAGCGTGAAATCGTCTCATCTCGATACACTTACTGCAGCAATCCCAGTGCTTCTGACGGAGTTTTCCCCGTCCGTACCAGAAACTTCAGGTTTGTTCGTTGCTCTGTGCTCATTGCTTGACGACCTGAATTAGAGGACATGTATATACAATTATGAAGAAAAAAGTTTGATCGCTGCAGAGAGCTAAGATTACAGTTACATACATCAGGGGAATTACTTTGAAGGAGAAAACTCTAAGTGTGAAGTTTGGTTTTGAAATAAATCTTTTGTGACATCACTCCTGGAACTTTTTCTGGTACACCTCGTATATATGTATCTATCTATATATGTATGTATGTATGATGTATGTTCTCTCTTTCTCTTAATTTCGAGTATATTTTGACCGGCCACTTTCCTGGTAGCAAGGTTGTAAAAGAAAATAAATTGTCATCCCTTGAATCGCAAGAATGTTTTGAAAATATGAAGGTGCCAGCTATCGCAGCCATTTATAGACTATGAATTAAGGAGCTGCGCTCTTTCTCCGCAAATCCAAGTTCAGTTATACATTGGTCCAAACGGGTTGTATGTATGTATGTATGAATGTATCCTTTATATAAACATTTGTGGTCTATCACTCCTAAATACTTATTAAATAGGTTTAATTTCACTATATATTGTATCTGATCAACACTAAAATGCAAACAGTCTCTTTTTCTCTGATTAATTAATATTTACAAATAGCTCAGGAGTTACATTTCGCTATCCTCAAAATTTAACGGTGATTTGCCTTTTTTCTTTAATTCACTTTTCAATAAACTAATATGTTGGTAATACATATTTCAACTGTATAAGCAAATATTAGAAATAGTAGATTGTTTTGTGTCTTTAACCCACTCCAGCAATCTAACAATTATTCATATATTCCATCCATATTTACATAACAGAAGAATTTCTGCCTTTTCATGGTAAATATATGGGGGGGGGGGGGGCATGGATTAATCTCTGTTACTAAGTGAACAAACTAAATATTACTTCTTGGCTAGTAAATCTCATAAATATTATTGTTTTATCTTTGCTTCCGTTATTTATTTATCACAAGAATTTCATTCATTGATATTTCATTGGATTTTCATATATGCAAAACATACAGCGTATGTAAAATCGAAATAGAACGTCTTTACAATGTCATGATATTTAACAGCTAGAGGAGCAAGGCATGATGTTATATGGGGTTGCTTTATATATTATATTCTTTATAACTACAGTATTGTAAATTTTAAGTGAGGGCATATCATTCCAAAGGGAGTACTTAACATTTCAAAATTAGATAAATGATTCAAATTGTGATGTTACAAAACAAACATGAGAATAGGGAATTCTAATTGAAATGTGTGCAAAATGATATCAATGAGTTATTTTGTGAGATGAAGAAGAATCATGTAGTAACATTCTAACAGGTTTTGTAATGCTCACAACGTGGATTTACCTGCTTCGTTTTATTATGTTATTCTGAAGCTAAAACCATATCATGTGGCTGTAATTTTCCCCGATTGTCATGTACATAAACCCTGTTAACACTAATCAACAATCATAACAATCTAGTAGTTGATACTGAGCGACTTTAGACATTTTCTCTCCTCCATTTAACATTCACTCGCCGATGTTTCTTGTGTTATTGCAATAATGTAAATAAAATAAAGCATAATTCATAAGTTCTTAGGTGCCACTCTATGAAAGAAAAATTTGACCGTGCAAAGATTTTAAACGTCGCACATTCCATCAGATTTTATCAATGCGACAATTTCATGTGGTTGAGATTAAAAAAAGAACAACCAGTATCTCGTTTTCCATGAAAGTGTTACATTGATAAGAACTGATGGAATGTGCGAATTCTAAAATCTCCGTTTGGCTTTGTTAATAATATAATTTTCTCCGACAGATAATATTTTCTCTGCTACATGTTCTCTATGGGAAGATACATTATTGGCAGTTTTGGTAGAGAGTCGGACACCATGCTTTGAAGCATAGAGTTACGTCCCTTTATGATCTGAGTTCAAATCCCGCCGGGGTTAACTTTGCCTTTCGGGGTCGATAAAATAAAGTACCACTATTGAACTGGGTTTTGCTGGCCTTGTGCCTAAAATAGGACCAATTATATATAATTGGCCAGTAAATCAAGTTTGTAATTTATTAAATTCACGAAACTACTTTTCTCGATTTGAATAGATATAAGACACTTCCGTGTGAATATATATTAATTTTGAAATTTTATATAGCCTTACTTAGAAATATAAGTGCTATGTGCTTGACTAATTTTTCTTCCATTGTTTATTACGAAAATAAATATATGGCGTTGTTGTTTAATTGAATCCAACTTATTTTCATTCGGAAAAAAAATATTAATATACAATTTGTGCATGTGTTTTCGCACACAGTGTATTATATATATATATATATATATATATATATATATATATATATATATATATATATTAGAATTGGCGCTCTGAAATAGCTATATATATATGAATGTATATATAGTGTATTTTGCAATACACTGTATGTTTAATTAAAAGCATTTAGAACACCTTATGCTATTGTTTTAGAGTAGTGACAGTCTCACTTACTTTAAATTTTGAGCAAACAGGGGGCGATAAAGCTAACAGAGCTATGTTTCGTACTGATTGGTACTTATCAAAGCCATGTACCCCACCTGTTTGCTGAAAATCATGAATGTTGGATTCTTATAGAATTTCTAGTAATATTCAGGAAGTGATTATACAGAGCGGTATTTCTTCAAAATGCTTTTAATTAAGCATACAGTGTATTGCAATATACACTATATATACATTCATATATATATATAGCTATTTCAGAGCGCCAATTCTAATTTTCAATTTCTGCTTGACCGGCAACCGGTCTGTATAATCAGTTCCTGATTATTACTAGAAATTCTATAAGAATCAAAGATTCATGATTTTCAGCAAACAGGTGGGGCACTTGGCTTTGATAAGTACCAATCAGTACGAAGCATAGCTCTGTCAGCTTTATCTCCCCCTGTTTACTGAAAATTTAAAGTGAGCGAGCCTGTCACTACTCTAAAACAATAGCATAAGGTCTTCGAAATGCTTTTAATTAAGCATACAATGTATTGCAAAATACACTATATATGCATTTATATATATATGGGTGTGTGCGTGTGTGTGTCCACTTGTCATTTTATCATGTGCGTTAGAGCTAATGGGAAAATCTATAAACCATCTAAAACACGATGATTTCCAATGGTCGTGTGATGAGAAAGGACTGTCTACTAAGTAGGCAACTTTTCCGTCGGATTCGCGCCCCATTGCTGATTCCTTTTTTTATCATCGTAGACATGCAGGTCACTTTTTCAAATCGTCATGCATTTAGAATTTATACCACCTCCGTTCTTAGTCCTCCCCTCTTTCTTTTTCTCACTTAGTCTCTCTCTCTCTCTTTCTCTCTCTCTCTATATATATATATCTCTCTTTCTCTCTCTTTCTCTCTCCCCGACTCTATCTTTCTCTCTCTCTCTCTCTCTTCCTCTATCTTACCGTATTGTGTCTATCTATATAGGATCTACGTCCAACTGAACAATTGTTTCTCTCATGTTGCCTTCTGTGCATCGTTTCTCTTCTTCGCAAATACTTGGCTTTGTCTATATCTACTCTTCCCAGTTGCAGTTGTGTTTTACCAAATTTTATTCATCTGTAAATAGTCAGAAAACCACTTGCCCTGTCTTGTATACATTAGTTACAGTTCCATGTGCATTGAAACTAGTGTTATTGGCGTTAAAGCACCGAAACCACTTGATGACTTTCAGCTGTCTACTGATGGGAAGGACATGCTCTCTGTTTCGTCCTTTTATCTGTTGTCTCCAGCCACCGTTTTAAAAAATCCATGTGTATGATCTTAGCCATGCAAGTCACTGTTATATATATATATAGCAAGAGAGAGAATTAGAGAGATATACAGCGGTAGATGGATTCATCTGCACCCATGTCTATTGCTTTCATCACATTGGCCCATAAAAAAGGGTTCATATTTACTGCATTATATTATATTAGTTCCCAAATGATGGGTCCATTCCTTATTGGAAGTGTCCCCTCTCATGTTTGTTACGGCCCTTGCCATTCTGAGTTCAAATCCCGTCGAGGTTAACTTTGCCTTTCATCCTAGCGGGGGTCGATAAAATAAAGTACCTGTAATACACTGGAATAATTGCTGGCCTTGTGTCAAAAGTAGAAACAATTATTTGAAAAGGGCGGTTGATTGGCAGTATTGGTAGAGGGTCGGAAACCATGCTTTGAAACATAGAGTTACCTCCCGTTATGGTCTGAGTTTAAATCCCGCCGAGGTTAATTTTGTCTTTCATCCTTACAAGGTCTATAAAATAAAGTACCTGGTGCCAACAGTAGAAACAATTATTTGAAAAGTCTTAAATGTGATTGTGAAATTGATATATTAATGGTAGTCTTACGTGATTGATTGTTTCTTCCTCATTTGCTATAAAATCTCTTATTCACCATAGCCAGGTTATCCGCCTGTGGCTCACTCTATGCACGCACACACAGGCATACTCACACACCTATGTATACATAATAGCTGGATCAATATTCCATGAAATTCCGACACATGTTATGATGAACAAATTTAGTCGAGCTACTACACTCAAGTTTGTATTAGTTTCAAATATCTAGTACTGGCTTATTGAAATCCCGATATATGGCGTGTGATGAGCAAATTTAGTCAGGCAATTACACACACGTGTATGTCATTTGTATATACATAGACCTGTATTATCGATTGTACATATACTGTTTATACGAACGTAAGTCTGGATAAAGACGACCTATGTTAAATGGATTGGCACCGATTGCCTACTGGTTTTAATTTACAATACCCTCTATACGTCAACAATATATTAGGTTTCTTGCCCACAATAGTTTTTATGTTCAGCTTAATCAACATTTAAAAGTACTGTTATCAAGGAATCTTTATTAGTTAGCATCATTTTATTTAATTTTGTAATACATTTCACGTTTCAATTGCTAGGTTCGAATGTGAGATGATTGTTTAATGTTTTCCGAATACATGAGTATTGCTTTTTGCCTCTGAACTCAATTATAATTTTCAGGATCATGTCACAGTCAAATAAAACTACCGAGTTATCAGCAACGTGACAATGTTATAATACAAACCCATCACTTCGATTTCGCCGTATACCTCATAATAACATTCTGTGTTGCATGAATAAAGTAATGTCTCCATGAAATTAACTCCAATCACAGTTAAATGAATTCACTACATGGATTATTCCAGTGCGAATAAACAAAGCCTGATAGAAATACGTTTAAAGAGTTTATTAGATGTGATCTATCGAATATAGAATTTCATTTTTTAAATTATATTAGGTAAATTTTGGAGAAGAGTTTTACAAATTATATTACGGATATATTATAAACATTGATCATATTACATCTACCAGTACAATAAGGTTTCAAAATTAAACAGATAAGCTATCTATAGTACTAGCGTACATAGATAGCTTTTACATAAGAAAATATAACTGAATGTATACAACAGATTTGTATATTTGTCTGTATTTTCATGATTTCATAGTCGAAAATCAACAAACATAACACAAGTGTAATTATATTACACAGCCTATTGAAAGTATTTTTCAATACTTCCTATAGTTTGAACATATTATATTTAATGCTTAATTCCTTTTAATATTTTCAATATACATCGGCTTTGTAGTAAGCTAATGTACGTGATAAAAAAAATTCATCGGAAAAAAAAAACAGCATAGATAATATATATTGTGTATGTGTGTATGTATGTATAAAAATACGTATCTACATATATTCCTATATAGATATTCATGTAAATATATATATATATATATGTATATATATATATGTGTGTGTGTGTGTGTGTGTGTGTGTGTGTGTGTGTGTGTGTGTGTTTGTGTGTGTGTGTTTGTGTGTGTGTGTGTGTGTGTGTGTGTGTGTGTGTGTGTGTGTGTGTGTGTGTGTGTGTGTGTGCGTGCGTGCGTGCGTGTGTCTGTGTGTATGTGATGTCTGCGATTATGAGTGTGTGTATTGACAATGAATTTATATCTATTTAGAATCTACTCCTAAAACCTGTGGCATGATGATGGAAATATTTTAAGTTTCACACAATTAACAGAATGAAGAGATGAAAGTTTATTTACATTATATATTGATACATTTCCTCGTCGTTTAAATATCTATGATATATATATGAAGTTATTTGAACAAATAAAATCATTTTCAAATTTGTAATTACTATTTAACATAAACACATTAGCATGAATATACATATAACAGAATACAAGTCAATATTTGTTTAAAGAAATGCATTTTAAAAATATATTTATGTTGCCGTATTAGTAAATCATATCCTGTTTATGTGCATAAAACTATGTTTTACGGTTTTAGTCTGAACATGTTATTCAATCAATATTATTTATTATACAATTAAAATTCATACATCTCTACCTACATACACACGCACACACACACACACACACACATACACACACGTGCGCGCGCGCGCGCACACACACACACATATATATTTATATATAACGGCTTGTTAATAGATGATTTAGAATATGCAGCTGCGTACAAAATTAGGGACATAAAAATGCATACATACATATGTACATACAACGTACGTTTTAATATAATTCACCGATTTTCTCTGAGTAACACATGACTTGAAAAATACAATTTCCTTATGGCCGTTTTTGTTCACAGAATGGATTGGTTTTAGATGGTATCTCATTGTAGATACGTTTCGTAAATTTGAGTCAAAATATTTGAGCTTCATTTCTTTTAATTTGTTCTACCAGTAAACATGGTGGATCCACGACCCCTACTGTTGAGTCTGCTGTTGTGTGACGGCGGCTTAAACGTTGATAGGAAAAAAATTCCATTTCCACCAGCATCACCATTATGAATAATGTAACTACTGACAGCACAACAGACAACAGCAACAATAATAACACCAACAAAAATATAAGCAACACCACCATCGATAACAACATAAACAAAGACAACGAAAAACAAGAGCTAAAATGAAAGAAGTAACAACAACAGCAACTCCGGCAAGAACAACACACCCATTACCAACTGCAACAAGGACAAAAATAACACCGACACCAAGAAAAACGATAAAAAGTACGTCATGAACAACGGCATCAAAAACCAATGACAACACTATCAACAACAACAACAACTTCAACTACAACAAAGTGAACAGCAACACCACTTCTGATAAAGAGCAAATGTCTTTCCCTGTTGGAAGCTTATTCAATTATATGGAGAGAGGGGGGGGGGGTCTCGTTTAGATGCATTTCAGCGCTGACTCGCAAAGCGGAGATCACTGTGCAAGCCGCAATAGAAACGGTGCTAAAATACGGCACCAGCTCGGTGCAGTTTAAGTAGGAAACCATCGCTATGTAGCACACGGTGGCACTTTGCAAACCCAGCAAGGTTATAATGTCCCCAACACACACGAGAAGGGGTACTGTGCGAGTCCGCATTCACAGGATTCCAGGGGAACAGACATGTGGCGGTGCCTGGGAACCGTGATTTTTGAGGGGACATATACCGTCCTGGTAGTAGCATCACGAACAACCACGTAAGACAGGTCCGGTGTTGATTTGGAGACATTTCTACCTATCAGGCCATAGCACCTAAAAAAAAATAATAATCCCATAAAACGTCCGTCTCAAAAACGTGACAAACCTGCAAATAATGACTGAAGGTAGAAGGGTGAACTGTTACGTCCGCGGAGAGACTATGCATTTACGACCCTTCTGCCCTCAGATAAAAAAAAACAAAACAAGTGTTCGAAATCCTCGAATGATCCCGATTCCAGTGATGGGGCAAACACCCACACAATCACCGCCAGCTCCACCAGCAGCAGCAACACCAGCGGGTATGGCACCACCAACGATAACCAACCACAATTCCCCAAACGAAAACAATCTGAACAAACAGACGAACAAAAGAACATACACAATTTGAAACCGCAGACACCACACTCAAAACGAACATGGAGATATAAAAAAAAACACCACCCACACCATCACCATCAGCACTTAACTAAGCCAAACGCAAGCAAGTAAAGTAGCAACAAAAAAACACAATTTCGTACTTAAAAGAAGCGCTGACGAAGAATTTATGTCCCTCTTAGCAGGAAGACGGGAAAGAGAGGGGGATGATTGCAACAAGCACATTGCAAAAGCCAGAAGATATGTATCAGGTATGAATGTTGCAAGACACCTACAAAGGGTGACAGAGTGCTTTCCTCGCGACGTGGGAACCCGAATAACATACCAACAAGCAAAAGTTCTAATAATCTTGGAGGTGGAACCACACTGACCCCACAAGGCCCCAGGATATAGGTAGATATCTCCTCTTTTATTTTAACCGCACACCATGACCATATTAATAGTGACACTTTAGAATGTTCCTGAACTTGGGTCGTCCTGGAAGCAGCGTCAACCGCTGAACGTGCTCAGGGCAATAGATGTGGATTTGACTGCCGTTAGCGAGAAAAAATACTTCCGACATGCATGGACTAGCCCCCATTTTCGACGACTATCATGCTTTGCCTCTTTTACTCGGCTGGGAAATGGTGTTGGAATGGCGTGGTGTTTAGGGAAAGGCATGGATCTCGAGGTAAGGTCGACCAACCTGGACGCAGACGGTAAGTTGTTGGAGAAGAGCAATAGGAATGATAGTGCCTTTCAATTAATGGCTGTCTGTAGGTGGTTTGAAGCCTTTCTGTGAACGTCAAAACCACCTACCGTTAGCGGGGTACTGGATCGGCATAGTAGACACACACTAGAATTATGCCGAAGTAGCTGATAGGAGCGTGGGGTGTTAAAGCCACAAACATCGGATCAGCCATTTCCACCTCTCTGACATGGACCGACTAGATTCCTATGAACCGTAAATGAGGACATGGACTGACCTCACAGGGTCATCTACATCGTATATTGATACGGTTTTATTTGGTAAATCAATCAAGAGAGTATAGGTTGCCCACAAGTTTGTGATATTCATGGTCAACCTAGATAGGACATGCAGTTTAGGACCTGATTCCTGGAAGCTGAAAATATATTTGGAGCATGCAGGGACTGGGACAAACATTTATTTGCGTGAACATTTACAAGCAGGTCATCTACAACAGGTGGTCGGGTGCTCTCAAAAGAGTAATTAGAGTATGTCGATAGGGTTTAGTAGCGCTAGAGAAAAATGGAAAGGGGTAGGATCTGGTAGCTAAATTAGACGAGGCGATTTGTAGTGGCATTTAATCTGATATGTTAGCAGTGTAAATGAATTTTCCTTTGTCAGAGCCAATGTGCGTGCTCTGAGAAACGAGGGAACCAACACTGTTCGAAATTCGGGACGCCCTAGTCAGCTGTACGAGGCGCAAGTCAACCAGTTAGGATGGTCTACTCTACGAACTTTAGCTAGATATGCTAGACGTGTTCTCATATCTCCTCGAAGAACTCTACTGCAACTCGCACATTTTTTCAGTTCTCCTTTTTAATCATTATATGTCCACTGATTAATGTCCACACATTATATGGCCAGTGGATTGGCAGTATCGGTAGAGGGTCGGACGCCATGCTTTGACGCATAGAGTTACGGCCCTTGCCATTCTGAGTTCAAATCCCGCCGAGGTTAACTTTGCCTTTCATCCTTATGGGGTCGATAAAATAAAGTACCAGTAATACACTGGGTAATTGCTGGCCTTGTGCCAAAAGTAGAAACAATTATATGTCCACTGATTATCACTTGTTATGCACGGGCTTCCGACGCCTCATTTTCTAAATTGTCATGTATTGAAATTTCTGAACTTATTCGAGGACATGTTGAGATTTAATGAAATGCTTATGCTAACAAAAGCATGTTTTCTTTTCATCGTTCAACAATCTGTCGGTGTTCACAGAGAAGTACAGAGAGAGTGTCATATTTTCCTAATCTCATTTTATTGCATCTAGATAATCCTTGTACTATTTTCTTTGTTTTGAACTAAAATATATACAGTGTAAATGTTGCCCTACACTATACGCCTCGTTTTATATTTCTGGCGAGATAATACTTTACCTCCTGAAAGCATTTGGTCAATTGTCTGAAAATGCACATCTCAGAATAATCAATGTGGGTCAGTATTATTACACATCACATTGGATTGAAATTTGCGCGTTGAAAGGCATTGGGCTGATGCAACTAAAATGAAGAGATCACACTCTGCTTTTTGCCCAGCACTCCGCTGCCACTTATAGGAAATCATTTGACCTACATCCGCTTCTTTGCAACAGAGAATATACTGTCCATGCGGTGGGTTTTGCATCCATTTAGAGCACAGTATGTGTTGCTCTTCGCGTTTTGTTTTATTATGATCAAGAGAGGCATGCTAACCTCGAAGAGATTTGAACTCAAAACAGAAAGTGATGTAACTCTATACCGGGAAGCAATTTGCCCGATGATCTACCACCCTAATAATAATAATAATAGTTTCTTAATTAGGCAAAAGGCCAACACTTTTGTGGGAGAGGAAAGCCTATTACATCGATGTCATTGCGTTACTGGTACTTTCATTAAGCTTGTAATAATTGTTTCTAATTTTGGCACAAGGCCAGCAATTACCCAGTGCATTACTGGTACTTTACTTTATCGACCCCGTAAGGATGAAAGGCACAGTCAACCTCGGCGGGATTTGAACTCAGATCGTAAAGGGACGTAACTATGCTGGAAAGCATGGCGTCCGACCCTCTACCGATACTGCCAGGCAAAATTAACTTCAGTGTGATCTGATCTCGAGACTTAAAGGGAGGTAAATCTATTTCGAATGTTTTTCGACGTTCAACCGACACTCCCAATCCACCACCCTAGTGATTATAATAATAGTTTCTGATGTAGCCGCAAAGCCAATATTTAATTTTTTTTTTAATCAATTACTCAGTGTAACTTTCAGCATACGTTGTTGTGCGAGGTTAGCGGGTTTCGTATGTAGTACATGTTCTATGTTTTTTATTAGCAACATTGGCAACATGACGATACCCATATATAACAATATCTATATGAAAACATCATTTCACATGAAAAATACTGTAAAGCAAATAGTTAAACTTTAGTTATATTAGACTTTAGATCTTTATTAAATATCACCCTAACGCGTCATATCTGTTACTTCATGAATAATTCATCTAACTCTATACTTTGATGACAGTCTTCTTCGTTAAAACACAACTATTTCTTAGACTGTTGTTTATATTATATTTTTATCTCATCCGCCTTATGTCGTACGATATGAGTTTTATTTTAAGAGAGTTCATTTCTTCGTTGTTGATATTGTGAAAATTTCCTAAATAATAACCGGGCCAATTTTATCCCTAGATAATTGGCAGTTTATTTAACTAATTCTCTTATTAAACACTGAGTTGTTTGTCATTCCTATATACATGTGGATTGGGAGATCTTTCATTCAGACTCTGTTCACTTCTATAGGGATAAAACGGGAGAAGATTATTGGAGAGTTATTTATCATATTTTTCAATAAACATAGAATAGTTCCATTTATATTATTCTTTTTCCTCTCTTCTCTAAAATCTTCATTTATGGCCGTGCGAAATAGAATCAAGTTTTTACATTCATACGAGATTTTTGGAGTATTTTTTGTCTTTTTGTTGATGTGTGTTTCTATAAGAATAATATTATGCTTTTAAACATGCATCTCTGAATCCCCGTAATTTTTGAACATTTTCCCTTGACAAATATTAATTGAAACTAGAATGTTTATATGCAAAAGAAGTATGAAATAAACAATATCTAATTATTCGGCAAGCTGCACTAGAGTGGTAAACATTGAACGAACAACTTATATCTTGTACCATTCTTAGTATCTTCATATATATTGAAGATGAGTATCTTTCACAGAAAGGATATCCATTATATTTGGTATGCTGTGAATGACCGTTAACAAGAAACCGGTTTTTAGGTCTACTGGATTTGGCCATCTGACATCACTTAACCTTAGAAAGTAAGATTTATTGTTTTTGGTATTCATTTCAAAAGTATTACCCACTGCAAACACAAAAAGGTATCATGATATTGTAACGCAGTCCTATATATACAGTAACAATGTATTTATGTAAACATAATAGAATGAGGATATCTTCTATCACATTACAACATAAAATATCACTCATTATTGACACAATCTGACTTCTATCTCGTCTTTCTCGTATCAAATCTGCTTCGGCCTTAAAGGGTATGTTTGGGGTTTCTATTCAATCTCTTTACGTATAAATAACACGTAGGCAATCATACATACATACACATGCACCCCTTTCTTTCCCTTTATCTCTCTTTCTATCATTCTCTCTCTCTCTCACTCTCTCTATCAATCTGGTTATTGTTTCCTATCGTTGCTTTTATTCAATTTTCTATCATCTCTTGGGGAAACTAAATAACAAACGCATAAAAAGAAAGAATTCAGGAATATGAGTCCTATGCAGGGACGAAATAACTTAATATTGCTAGTAAATCAATAGATGGTGAAAATGAACATTAGAGAGAATTTTTATTTTCTCATCGTTTAGAAAAGAGAGAATCTCTCCAGATTTTATGCCATGAGAAAATGCGTCCAGTAAGCATTGCAGTGGAATTGTTGAAGTGATTTTAAGATTATTTAAAATTGAGTGCATTATTCAATCTTTCCGGGCTCAAAGCAACGACCGTAATGTTAATTGAGTTTGGTTTTTGCAATATTTGCTACTCATTCAAGTTAAAATGACGATATATATGCACAGATCACTGCAGAACATATTTCTGATGTTTTCGACAGGTTGTTGAATATCAGAGCAATATGATGTACCTGCTTGACTTATATCAGTATGTAGCATGGATAAATGTTTAATGAATTCGCTTCGCGTATATTATGTTTTACCACAACTGACTGCGAACTATTACAAATCGTCCGTCCTGAGTAAATTCAATTAAATGAAATCCAATATGCGGAAAAAACATTTTAACCTTGGTTGAAAGACGGGATATGATGTCAAATGAACAATTTGGTCATAATGTGTAGCATTTAACATCTGTACAATCCACCAGCGTTACACTTGCCTATTAGGCACTTGATTTCTCAGGCACTGACAATCTAATTTACTGCCTAGCCGTTCCGTTGACGATATATTGTGACTTTCATCACGTGTATATGACATACTGTAAACATGTTATTTGAAATCTGTAATGCTTTTTCAGTTCCATACCCTCTATTATTGTTGCTGCTTTGTATCATGATGATAATCGACGTCATCATCCTCATTATTATCTTCATCTTCATCATCAATATAGTACTCCTATTCATCCTCAATAACATCTCCCTCATTATAATCATCAACATTACCAACACTATCTAATCGTGGTCATCATCAACGTCATCGTCATTATTACTACCATCAATGTATTCTAATGAAAGTTGTCCTTAGGTTACAGATACATATATCAGAATGATATTTTGTATAAGTAAATAAATAAAATATTAAGAAATTCAAATCGCAATGATATGTTTTCTTACAGCTGCGATTCCTAAGCAATTTTCAAAAAAGAAAATGGATTAATACCTGTTGGAAAGAATAAAAACATATCAGAGATGCACAGACATATATGCACACATACATACACATACACACATACAAAACACACACACACACACACACACGCATATGTATATATATATATATATATATATATATATATATATTATAAAAAAGAGGGAGAAAGTTATTAAACTGAAATTGAAAAATCAATAGAATAATACATGAAACAGTTTAAAATGGCTACACATGATATATATTGTTCTTTTTTTTTCCATAAAGCAGCTGTTTTCCATCAGCAGATTGTATTGTTCAAGGTCGAGATTTATACAAATATAAAACGCTTATATATATATATATGTATATATATGCGCGTGTGTGTTTATGTGGTTTATGTATGTGTGCCTGTCTGTGTGTGTGTGTGAGTAACAATATATATGTATACCTTTATGTATAGACATGTACATATAGATATAGACACACGCAAACAGGCACATATATATATATATATATATATATATATATATGAACATATATATCTGTATTTATCTATCCATCTCTCTCTCTCTCTATATATATATATATATGTATTTATATATATATATATATATATATTTCATTCTTTATGGGTGTGTGTAAATGTGTGTGGGAATGTGAATAAAAGTTAGTTTATATACCACTGTCGTTTCAATTCAAAATCTAACATGAAGTTTTGGAGAGTATTCCCTAACAACTTTCTCTGTCTTGATAAACTCTGCTGTTGATAGTTAATCGGTCGATAAATTAAGTAATACACCATGTATGCTAGATGGAAAGGTTATTTCGCAATATGTGTTACATTGCAGCAACTGTTTTGGATATATGTGGAATATGCTCAAATGAATTGTTCTTTCCTGAGAATCAGTAACACCTTAGCTAATAGTTACGGTCACCAAATGTTAATACCAATGAAAAAATCATTGTGCACAAAATTAAATTCTTAAGAACTGGCAAATTAACTTCTTTCTTCTTCATTACTTCATTAAATCTATATTCATCTATTGCACAACTGTTATATCAAATTCTTCAGTGGGGTATATATGTATTCTCATTTAACGACTTTTAGATGAAATTAGATTTAGCATCAGAAAATACCTCATGCATCCATTTATTCGACATCCTGGGATCAAGAATGCGAACGCTACAGAAAAGTACTTTCAATTAATCACAATTCAAAGCCCCTGTTCTATTCCGCTCCGCAATATTAGATTATACAGTTTTACAATAGCAAAAACATGAAATAAAAATACTATTTACATTTAAACGCAATGTCTGACGACAATTAAATGGATAGTTGCGGCATAAAGATATCTGTAGGCATTCGAAATGTACATAACCTGTGATGTGAGCAACTGTAGATGAATATAAATATATATAAAAGCGTGAACCTAATAAACCTTTATTTGTCTTCTCTCTGATTTGTTCCCGTATAAATTTGCACTAATTATATATATATATATCGGAAAAATTATGACCCCGGCGGCAGAGCTCAAGCCATTTCGACGTCTATTTCTGGACTCTGCTGTCGGGGTCATACTTTTTCCTAATTCCCACTCTCTCTACTACCCTAGTATTGAGTACTCTGGTGTGTTATGGTCCATCTGGTTCCTTACCACAATTCATTTTTATATATATATGTATATATATATATATATATATATATATTGTTATGCTTTGGGAGGGTCATGTTGCCAATAAGAAACACACGCACCAGTTTCTTTCACTCCAATTTATTATAAGTTAAATTTATGAATTTAAAAATGTATAAATTAATAAATTTCCGGTTGGATGGTTGGTTCCACAACCGGACGGTTGTTCATATATTGTCAAAGTTCTTTCGTCAAACATTATGTCACATCTTCAGTGACTGGGGATTATTTTCTTTGTTTTTGTGCCTCTCCTTTGTTCTGTCCTACGCCATCTTGTTTTGTGTGTACTGTGTGCTTAATTTGCGCATGTGTTACTTCCGGTTGTCTGTGTGTGTTTATATTTGTTTATTCATTTATTTACATGTTACTGGTTGGTTGATTGTTCTATGTGTGTGTGGTTTCATTTTGTCCTTAATTGTGAGTTGTGATGTTTCTATTCATTTCATGTGTGACGAAAGAACTTCGACAATATATTAACAACCGTCCGGTTGTGGAACCAACCAACCAACCGGAAATTTATAAATTTATAAATTCTTAAATTGGAGTGAAAGCGACTGGTGCGTGTGTTTCTTGTTGGCAACATGACACTCCCAAAGCATAACAATATCGGTTTCAACACACGTTTTCAAATAAAGTATCTTCCTAAACAAATTCGGAAACGAAATATATATATATATATATATAAAAGAAAGATGAATTCGAAAATGCAACTGGTGTCTTATTTTTAAAAAAATATATATATTTATTTGGTTCCTTTATCGGTTTCGCAGTTCTTCTGCATTTCAAAAGTAGAGTTGAGATGGAGGGTCTGTGGTTTTTCTCACATCTGGTTGGTCTCTGAATGTTACTTGTTCTATATTGAAAAAGTGGCTCGAAATGCCAGGTTTTTCGAGAAGTAATTTGATTGGTTGGTCAATAATTATGATAAATTTCGCGCCAGTTCGCGTTAGAACGGGGGGGGGGGTGTCACAGCTTGTTTTTTTCATATATAAGTGTTTGAATTTCTTTTTACTTAAAGAAAGGGGGGTTCACGAAGGCTTTTTTTCAATAAACGTAATTTGATTGGTTATAAATAAAATTATGGCTGTCACGTGAACAAATTTACATTAAATATCGCGCCCTTATTTGGACATCTATTCTATAGCCTTTTTAGAAAGTGTTATGACAAGTAAAAGATAATGGTCAAGAGAAATTGGATGGGAGAATTGTTCTGGTTCAGTGAATATGGTTAGTTCGCTGCGGTGACAGAATTCCGATTTTCTATTGAATAAAGAAAGTAAAGATATGTATGTTTATTTGTGAGTTTGTGTGTGTGTGCTGTGTGTGTGTGTGTGTGTGTGTGTGTGTGTGTGTGTGTGTGTGTGTGTGTGTGTGTGTGTGTGTGTGTTGTGTGTGTTTGAATTTATTTTTACGTAAAAAAAGGGGGCTCACGAAGGCTTTTTTTTAATAAACGTAATTTGATTGGTTAAAAATGAAATTATGGTGTCACGTGAACAAGTTTTCATTAACTTTCCGTGCCCTTATTTGGAAATCTATTCTGTAGCCGCTTTAGAGAATTTTATGACAAGCAAAAGATTAAAAAAGAGTAAAAAACTAACAGCAATCAAAAACATATATATATATATATTTATATATATATATAAATATATATATAAATATATATATATATATATATATATATATATATATATATATATATATATATATATATATATATATATATATATATATATATACATATATATACATATATGTATGTGTATATATATATATATATATATATACATATATATATATATATATATATATATATATATATATATATATATATATATATATATATATATATATATATATATATATATATATATACTTAGATACATATATTTATATGTGTATGTATGTTCCCTTAAACCCCAGCCAGCTTAAGCGTATGAGGAAGCGCATATCGCACTTTTTTAAGCAACACGGCTTATCCGTGATGCTAGATCCTAGCACTAACAGGGTGAATTTCCTTGACGCTAACCTGGAAATGAATACGGGCATACACCTACCTTATCACAAACCCAATGAGAACCTGCAATATGTGAACAGGCAATCGAACCACCCCAAGTCAACCATAGAAGCAATAGTTAAAGGGGTATCAAAACGCATATCCACCCTATCGCCTAACGCGGGCGCTTTCTACCAGCACGCTGACTATCATAATGAGACACAGCGCAGGGCCGGTTACACAGAGACCATAGTGTACAACAAGGACAGGGAAGTGCCTAGCACCGAGGTATGCGGATACGACAATAACAATAGCACATCCATAGGTAGACGAAACGACCCGGAACTAGCTTCCAGGAACACGAGTAGCAGCGTAGATCACCACAAAGACACAAGACGGACAATAAGACAGACAAAGACACACACGGTCACCAGACCACCCAGTACACGTAGACCGAAGCCCGGCACGCTCACCACACGTGTTGTGGAAACTAGAACTAGGGGCAGAATTAGGACAAGTACGGATATGGAACCCGGTAGAGGGAACACCCGGCCCTGTAGCAATGATATAGCCCCTACAGCAGCACCACATAACATTAACGAGACTAACAGTAGAGCCGACAATACAAAACGGAATACATCAGTAAGCGAACGGCGCAACCCCGACGTCCACGGTAGACATATAGATAGCTGCAACATAGGGGACGAACTAACTGGCGGGAAAAACCCAGACGGACACCAGACCAAACACATATTCATGCCACTACACACACACGAAGGAACAAGACAAGGTCTCAGGCCGTTACATGGTTTAACGTGCCGTATTCTAAGTATGTCTGCAGCAATGTACCAGGCCTCTTCTTCCGAGCGTTAGACGAGTGCTTCCCGCTCTCGAGCTGATACTACAAGATTTCCAACCGCCACACGGTGAAGTTTTCCTTCTCCACCGCACCTAATATGGCCGACTATATGGCCAAAGCCAACGCGGCAAAGATGGGGAACCTCGACCGTCAAACGCGGCGGCCGATGACCATCAATGGGAGCCGAAGGGCCCCTAGCAGACTGGTTTTCCAACTACAACCCGTCTCTACGGCTGAAGACGATACAATCCAACACCATGCGGAAATGAGTGGTGGAGGGGAAACCACCGTGTCGGGAGAAAAAACACCCTGAGTATCGGAAGAGGGCCGTGGAGGATCAAGGGCCAGGCCTCCGAAATGAACAATATAATGACAGAACGTGCAATTGCAGAGCGGGCACACAGTGCCCCCTGCAGGGAAGATGCATAATTAAAGGCCTGGTATGTAAATGTGTTGTTAGCATGCTCAGTATAAAGCTTACCTACATCGGCGCAACATCCAGGACCTTTAAATCGCGGATGTATAACCACATAAACTTTTTCAAGGACCGGACCAAGAGGCACTCTACTCGGTTGGCGGACCTGGTGTGGGACTTGAAAGACAAAGGCACCCGTACGCCCTAAACTATGGTATCTTTCGGCATGCTAATGGATGCTCGGCTGGAAATAGAAAATGTAGGTTATGCCAGTCCGAGGCCATGGAGATAGTCAGACTGAAGGATGATGCGGTCAACCTGAAATCGGAAATAATCATGACGTGCAGACACCAGAGTAAGTGCACACTCTCCGCTTGGAATCCACCGGGCAGCCCAAGCTAAAGGCATGCGGCGGAGCGCACGCCGACCAGAGCGGTGAAATGGGTTCAAGAGATCAGACACCATACCCTGTTGACTCTATATACTCTGTGGGGTAAGCCGAAATAACCCAGGATGCCTAACCGACTCTGCATGTCATCCTAGGCAAGAACATCGCCTGAGCCGGGACAGGTTGACCCATATTCCATTGATATTAATACAAAGCCTTACACTAATAAGACATTATACTTTAACCACAGTGGCATACTCCAGTATGGCCGGTTCACAACTCCCCCGCATGTGAATATTTTTAGTAGAGAGTGCATACTCTCCGTGTATTCCATTTTGTAACACCTAATGTGTTTTCCGTGTACAGACCCATGTGTGCATCTCATACTTCACTTGTGTACTATCTCATATACGTACACGTTCCTTCTTTTTTTATATATATTCTGCACGCATTTTCTATTTACGGTGTGCGCAAACTATTTACTGTAATATCATGAACGCCCATTATGTGGCTTTGCGTGAAAATTCCATTTGTGGATTGATCCATGTTCGCAACGTAACAACTTTCTCTGTAAACACATATAACTGGGCGCACCCTTTCATGTATAGATCACTGTGTATCTCTATGTGCCGTTATATGTATAGTTTTACTGTGTGGTGGATTGACAGTATCGGTAGAGGGTCGAACGCCATGCTTTGATGCAAAGAGTTACGGCCCTTGCCATTCTGAGTTCAAATCCCGCCGAGGTTAACTTTGCCTTTCATCCTTACGGGGTCGATAACATAAAGTACCATTAATGCTGGCCTTGTGCCAAACGTAGAAACAGTTATATGTATATTTTTAATATATTTTATACTTTTTTATATATGTGTATATACGTATATGTGTATAAATATATATGTATATATGTGTGTGTATGTATTTTCTATATATGTACATGTTTATAACAAGATGCATCCTTTCATGTATGACCCGTTGTGTATCTTTATATGACTTTGTGTGTATATTCTATTCATGTATATATATATATGAATTCATGAATTTGTTGAGTCTAAACAGATTACATACGTAGTATTGTAGGTATGTGTGTGTGTGTGTGTGTGTGTGAGCGCGAGAGCGCTTGTTTGTGCGTATGTATAAAACCGAAAAGAACACGCAGCCTTTAAACATTATAATGGACATAATGGCAGGACAAATTACGCTCGCTTGAACAATAATACTTCATCACCACACTATAATAGAAAGAATGTTGCTGAATCATGTTGATTTTAATTCATTGGTCCTTCGATTTAACTATTCCATTTCCGTTCATTGCGGACATTTTGGAGCAAGTTGTACGTCTTCTCTGTTTATTTATTTTACCGAGCTTAACTTTGCCTTTCATCCTTACGGGGTCGATAAAATAAAGTACCAGTAATGTACTGGTAATTTGCTGGCCTTGTGCCAAATGTAGAAACAATTATAGAATTATCTTCTTAATTTCATATGAAAGATTTTATTAAATTTATATAGATCATCATAGAAAGATCATTGATAGCTAAAATATTATTGTATATATATATATACACACACTCATATATATATTTCCGACCGCACGGAACCCCTAGACCCACGGACAACATACTTCACACTGAAGGACCATAAATCCGATTTTTACCGTAAACCCTCTATCAGGCTTATTAACCCAACGAAGTCCGACAGAGGGAGAATCAGCAAAAAAATCCTAGACCGCCTGATACCAAAAGTCAAGCAACACGCCCGACTTAGCCTATGGATCAACACCCAGGAAGTAATCTCATGGTTCAGCAATATGGAGGATAAACGAGACACTAAATTCATACAGTTCGACATAGAGAGCTACTATGCTTCAATCACCTTACCGCTACTTACTGCCGCCTTGGACTTCGCCGAAACACTTGTGCCCATCACCGACCAGGAAAGAAAAATCATCCTCCACGCCAGGAAGACAGTCTTACTCTTTGACGACTCTAAATGGATAAAAAGAGCTCCCGACTCACCCTTCGACGTCATCATGGGCGCCACGGATTGGGCGGAGGTCACAGATCTTATAGGATTATTCCTAATAGCCAAACTCACCGATATGTTTCCTGCATTCGGTGGTGGATTGTACCGTGATGATGGGCTCCTTACCCTTAAAGGGTACAACCCCAGTAGTACAGATCGGGTCCGGAAACAATTAATCAGCTTATTCCGCGACTGGGGATTTAAAATAACCCTACAAACGTCCCTGACCCGAGTAAACTTCCTGGACGTGAACCTCGACCTCGAAAACGACCTGTACAACCCATACAGGAAACCTAATGACAACCTGCACTACATCCACCGCCGATCAAACCATCGTAGCAACATCACCAACAACCTGGTCAAAAACATCTCCCTCCGCATATCCCGTTTGTCAGCTAATGAGCGGGTATTCGATGAACATCCGCCTTATTACAACCAGGCCCTCAAGCGGAGTGGTTTCCGGGAGGAAATATCCTACTGTCCAGCTCTCATTAGCGGAACGTAGGAGACACCGCCGTTCACGCAATGTAACATGGTTCAATCCTCCCCACAACGCAGAGGTGACAACTCCCATCGGGAAACTAGTATTTAGGCTCATTGAAAAACACTTCCCACTACAACACCGCTACCACAACATAATTAACAAAAATACCATCAAACTCTCTTACAGCACTACACCCAACTTCGCACAAAACATCGTCTCCTCTAACAACAAAAAACTCAACCCCGATGGAATAAATAACCTAAATAGCAGGAGGTGGAACTGTCCGGATAGATCCATTTGCCTACTCGACAATAGATGCAGAGACCGTAATGTGATCTATCAGTGCAACGTGAGGACGGATACCTCCAACAGGCTTATATAGGACTAACCGCATGTGACTTCAAGACCCGGCTATACCAACATAGACATACCTTCCGAAACCCTGCCCGGCGTCACGCCACTACACTTTCGGGCCTCATATGGGACCTCAAGGACAACAACATCACCTATGATCTCACTTGGAGATTACTGTCCAGAGCCAATTCTTACACGGGAGGACGCCGTCCGTGCAATTTATGCTCGGAGGAAAGTTTACAAATGCTGTTTTCGACGGACCAACTCCTAAACAAGAAAGATGAACTGGTTACTGCATGTAAACATAGATTGCGTAGGACTTACCACGCCCTCAAACCCCATAATGACCCGGGGGGGGGGGGTACACTAGGGCTATAATACCCCACTTGCCGATTTTGCAATGGGTAACCCCTGCTTGCCAAGGGAGACGTAAGAACTTTTTATTCTTTTATCGCTTCCCTTATTTCCCTCTCCCCCATCCCTCCTTAGTCCTTCTACCCCAGTTCTTCTTTGTCGGCGTCTTTTCTCGCCCACCCAAGGCTGCCCTTTGGCCCCTTGTAGCCTCAGTACACCCACCCCCTCCCCTAGTATATGATAGATTTGGCGGACTCCGCTTTTTATAGCAGTTGTGTTAGACCCCGGATACTTGCCCCCTTTTCCGACCGCTCCCCCTATTTTCCGTGCTTTCTATATTTCTTAGTGGCACTTATGCCTTATTTTCTCGTTTCAGTATTTCTTTCTTCTATTTTCTTTTGGGCGGCGTTGATTCTGAATTTATTTTTCCGTATTCTACCTTTACTTCTTACGAACTTTCATGTAGCTTGTATACGATCTTTTGTAGCGCGGCGGTACCTTTAGAGTTAGCATTAGTATATATTTTTTTCGGGACTCAGAATTATTATCTAGTACTAGTTTACTTTGCTGCACTGGGTGGTTGCTGGCCTGGTGCCCGTGATAGAAACCTTTATTATTTATTTCGTGGTAGTTTTTTTAGTATTTTGGCCCCATTTGTTGACACGTCACCGTATGATTTACGTACTTATACCTCTTAAAAGGGTCCTGCCTATTCCGTCCCACCTAGTTTATTTACTTATTTCGTTATTTCTTTATTTCTTTCTTTATTTCTTTCTTTCTTTCTTTATTTATTTTTCTAGCCTAACAATAGCTAGAGACTTAGGTCGTAGAACTAGCTTTTATAGTCTTTTTTCTTTACACTTATTCGCTTTTCATCACTCTCAGTATTTTTTCTTTCATATATATATTTTTTACACCCCATTGTTTTACCTACCGTTTCGACTTCCTCCCCCTCCCCAGTATCTTCTTTGACCTCATGCCCAGCTGTAGCTAGCACTACCAACGCATGATTTGGTCTACTCCACCCCTCCCCTTTTTCTCCTACTGGCAGGTTTAGCCACCATCTCCCCTACAATCACAGAATTACTACTACCTTTTGACAATCACTTTGACCATATATGGAATTACCCCTTGAGAAGCTCGGCTATTTAAATACCAGGATAAATTTTCATTTAGTCCAGAATTAGCCGTCGAAACGGCTTGAGCTCAGTGTCGGGGTCTTACTTGTTCCTATTACCCACTCTACTACGCTAAGTAATGAGTACTTTGGTGCGTTATGGTCCACCTGGTTCCTTACCACATTTCCTTCGTTATATATATATATATATATATATATATATATCATCATCATCATCATCATCATCATCGTTTAACGTCTATCTTCCACGCTTGCATGGGTTCGGACGGGTGTTGTCCCATTTGAGGCAAGATTGGTTGTCTTGCTCGTATAGGACTGTCTGGTGGGTTTTCTACGGATGGATGCCCTTCCTAACACCAACCACGTTTACAGTGTGGACTTGGACGTTTTTACCGTGTTACCTACACGGCCACATTACAGCGTGGACTGTGTGTCTTTTTTGTCGTGACACCTACACGACCTCAATTATTTCGGACTGGATATTGTGGTACCAACATAACTTTACATTGAAAGGGTTAGTGTGGATGGGGTGAGGTAGTGGGATGCAGGTGTATTTTTGTCAAGAGGTCCCTACTGACTGTAGGTTTCCCTTTGTACTTAGGCAAGGCGGGTCTTTTGTATTACTGTGTAGCGCCAAAGATCTCGGTCCAGTGACATTGTCTTGGAGAGGTGTTAGTGTATGATGTCGGAATTTATCAAGTCATCCCAGGTTTTTCTAGATCTGCCTACTCCGTCGCTACCGCCTATTTTTATCGCCCTGCACTTTTTTATACAGCTGTCATCTTTCATGCGCATCACGTGATCATACCAACGTAGTCTTCTCTCGAGTAAACAACATCTGATCGCTCTTATTCCTAATTTATCCCTTAGTTCATTTATGCTTTGCCGTCCACGTATATTGCTATTACACACCCAACTGAGCATGCAAGCTTCGTTTCTCTCCAGTCTGCGTATATCCTCTGCACACAATACCCAAGTCTCACTGCCATGTAACATTGATGTTCGTATGCAGGCATCATACTGCCTGCCTTTCAATTTTAGAGAGAAAACTTTAGCGGCCAATAGTGGTATAATTTCTCTGAACTTTTCCATCCCGTTCTGACTCTAACTACTATACTTTCAGAGCACCCTCCACCGCTGCTGATTGTGTCATCCAGGTAACGGAAGTGTCCACTATTTCTATAGAATCGTCTGTGCAATGGAATGAGCTAGTATTCTGTGCGCACTTGCTGCTACTTATTGTACCTGAGCACCGGCGACATATAACATCTATATTCTTAGTTAGCTTATCTGTGATCCCACTACACCTTCTATGCACCCATTCTCTGCATTTGGGACATAAAATGGAGTTTCTGCTTACTCATTTCCTACATACTGAGCATGGCCATTCCCCAGATGGGACCAGTGCCTTATTTTCCTTCCTACAAACTAGAACTTTAGTTTTAGACAGGTTAATTTTAAGGCCTTTTGATTCTAGGCCATGCTTCCATGTTTGGAATTTTTCTCTAGTTCAGCCATTGATTCAGCTATGAACGTTAGATCATCTGCGTATAGCAGTTCCCATAGGCAGCCGGTCTTGAACTCCTCTGTTATAGCCTGAAGGGCAATAATAAATAGGAGGGGGCTAAGAACGGAGCCCTGATGAACACCAACTGTTACGCTAAACTCTTCACTATATTCGTTGTTAATTCTAACCTTGCTGACTGTTTCTTTATACATGGCTTGTATAGCTCTCACAAGCCATTCGTCAACACCTCGTATTCTGAGAGCCCACCAGATAATGGGGCGTGGGACTCTGTC
Organism: Eledone cirrhosa; assembly: GCA_964016885.1. Taxonomy (NCBI): domain Eukaryota; kingdom Metazoa; phylum Mollusca; class Cephalopoda; order Octopoda; family Eledonidae; genus Eledone; species Eledone cirrhosa. Next base: position 114,272,414 of record OZ024742.1, read on the forward strand.
AAAGACTTTCTCCAAGTCAACAAAAGCTAAGTATAGCTTAAGTACGTCGCCTGTAGTTGTCGTACAATGAAAAGAGCGTATGTGGTACTTTTACCTGACACAAACCCGAACTGCATTTCATCTAGATCAAGTCGCTCTCTGATTAGTTGCGATATTACTTTTTCTGTGACCTTCATGGTCAATTAATTTAATGCTTCTATAGTTTGCCCTATCTAGGGCTTCTCCTTTACCCGTGTAGCAGTTAATGATACTTCTGCTACGCCAGTAATTCGGAACGACCCCATTCTGTATGACTTGGTTTACTATCCGGGTGACCATAGTGTGTCCCACCGTTTCAGATGCTTTCAGCATTTCAGCAAATATTTCTGAAGACCCAGCCGCCTTGCCTGTCTTCATATCTTTGATCGTCTTACTTATTATACTACCTTCAACTTACACTGCTGGTCCTTCTATTGGATCGACGTGTGGGAGACTTTCTTTCTCCCATTTATTCTCCTCATTTAGTAGCCTTTCGTAGTGACACTTACAAGCTACGTTCTTATGAGCATCAGTGATGGCAAGTACACCATCATCATTAAGGACACGCTTCTCCCCGACAATATCAAGGTTTTCCTTGACACATTGCCTAGCAATCCTGGTCCTCTTACGAAGTACACTTGTCTCCTAGCTCCCCCCCAGCCCCTTGATAGTCTTCTCTACTTCCCCCAACCCACCATACTTTCCAAGCCTGCTTTTTGGCCTTGATTGACTCCTCCACCTTACTGTCCACCACCAAGTTACTCTCCTCCTGCCTATAGATCTGTTCCAGCCTCAGATTTCATCTGTCGCCTTCGGCAGGTTAGCTTTCAGGAATCCCACTGTTCCTCTATATTGTACGACTCTAATTGCTCTTCCTTACTATCAAAAGCATCAAGTAATATGCTTTTAAATTTATTAATGGCTGTGGGATTATTTAGCTTCCATATTCTTCTCCCGAGGATAGTCCTCCTCTGTTGTTGAGTACGTCTTGACCTGACAATGAGGTCTCTGATTATGAGTCTATGTTGAGAGGTGCATTCTTCATGGGGGAGGGATTTAGTGTTTACAACAGACACTCTGTCACGTCTTCTAGTAACGATATAATCTATCTGGCTGGTGTAATCCCCTGATCAAGTGATCAAGTGATTGTCTCATATTTTGAAGTTAGTGTTACAGATAGTTAGGTTATTTGCGTCACAGAATTCCAGGATTCTGGAGCCTTCCTCATTTCTAGTACCAAACCCATAGCCTCCATGGATTCTGTCATAGCCGTCACGATGTTGTCCAACGTGACCATTTATGTCGCCTGCGATAATTATGTAGTCACTGTCGGTTATTTGGGAGTTAGTGAGCATTAACGACTCATAGAATATCTTTTATAACGCCAGGCAGTCCGGATTGGGGTGCATATGCAGATATTATCGTCACAGTATTTCTATTGAGAACAAGTCTTATTTTAATTATTCTGTCGTTCACTCTATTTACGTCTATTACCTTATCTGCCCACGTTTCTGCTACCATGATACCTACTCCACCCAGCCCATTGTCATTTCCCACCCAGAAAAGCTTATAGCATCGTTTTTTACCCACAATGAATCTAGCAGACCCACCCCTCCAACTGGTCTCTTGAATACACCAAACATCGACCTCCTTACGTTCAAGCATTTCTACAACCTCGTTAGAGCGACCTTTTAAGGTGCCTACATTCATTGTACCAACTCTGAATTTTGGATTGCGTTTGGAGGGTGGGAACGGTGGGACGCAGGGGGTGGGGGTGGCGATATGGGGTTATGTTATCCATCCGCGGCAGAAATATAGAGGAGTAGTCCTTGCATTCTCGTCCGGCAGCATGAGGTGAATTTGTCTTTATCTTTGGCATTGTCACTCAGTGTCCAGATTTTTTACTTGTCAAACTCTCCAGAATTCCGTAGTCCATCCATCATATCGAAAGGCAACCAGGTCTAAACTTAATAAGTGATAGCATAGGCCGATGACTTATGATTGGTCCACGTAGTAATAGTGGTGAGTGGGAGGGATATGGGGTAGTTAGCGAGAAGGTATAAATAAAATCCTCGAATTTTGGGCATAATTGAACAAGCATATATGACAGTAATAAGAGAATAATTATGTGGATTTAAAAATACAAGAAGATTGTTCTGAACAATCAGACAGAATTATCGAATAGCATTGATAAAGCAAAGGTTAGATTCTGGACGAAATGATACGGATAGATGAATGGACCGGGAACAAATGGAGAGAAGAGTAAAGAAAATAGCATTTGTACGTTACATTTCGTCGAGCGAGCGAGCAGCCTAGCCAGGAATAAGGGGTTGACGAATTCTGAGTTTCGTACTCGCAACAGTTTATTTTATATTTGGAGAGAGGGAAAGGGATTGAGAGAGAACCAGCAAGATATATGGGGGGGGGGTGAAGAATAGGATAGAGCGGAGAACGTTATTTTATAAAATCCTAGAATTTTGGCCATAGTTAAACGAACGAGAATTTTGGCCATAATTAAACGAACGAGAAGGTTTAAATCAAATCCTCGAATTTGGGGCATAATTGAACAAGCCTATATAACAGTAATGAGAGAAGAATTATGGGGATTTAAAAAATACAAGAAGATTGTTTTGAACAATCAGACAGAATAATCAAATAGCATTGAAAAAGCAAAGATTTGATTCTGGACGAAATGATACGGATAGTTGAATGGACCGGGGAAACAATGGAGAGAAGAGTAAAGAAGGTAAGTTATTCCGGGTTGAATCGGAGGTAACCACAGTAAGTAAGGTACTCAATACATAGCAGAGTATAACAGTTTTAATATAGATGAGAATCTACAGGACTAGAATTGTTTCATTCTTTAGAAATCATCAAGTGATTTTTAAAGAATGAAACAGTTCTAGTCCTGTAGAATCTCATCTATATTATATATATATATATATGTGTGTGTGTGTGTATGTGTGTGTGTGTGTGTGTGTGTGTGTATGTGTGTGTGTGTGTGTAT
>OZ024742.1:114277938-114345438 GCA_964016885.1 Eledone cirrhosa
TAAATATATATCAAATATATAAGAACCGTAGAGAAAATATTTATTAAAATAACAGATTAAATTTTAAGCAAACTTTAATCTGTTATTTTAATAAATATATATATATATATATATTGTTATACTTTGGGAGGGTCATGTTGCCAATAAGAAACACACGCACCAGCTGCCATCACTTCAATTTATTATATATTTATAAATTTACAAATTTACAAATTTATAAATTTCTGGTTGGTTGGTTGGTTCCACAACCAGATAGTTGTTTATATATAGTCATAATCCTTTCGTCACACACTCTGTGACCTCTTCAGTGACTGGGGATTCCTTTCTTTGTTTCTGTGCCTTTCCTTTCTTCTGTCCTACGCCATTTTCTTTCTCTGTGTGTGTTGTGTGCGCAGTTTGCGCATGCGCCACATCCGGGTGTCTGTGTGTGTTTATGTTCATTTATCTATGAACATGTTCATCGATACAACCCCTAGAGGCGAACTAGCCTACAAATTTAGAAGGGCCCTAAATAAACATAAACTCAATATTAAGATAGTAGAAAGACCAGGTACCTCCGTAAAAACACTTATTAGCAATACATACCCGTTTCAAAGACCCTCATGTATAGATAAGATATGTATAACCTGTAAAATAAGCCCCCATATTAACTGTAAAACTAGAAATGTAGTGTATAGCATAAGATGTACTGAAGGACTATGTAGAAACAAAAATATAGTGTACATAGGTGAGACACCTCGTAGTATAGGGGAACGGATAAATGAACACTGGCGATACCTTCAAGATAATAAATAATCATCTGTACTCTACCAACAAGCTTAGATAGAAGACAAGGGTAAATTAGAGAACATAGAAATAAAAATAGAATCTTCACACAGAAAAGATGCAATGTAAAGACAAATTACAGAGGCAATAAACATAAAAGAATCACAACCAAAATTAAATAGTAAATATGAGTTAGACAGCAACATCACAATTTACAATTAAGGACAAAATGAAAACACACACACATAGAACAAATAACCAACCAATAACATGTAAATAAATAAATAAATAAACAAATAGATAAATGAACATAAACACACACAGACACCCGGATGTGGCGCATGCGCAAACTGAGCACACAACACACACACAGAAACAAAATGGCGTAGGACAGAAGAAAGGAAAGGCACAGAAACAAAGAAAGGAATCCCCAGTCACTGAAGAGGTCACATAGTGTGTGACGAAATGATTATGACTATATATAAACAACTATCTGGTTGTGGAACCAACCAACCAGAAACATATAAATTTGTAAATTTGTAAATGTATGAATATATAATAAATTGAAGTGAATGCATGTGGTGCGTGTGTTTCTTATTGGCAACATGACCCTCCCAAAGTATAACAATATCGGTTTCAACACACGATTTCAGATAAAGAATCTTGCTAAACAAATTCAGAAACGAAATATATATATATATATATATATATATATATATATATATATATATATATATATATATATATATATATATATATATATATATATATATATATATATATATATACATATATATATATATATATATATATATATATATATATATATACGTAGGTCCCGGGTTGAGTCGGGGATAACTAGAGTAATTAAGGTACTCAATACATGACAGAGTAAATTGTTTTATTTTATAGAAGGAGCTTCTACAGGACTAGTATTGCTTCATTCAGATGAAATCTTCAGGAAGCTGATTGGTCAAGTTAACATACAAGCCACAGGTGGGAGAGTGGCTTGTATGTTAACTTGACCACTCACCCCAGTCTGTGCCATGATTCGGTCTTGTTAAATGTTTAATTTCTATTACCAACCCACCTAAAAAATTTCCCTACTATATATCTGTTGAATTACTATTCTTGGGGTTTTTATTTATTTATTTATTTATTTTTTTTTTTATTTATTTATATATTTTTTTTTTATTTGTTTTGTTTATTTATTTATTCATTTATCTATTTATTCATTTATTTACTTATTTATTTATTTCAAAAAAGCACTCTGGCTAATTGACCACTCCCCCCCAAAAAACGGCCTGTGCCATGAAGTGGTCCTGTGTATCTAAGTACCATCCCACCCCAAAAAATCCCCCCCATCCACCACCCCTCCCTTACCACTACCTAAATGTATAAATGCCAGAACTTAATATGATACCCAGCTTCCTGAAGATTTCATCTGAATGAAACAGTACTAGTCTTATGAAATAAAAAAATAAAAAAATAAAAAAAATATATATATATATATATAAATATATACATATATATATATATATATATACATATATATATATGTAAGTATGTATGTATACGTTCATACATATATGTATACAGACGTACAGTAGCATGCATATACATATATATATATATATATATATATATATACATACATATACACATATGCATACAGGTACACATACACATATGCACGCATCAGTTTAGCCGACGTTTATTATAACGCCTGCTTTGTTCGTTTGTTTGTCAACAAATCGAACAGCCTGAATTTATGCCATACGGTGTTAAGGCAACCACGTCACCTTTTTGTTCAACACTGACACAGGAACGATGTACTAGTTTCAAGCTTGTTAGCTATCATCAGCACCGTTTACCCATCTGCCAGATAGTTGAACGTTCCAAAGTATATACTTTCCTTATGAAAATTAACGGCTGAGCAGCTTAATTTGCATATTGAGTGAGTTAAATCGGTCAGGCATACCGAAAACGATAAGTTGAAAAAAATGAAAACGAAATTTCATTTCTCACTCTTAGTATGGCACTTACTTAAATGTAAGTATGTATGTATACGTTCATACATATATGTATACAGACGTACAGTAGCATGCATATATATATATATATATATATATATATATATACATACATATACACATATGCATACGTGGTTGCCTTAACACCGTATGGCATACATTCAGGCTGTTCGATTTGTTGACAAACAAACGAACAAAGCAGGCGTTATAATAAACGTCTGCTAAACTGATGCGTGCATATGTGTATGTGTACCTGTATGCATATGTGTATATGTATGTATATATATATATATATATATATATATATGCATGCTACTGTACGTCTGTATACATATATGTATGAACGTATACATACATACTTACATTTAAGTAAGTGCCATACTAGGAGTGAGAAATGAAATTTCGTTTTCATTTTTTCAACTTATCGTTTTCGGTATGCCTGACCGATTTAACTCACTCAATATGCAAATTAGGCTGCTCAGCCGTTAATTTTCATAAGGAAAGTATATACTTTCGAACGTTCAACTATCTGGCAGATGGGTAAACGGTGCTGATGATAGCTAACAAGCTTGAAACTAGTACATCGTTCCTGTGTCAGTGTTGAACAAAAAGGTGACGTGGTTGCCTTAACACCGTATGGCATAAATTCAGGCTGTTCGATTTGTTGACAAACAAACGAACAAAGCAGGCGTTATAATAAACGTCGGCTAAACTGATGCGTGCATATGTGTATGTATACCTGTATGCATATGTGTATATGTATGTATATATATATATATATATATATATGCATGCTACTGTACGTCTGTATACATATATGTATGAACGTATACATACATACTTACATTTAAGTAAGTGCCATACTAAGAGTGAGAAATGAAATTCCGTTTTCATTTTTTTCAACATATATATATATATATATATATATATATATATATATATATATATATATATATATATATATATATATATATGTATACATATATATATATATATATATATATATTATATATAAGGGTCATAAAATTAAACTACCAATGTGTGAAACGAAATTTAAGTTTATTTGGTATCGTGCATAATTACAAATAGGAATAGTCAAATTTATATAATAATTTTGAAATCTTATCTTACCCATATAAAAACATGGTCCACTTTACTTGGTGTACTTAATCTGGGCAAGAATCATTTTTCAAAAACATGATGCTCTGAATGTTTCAGAGCCAATAACTTTATGCAGTTTGTTATTCTTAATTTATTGTTTTCTTCTTTATACTCTTAATTTGTTGTCGTATATACAAATTGGTAGAATTCCAAAATATATTTGGAAGTGAAACTGTATTTAATTAAATTAACTGAAGAATATTTTCATACCATAAGAATAAGAATGTTACTCAATGATTATACATGTTGGTATCTTCAGGTATACCTGGCAATACCATTGCATATTACCTTTTTTTATATTCTACTGTGAGGCAACAATTAACTGTAACTTCCCGAAATTTAAAGAATCAATGAGCAAAAGACTAGATAAGTAGTCTAAATCATGCACTGGTTCATACCAAAGAAGAAACATACTGTTTGACTACATCTTCAGCTTGTTGATCAATAACTATATTTATTCATGGCATTCATCTGCATATTATCGTGCAATATTGCTATTGTTGTTGGGATGTGTCTATGTAGTTGGTTTTCTGTCCTATCATTGGAGAGAAGTATTGTAACAAGGTATTCATTGTTATGTTACTAAAACCAGCCCTTCAGATGTTGTAAGCTAGCTGTACAACGTTCCAGATTATAAGCAATTTATTGTGCAAAATAATTAATAGTTACCATATAGTGTCGAAATTGCCCACCACTTCAATTGGTCAGAATCAGCATGGTATCTGAATAGAGAGGGCAATGAACGAAATCAATAATTTCAAGCAAGTCATTTAAAATGATACCCGAACAATTCTGCCAACTATATTAGATAAAATGTCTCTTGGATTTGGAGTACGTGCATGTTCGTTGCTAGTTCAAATACACGAATAATTTACCTTGCCCTTGCTTCTGTGTACGTCGATTAATTAAGCACTAAAGGATATTATAAGTTGTAGAATCAGGAGAGTTATATATATACTTGATGTCAGTACAACTGCGTCGTGATAATTCACAAAGTGAAACAGCTAATATTGAGAATAATAACATTCACCAAGTTAAAAATAAAATCAGAAAAGAATGAGAGAAGAGAAATTGACATATAGATCGTTAGAGAGGGTGAGGTTGTGAACAATAGGTAAGATATAGGGAGAGCATGTGACGCCCAAACTTATTCGCAGTCCAGTGAGTTTGTATAATTAAACTAATAAAACAAAATTATCTTCTTGTCCGAGGGAATGAAACAAAGAGCCAATTATATTGAACGAGTTAGGAATAAAGAGCATAATTTGAAAGTCTCTTTAAATATAAATGTAATTTTTTGACGTAAAACAATATGTAATCTAACAACATATCCCCCCCACCCGCCCCATTGTTACGGGATACGATTTAAATTACTTAAGTACTTGATTAGTACTTGCGTGCGAAAACTTAGGCTTTTTGCGGAGAGATGACTCTTCATTGAAAGTCATTCGAAGTGAAAATAAAAGGCAAAACCTATTTAGAGTTTCCGCCGATATATGCAGATAGAAGAAGGCATAACATAACTGATTGAATTAAAAGTGCATGTGGGCATTACTCATGTAAACATATATTAGAAGATGAATCAATAAACATGGTTTCACTTTAATATTTGGTCTGACAGTCTACCAATTCAGGAATTGGAACAAAAAGCTTAGTAGGGAAACATGACAAAAAGAAAATAATCAAAATATCTACGAAAACCTTGACATTATTTTTTTTTTAATGGCACTAGCTACTCCTTGTTGGTATAACAAAGCAATGATCAGGGTGATGTTTTTACAACTTGATAATGTTTGTGATATTCATTTCGAAATTGGATTGTGTGGAAACAAAATAGTAAGTAATGCATATTTTGCTTTACTGAGTACTGCTAATTTCTTTTAACCATTCCATTTTCCCCTAATTGTATGTACACAGTATTAAGATAAACAAACAACAAATCAATAAAGTTAACTCTACGCCTTTTAAATAACCGGCCATATTTCCTCTTAAATTGAGTCTCACATATTTTATGAATCAAATATCCCTTCAGAACAAAAATAAGACTATGACTGGAGATCTAAATAATTTACGTCACTTTTTTCAAATAGTTTAAAAGTAATCTTAAAAAGTCAATAAACACGATTTTGCTTTTGGCTGAATACATTTTGCTCATAATAGCAGAGAATACAGCATCGAATTCAGGATTCTGAATAATACAATAGTTCAATATTGCTCGTACAATCTTAACAGAAATTGTGTACTATTACCGATATACTAATTATACAACATCTTTAAAAAACACCTTCGCCAAGTTACACATAATTACAGAAGAGAAGTTAATTTGCATTCAATATATACAGAAAGTTTTGCAAGCTCCAGATGAGATAATGGGACTAGACAGAGTTTCAAGCGCCCGGATGAAATCACATTATTCTCCCAAAGACCAAACAATGTTTAGCGCGCTGCAGTGGTGAATATAATTGTCTAATCCTTTCAGATATTATTCTTCACATAAACTGATGTTTTGAAACATATTTTCTGGCGGAATTTGGAACGTTACATTGGTTTGTCCAGCTAAACGATTACAAAAATGTGCATAATATTCAACAATAGTTGGAAATAACCTTCAGATATCCGCATGAAGAAAATCACAAATTCATATTGTTAAAATACGGATTAAGCTTAAGAAACAACAAAGAGATCAATACCACCCATCAATTGCAAGCGAGCGACAAACGCAATACTAACAGTAACAGCAGGCAAGAGGATTATGTTATGCTATATTCACATTGACATTGTCGAATCCGTCCAATTTTGTGAAGAAAAGAATGAGTTATCGATGGAAAGTGATTTATAGATGGGATATTATGTAATTCCAACGAGATTTCCTTTTCACAACTAACATGGCAAAAAATATGCCGACCCGCCTGGAAATTGGTGGTCCAAATACGAAAATAGAAACCACGTGGACATACACGAAAGACATCACCTACAGATTATTTCTTCTAATGGTAAAAAGAATAGTGCTAGAAATGTATACAAAACTGTCTCTCTGACACACTGTATGTGTGTCAGAGAGACAGTTTTGTATACATTTCTAGCACTATTCTTTATATTTAAGTAACAGCCGTACTAAAAGTGGGAAATGAAGTTTCGTTTCATTTCCTTCCGTTTATATATATATATATATATATATATATATATATATATATATATATATATATATATATTAGTGAAGTAATTACAAAGCAGGGGCATTGGGAGAAAGTTAGTGTGTATATATATGTGTGTGTGGGTGTGTAGGTGTGGGTGTGTTTGTGTGTGTGTATGTGTGTGTGTGCGTGTGTGTGTACGTGTGTGTGTATTATATATTATGTATATATACACATGTGTGTGTGTATATATATATTTTTCCTACATTGATACACAGCCACAAACGCACGAACACAAGCACACACAAACAAACGCTCATATACTTCCATACACATATATTAAAAATGTATATCCTAGAAAACACTGAATCAAATATTTCCAATAAATCACTTTAAATTCCAATATAAACCTTCGTAAAACTATGGTCGAAATCATAGTAAAGGTATATCATTTGGTGTTAAATCAGTTTAACAACGCTACATTTGTACAGAATGATGTTTAAAATTATGTTTTATGCTTGGGTAATGATTTATTATCATATATGTTTTAATGTTAATAAATTCATACATGAAATTGAAAGGAAAATAAATCATGAAAGAATGAAATACAAAACCATTTCTATCATATATTTCAGATAATATAGCAAAGACATTGGTTACTTGAGTGATATAAGGATGATCTACTCAAGTACATAATTTGTCATAAATTTGCTGTGTTTCTCTCTCCCTCCATCCCTCTCTCTCTTTCTCTCTCTCTTTCTCTCTCTCGCTCTCTCTCTCTATATATATATGAATATATATATATATATATATATATATATATATATATATATATATATAAAATAACAGGAGGCTGGACTGGTTTTAATCCTTGAAAGGTTTATTATACTATGATCATTTCAATGACCGAGTTCCATATGCATCCGGTGATATCAACAGCTATTGGAATATAACAAAGGAATATGTAAAATACCATGGGTCCGAAAAATCAGAGACAGAGACAAAGAGGACGACTGACCAACTAGCTGCCTTCACCGCGCCAGTCGCCATCAAAATGATGGCAACTGAATCTACTAATGACCATCTGGTGAGGGGCGAACGCTTATGATGCACTACCATCTCTCCGCCAAAGAGAAAGGGGAAGAAAGAAAGGAAGAAATAAGAAAAAAGGAAGAAAGAAGTCAGCGTAAGGGTCACACTACATTCATGCTAGAAAATGACGCGAAAAATGCTCCTCCAAAGATTCTATATTTAACAATGGCATATATAATGGGTGTCTGTATGGTCTAATGTGTGAACCGAACATTGGAACGTTAAACTTATGTTACGACTTATAGGATGAAATTAAATTAAATTTAAAAAAATATCAAATTGCAAAATGATAAATTGAAAAATAAATTATTAGAAAATTAAAGGTTAAGGTAGCGAGATTTATTTAATGAACTTACAGACAAAGTCTTATATGAAAACATTAATCTCGATAAGATATCAGGATGGGATATATAGTAAGATTTCGATTGTGAATCCAGCCAGCACCCCCCGAACCATGAGTCAGCCAGTTAAATTAATTTTTCCGAGCACTCAAGGAAGGCTGAATTTTCCGAGTGCTCTCCACAATATTACACCAAGATTAACCATACGGAATGACAAATTATATCCAGTGGTGAACCGACAAACCTAAAGATATATATATATATATATATATATATATATATATATACATAATATACATAATATGTATCTGTATATATATATATATATGTTTGTATGCAAGTATGTGTGTGCTTATATATATATATATATATATATATATATATATATATATATTATATATATACAATATTAAATAAATGGAAAACTATATTTATAAAACCATATTTATTTCATTATATATATTTCGGGGATATCATATTAACAATATGCTATGCCTTCATCAGACAAAATACAATATAAACAGTTTTATAGATAAATAGATTCGACATACCGTAATAAACACCGACTTCATTTGAAGAGGTTTACGCTAGCAGTTTACTGCTAGCGTAAACCTCTTCAAATGAAGTCGGTGTTTATTACGGTATGTCGAATCTATTTATCTATAAAACTGTTTATATTGTATTTTGTCTGATGAAGGCATAGCATATTGTTAATATGATATCCCCGAAATATATATAATGAAATAAATATGGTTTTATAAATATAGTTTTCCATTTATTTAATATTGTAAATATACTCCAAATATTTGTCGAGTGCTTTTATATCAGTTATAAATATTTACTAGTTGTAACCCAACAATTTTAAATATAACTTTACATATATATATATATATATATATATATATATATATATATATATATAAATATATATAGGACCCCGACGACTGAGCTCAAGCCGTTTCGACGGCTAATTCTGGACTAATTTAGTCTAGAATTACCCGTGGGGGTCCTACTCGTTCCTATTACCTACTCTACTACTCTACTACTCTAAGTATTGAGTACTTTGGTGCGTTATGGTCCACCTAGTTGCTTACCACATTTCCTTCGTTATATATATATATATATATATATATATATATATATATATATATTTATTAAAATATATGGAGGTGGCCACACCATTAGCTAAGATCTTCCTTTCCCTTATTACGAAGCATTTTCCCCCTACACATAAATATAGTAAAATGTTTAATAGAAATACTATTAAAATGTCTTACTCCACGGCTCCTAACCTTGCACATAACATCACAGCTTCAAATTTAGCTAAACTACCTAGCCGTAGGAACACGTGCAACCCTGTATTTAGTACTAACTGTAATTGTAGGAATCGGGTTGATTGCCCCCTATCCGGGAAATGCCTCTCTAGTAACATTGTCTACAAATGTAAGGTTGAAACACCCACGTCCCGTAGGGCCTACATAGGGTTAACTGCCAATAGATTCAAGCAGCGTCTTTACATGCATCCCATTCTTTTCGTTACCCTCTAAGAAGGAATATGACGTCACTTTCAGCTTATATCTAGAGTCTAAAAGACAACCACACCCAATATAAGTTACACTGGAAGAACCTAGCTAGGGCTAGATCATATACCGGAAATAAAAGACCATGTGACCTCTGCGCCGCTGAGGCCCTGGACATACGCTACGCCACAGACCACACCTTAAACAAAAAATCTGAGGCAATTTCGGCTTGTAAACATAAATTGCACAAAACGTTCCTGTATTACAGCCCCACGTTATACCCTAACGGATAGTACGATCTATACGTGGATATTTTACGTCTTGATATGGGAGCTAAGTATATGTTATGTTTATACCATTTCTTATTTGCATAGGTAAGTATATATTACCCGTATGTTTTGTGAAGGTACGTATAACTGCTCGTACGTATATTTGATTGTTTATGTTATGGCGTATAATTTTATATATTCTGGTACATATGGTTTGGCTATGTGTATACGGGAGTTTTGCGTCTGTGTCAGTATGCAGGTTCGTACGTATGTAGGGTGTGTGTATATGTGTATGTCATGTTTTGGTTGACTTACGTCTCCGAACATTCGTGTATTTACATGTAGGTATGTGTGTGCGCTTGTTATATACGTATTTATTTATTTATATACGTTTATATAATTATTTATTTATTTGTATACACGCATACACACACACACATATTTATATGTGCGTGGTTTCGTTTACCTATGGTAAGTGTTTTGCGTATGCTTGTGTATGTAAGTATTTGTTTGCGTGTATGTATTTATTTATTTCTATTACTTCTGTATTGTATTTATTTACTTTGTTCTTAACTCTGTAGCGGAGATTCATTCGGTCTCCTAGTTAGCATTTTAGTCTACGACTTCTGCTATACCATTTACGTGGTTTTGTCTTTGCGTGCTATTATTCTCCACGCTCCACATATGACGTATTATCTTCGTTTTTTTTGTTTATTGCCAGCGAACGTCTCTATGAACCACCTAAGAGAACATTAGTCTACGACCTCTTTTATACCATAAACGTGGTTCTGTCTTTGCGCGTAATTGTTTTTCACCGCTCCTATTAATGACGTATTATATTCGTTTTTTCCCGTTCTTTGCCAGCGAACGTTTCCACGAGCCAAATTATCGTCTTCCTGTCTTTCTCCGGTTGCAACGTTTTTTGAAATATCCACTTCTGCGTTTACAGATTGACTTTGTTAGTCTCAGAAGTTCCCGTTAAGCAGCGATTCTTTGCTTAAATTTTAATCTGTTATTTTAATAAATATTTGCTCTACGGTTCTTATATATTTGATATACATGTATCCCTTATCGAGCCCTCTTTGGATTTAAGTCTTCAAATTTATTATTATCCTAAACTGACAGTAGTCCGTTTAGTAATATTGTTGTCGTCGTGTTTTCGTTGGCAATCGTCTGTTTACGACAGTACAGCGCGGCTCTACTTTATTTAACTGAGATAAAACTTATATGAGCATGAACAGTAGATCATTACGCATCTTCTGGCTTAAAAATATAGAAGTTTGGTCCAGCGGGAAAAAGTTTATAATCAAAGTTTACTGATAAATCTTGTGTTCAACATTGAGTAGTAAGCGTGACGCTAGGGGAGGTAATTACGAGGTAATTACAAGGGGAGGTATTCTAATATATTTCAAATTGTATTTTTAACTAAATTCATTTATCATAGTCTAATATCTTAAAAATAGGTGAGTACTCGACGATGATGACCCATGTCCCCGCCATGTGGAGGGGATGCTTAGGAGCCATCCAGATATCATGTGACCTTTTTTGGTTCGCGGTGTCCACATGATATCTGGATGGCCCTTTATACTAATTAGTCATGTATCTGCATAAAAATTATACCAGATCATTCTGATTAATGGCTTGAAATCTTTTACAAAATTAGTATGAGCAACTAAGAGGTCATCAATAGAAATAGAATTACTTTTTCAAGTTTTCATGCACAGCATTTTTGGGGATTTTAAATAAAAGTTAATATCATAATTCTTATTTTGTATACCCACATTGCAGAAACATGACAATCCTATATAAAGGTCGTAGACAGCAGTATCAGTTTTTATCCGTAACACCATTGAAATGTACAGGTTTCACCAATTCACTATTATGCACTAATCATCTCAAATGCATTCATGATTTACTAGCTTTGTCATTAAGCTAGTTGCCTCAACTAGATTGCAATTATACTCAAAAGAACTTTAAAATGTCAATCACTTGTCAGTAATTCACTATGATCTTTTAATTATTAGATAGTTGTTGCTTGCATTGCCTTAAACAATAGTAGACCAGATAGAAAAATGCGTACAGCAAAAAAAATAATATTATTGGAATATAAACCTTTAAAAATACAGGACAAGAAACTAAAATAAAACTTTAAAAGAATAGGACAAGAAACTAAGACAAAACTTTAAAGAATAGGACAAGAAAGAAAAAATTTACAATAATAATAGTTGAACATTTTTTTTATTCGTTTCCTGTGCTATGCCCCAGTATCTTCTTGATTAGTGCATAATAATTGTCATGCTCTCATTGTGCGTTGCCCCTGAGCGGTTGGTTCTGGTTGGGGTTGGTTGGCTTAGCAGTTCTGCTCCGTCAGAATGACCAGTGCAAGAAGAATTGGCCGATGCAGCTGCCGGTCTCCTCCAAGAATGCATTTCTGGTCCCGCAACACCAGACGAAGATCGAGAAGACGACCGGGACAAGATGTCGACTCTGACCACCGACTACGGCACCTCCCTCAACCACCGGTCCTCCCTCCCTCTGTCCCGTCATCCCTCCAGTCCTCCTGCACCCCCTTCCTGTACCAGAAAGCTGTGGCACGCATTCATCTGGACTTCGGACTTGAACTCAAGGACAAGATGCAAGGAGAAGATCGACGGGTTGGTCATGATCAAGGATGAGCGGGACGACAAGACCCTCCGCTGCTACTCAAGATCTGTGCTCATGGGCCCATGGGTCCATTCACATTATGCATGACACATGAGGTGTGTCGCTGAATGAATAAATAGGAGTATGGTTATGGCCCAATTGGTGTTCAAACCAGGATCAAATTATCCCCCGGTCTGACGACGACCTCTGAATGCGGAACCCAGAGCCTATGAATGTGGAACTCGATTTTTTACCAATAAAAATGTTGCCACTAATATTATTGTACATTTTTTTATTTCTTTTCCAATTCTTTAAAGTTTTATCTTAGTTTCTTGTCCTGTTGTTTTAAAGTTTTATTTTAGTTTCTTGTCCTGTATTTTTAAAGCTTTATATTCCAACAATATAACTTTTTTTTGCTGTACGCATTTTTCTATCTGGTTACTATATATATATATATATATATATATATTATATATATATATATATATATATTATATATATATATATATATATATTATATATATATATATATATATATATATATATATATATATATATATATATATATATATATATATATATACGTACATATATATACATATATATATACGTACATATATATACATATATATATAAGCAGTGAATATTTGGGTACGCGTATCCTTGTGTTTACCACTTTAATCTATGTGTTCGGCTGTGTGATGTTGGTAGCGGGGGAATAAGAGTTACGTATATAGATAACGTCTAAGAGATAGTAATAAAGTCTGGGCATACGTATGTGGTTATTATTCTTAACATTCGAACGTTATCTACATCTGCTGCTGCTGCTTCTACTGTGGACGATGATGAGGATGAGGATAATGACGATGGTGATTATGATAATAATATTTTTTTCTACTTTTAGCACAAGGCCAGCAATTATCCAGTGCATTACTGGTACTTTATTTTATCGAGGCCGTAAGGATGAACGGCAAAGTGAACTAAGGCGGGATTTGAACTCAGAATGGCAAGGGCCGTAACTCTATGCGTCTGACTCTCTACCGATACTGCCAATCCAATGATGGTGAATACAAAAGTTTTATGGTCATGAAGGTTTTTATGATGGTGGATTTAGTGGGAGTAACATGGTGGAGTGTAACTAGAAGAAGGATGACGCTTCTTAATTAAAAAAGCCCACCGAATAAAGCAAATATCTGACAATAAATTTTAAAGAACAAACATTATTGACATCTCTTTTAATTGTTTGAATTTATATCCCCCACCCGTTCTCAATCTTTCTCTCTCTTTTTCTCGGTATTATCAGATCTAAATGATTACATTTTTGCTATTACACCACAAATCAAATTTACATGCATACTAACAACCTTCCAGCTTTCGAACCGGTCTGTAGTAGGCTCAAATCTATTCCTATGTCCTATATTTTAATCTGTCATTATGAACATTTTCCTCAGAATAAAGGATAAAAGTTTTTTTTTATATATTGCATATCTTTGCTGCAGTAGCTGCTTCTGTTTCTGTTAGTGGTGTTAATGCTTCTGTTTCTGTACTGCTGTTAATACTTTTGTCTTTGTTGCCGTTGTTCTGCTTATGTTGCGGTTATTGTTGCTGCTGTGGCCGCTGCTGCTGATATGTGTGTTGATGCTGTTAGTAATGAAGGTGACAGCATTGTGGTAGCGTCTGCACTAGCTGCTGCCAGTAAAATGTCTAACGCAGTAAAATGTCGTAGCCGTTATGTCGTATACTGTACTAAAGAGATTTAACACCTTGATAAAATATAAAAATTGGTTCATTTTCAGAGAGACTGCAACTATCAATTGTCTAAAGAATATTATTTCTTACGATTTATATTTAATTTTCTGCTCACGACGTTTCAATAGGTGATTGCATTCTGTAACGTAGTATTTATCAGCAAACATTCAAATCCAGTAAGTTCTCAAAGATAAATTTTAGTCATGAAAACCAAAGTCTAATAAATTCACTTCACATTTATTATTCATGGCTTGCACTCACTTATGTTGTTTGTGACCAGATATTTGACACAGTTCCATAGCTAATCAGTTGAAATATGTTAGTTACTATGTCGCAAAGATTGTGATTAAAATGTCTGACGTCAGTAAAAATAATGATATATTGTAATTACTAGAATATTTCGTAATATATTTTCACGATGATATCCCAACTGGCTCATGTGGATATGAGATAGCGACAAATTCAAAAATTACTTTCATAAAAATTCTGTTTTCTAATATAGTATACGCAATTCAGTTCGTGTAATAAGTATTTTTGCTGTCTCTATTGACAAATGTTCTATAGCTGTTGATATATATATATATATATAACGAAGGAAATGTGGTAAGGAACCAGGTGGACCATAACGCACCAAAGCGTTTGGGCGGGGTGGATTCTGAATTTATTTTTCCGTATTCTACCTTTACTTCGTACGAACTTTCATGTAGCTTGTTTTAGATCTTTTAGAGTTAGCATTAGTATATATTTTTCTCGGGACTCAGAATTATTATCTCGTACAAGTTCACTTTGCTGCACTGGGTGGTTGGTGGCATTGTACCCGGAATGGAAACCTTTATTGTTTATTTCGTGGTAGTCTCTTTAGTATTTTGGCCCCTTTTGTTGACCCGTCACCGTATCATTTACGTACTTATACCTCTTAAAAGGGTCCTTGCCTATACCGTCCCACCTAGTTCTTTTACTTATTTCGTTATTTCTTTATTTCTTTCTTTACTTCTTTCTTTCTTTATTTATTTATTCTAGCCTAACAATAGCTAGAGACCTAGGTCGTAGAATTTAATTTACTTTACTTTTTTCTTTACACTTATTTGCTTTTCTTCACTCTCAGTATTTTTTCTTTCCTATATATTTCTACCCCCATTGTTCTACCTACCGTTCCGACTTCCTCCCCCTCCCCCTCCCCTGTATCTTCTTTGACCTCATGCCCAGCTGTAGCTGGCACTACCAACGCTTGATTGGGTCTACTCCACCCTCTCCCCTCTTTCTCCTAGTGGCAGGTTTAGCCACCATCTCCCCTACTAATTTGTAACCACAGAATTACTACTGATTTTTGACAATCACTTTGACCATATATGGAATTACCCCTTGAGAAGATCGGCTATTTAAATAGCAGGATAAATTTTCATTTAGTCCAGAATTAGCCGTCGAAACGGCTTGAGCTCAGCTGTCGGGGTCTTACTGGTTCCTATATATATATATATATATATATATATATATATATATATAGATGTATATATAAATATATATATATATATTTATATATATATATATATATATATATATATATATATATATATATATATATACAATTAAGTTAAACATGTACATCCACATATGTATACTGAAATACTAGTATGCATATGAATACACACACGTATACATATGTAGATGTACCGAGTTTTTCACTGGTCACTTTACTGTGAGTGTCCAGCTATTCTGTATGTAAACACACAGACAAACCGGTTTTTAGAGTCATACTGGTTTTTGAGGAAACACCTTTCCTCTATTCTCCAGAAAGCCAGACAAGGAATATTGAACTAGTTTCGATGTTGTTACATCTCATCAGCAATATTTACCTATCTTCCGGCCTCTCTAGAGAATCGTAAAAGCACATATCGTTATATGCTTTTTCTATGAAAATTAGTAGTGGGCAGACTAATTTGCATAGAGCGTGAGTACGTACCGGTTCAACGGAGACGATAAAAACAAATAACGAAACGAAATTAAATTCTAATATATATATATATATATATATATATATATATATATATATATACAATAAAGTATGTACATTTGATAAAATATATACATCATCTCTTCTCCTAATGACCATAATCAAACACACAAAAAAAAACAATTAAACAAGGCTATAAGATTAAAAGGTACCTATGAAGAAACAATAGATAAATAAACGACAGCTATCTATCCGCGATCAACAGCTATAGAATATTTACCCACCATTTCTAATAGCACGGGAAAATCGATTAAATATATAGTCAACCATACACAATTAGTTATGAAATCAAAGTTAGAAGAAGAAATATATATACACATAGCAAAATTATGTTTCTACACCATGAGGTTTCATTCGCTTTTTGGAAATATCCGATCAACGATAAATTCACGAGTTTTGAAATCATCAGGAAACAAACTCACTTGGAGGGAGATTTTTCTTAAATGATCCCCGCCAGAAACTAATTCAAAATGGCTAAGAACTGTATATATTATATATATATGTATATATATATATATATTCATACATATACACATATATACATATATACATATATATATATATATATATATATATATATATATATATATATATATATATATATATATATATATATATATATATATATATATATATATATGTATATATATATATATATATATATATACATATACATATACATATATATATATATATATATATATATATATATATATATATATCTATATATATATATATATATATATATATATCGTTTCTGAGTTTGTTTAGCAAGATTCTTTATCTGAAATCGTCTGTTGAAACCGATATTGTTATACTTTGGGAGGGTCATGTTGCCAATAAGAAACACACGCACCAGTTACTTTCACTTCAATTTATTATAATAAATTTACAAATTTAGGAATTTATAAATTTATGAATTTCTGGTTTGTTGGTTGGTTCCACAACCAGATAGTTGTTTATATATTGTCAAAGTTCTTTCGTCACACATTATGTGACCTCATCCGTGACTGGGGATTCTTTTCTTTGCTTTTTGTGCCTCTCCTTTCTTCTGTCCTACGCCATTGTGATTCTGTGCTCCGTAAATTGAAGTGAAAGCAACTGGTGCGTGTGTTTCTTATTGGCTACATGACCCTCCCAAAGTATAACGATATATATATATATATATATATATATATATATATATATATATATATATATATATATATATATATATATACTATATCTCTCTCTCTCTCTCTATATATATATATATGTATATATATATATATATATATACATATATATATACATATACATACATATATTCGCCCCACATGGCTGAATACGATAAATGTGATCTGTGTTTTTCGAATATTAATAATAATATTCGATTAGTTGGCAATTATGAAAACACCTTATTTTGTAAAACCATCTTAGTAGAATGAGTCCTTCATTCTTGGTCTTGTGTCGACATGTAAATAGAATTGGAGAGGCTAATGTTTGAACATATAGGATATTTTCTAATATATACAGTGACTGATCGGCCTGATTTTCATATTAGCAGACTGGCAGATCAGTTAGATCTACATATTAGCAGATCCACTGATCAGCCAATATTTGCATATCAGCAGACAGGCCAGTCAGTTTCCTGCATATGGATGTTCGCTGTTCATGGTTGAATGAAATAAATGCAATCTGAATTTTTTCGAATATTAATAATAATATTCGATTCGTTTGCAATTATGCATACAGCCACTTTGTTAAAGCCATGTCAGTAGAATGATCCCCTCATTATTGTATATGTGTTGGCATGTAATCAGAACTGCAGACACTAATGACTGATCAGCAAGTCTGCTAATATGCAAATCAGGCCGATCAGTCACTGTATATTTTATAAAATATCATATATTTTCTCTAGCTCTGACAGTTGGAAGATGAACAGTTAACCACACTGATGAAGGCTAATACCCTGAAACATTAGAATCTCCGGTTCTCTTTACATGCCAACACAAGAGCAAGAATGAGGGACTCATTCTACTGACATGGCCTTTTTCACAATTGTAAACGAATCGAATATTATTATTAATACACGAAGAACTCATATTACATTATATATATATATATATATATATATATATATATATAATATTAGTAATGTAAAATATTATAGTACAATAGAGTCAACAAAGATTCTAAAATAAGAGGAAATAGTTTTTACAAAGTGTAAATAATTATAAAATCCAAACAAATAAACAGAAAGAAAAAAGTTGATAAAATGTTTTAAAAAGTATGAGTATGTTTACGGAAAATGAATAATTCTAATTCTAATGCGAGTACCTGTGAATGTTTATATTAAGTTTAAGTTTACGGCCTTATCACAAGCTCCACGGACTCATCGCTCTCCAGTTCCCGGGATTAAAAAAAAAACAATAACAAAAACATTTTACACTTCCCAGAACATTCAAAATATGAAAAATAGGGGAATATTTCTTTGATTAGGTTCAAATTATTCCAAGTACTCACGATAGGGAATCAAATCCCGGCGTCTAAATCGTTAATACAAGGGATATAGGCGGCCGATCCCTGATGTAACCCATACCAGATAATAAGGGCAACCGATAGCAGCATTCGTGACACAATAGATCGTATTCACTCACAACGTTACATGCGGCTCATGGCAATACCAGTAACAAAAATACATGTAGCAACACTAACAAAGAACGCAATAGTATATAGTGAAATGTAGATGAATTATAACGGTAATTGAATTAATCGAAGTAGATCACTGTATTAATAAGTAAAAACGTAAGCAATTAGTTGAAAGGAATTAATTAAATAAGTACGCAATTGGTATGGAGTCAATATGGAATGCAATATGAAATATTCCAAATTCAAAATGAAATATTAATAAAAAATATACGTATTATGTGTCATAGTACATAAAACATAATAAGTAATACTTAATATAAATATCATAATATAGATGAATTTTAAAAGGGAAATAAATTACAAAGAGTGGATGATGATGACACTAAGCAAACGAATATAATTATTTGAAGAAGTTGCTAATTGATATTTAAAATGATGTACAACTACATAGGGACTATAATAAAATATAAGGTTAAATACAATGTATATGCCGCAACACATAACACCCTACACACACACACACACACACACACACACACACACACACACACACACACACACACACACACACACACACACACACACACACACACACACACACACACACACACACGCCCACCCGCACACCCACACACACCCACACCCACACCCACACACACACACACACGCGCGCTCGCACACACGCGCACACACACACACACACACACACACACACACATACACACACACACACACACACACACACACACACACACACACACACACACACACACACACACACATACAGAAATATATATATATATATATATGTATATGCATGTATACATGTGTATGAATATGCGCGGGGACATAGAAATAATCGAGCAGGATACCGATTGCACAGTTAAACCATTGGGAGTGACGGACCCTAGCCTATGTCAGGCTATTCTTGTCGGAGAAGGCAACTCAAGAAACTGGGATAACTGCAGCATAAAAGCTGTGGCACAGTAGTTACCCATGATGTTGATCTGTTCTTCTTTTCGGGTTTTAGCTACTGTCACCCAATGGGACTGGCTCAGTGCACAGTCTTTTCTCACTTAAAAAAAGATTCATGCCTAAGCATTGCACGATAGCAAGAATTGATAACTATTAATAATATAATATTATGCAATGGCCAAAAGCAATACGAGGGGACGGACATAACTATATATATACAGTGGCGGACTAGGTCAAACAATGGTGGTTGCCAGGAGAAGAAGGAGGCCCACCTACATATAGATTACTATAATTTAATTGTTATAAAGACTAAATGATATATTCCAAGAAATAGATAAGTGGAAACAAAACAGTACAATCAAGTTTTTGCAGAAAATATCAATCCTTCTCCAATGGAGAATACGATGTATATTGCGAAATCCTTCCAGATACTTTCAATAATGACCATCTGACTTACTAAAAATCTAAAAATATGCACGAACTCCCATATATATATATATATAAACATAAATATATATATATATATATATATATATATATATATATATATATATATATATATATATATATATATATATATATATATATATATATATATATATATATATCAAGATAAGCAGAACAAGTAAAATTCAACCAATTTTTCAAAATAAATCAAAATTAATATACAATTAAAATTAATCAAAATTAAAAAATATAATATAAGTATTTACCTATTCAAATGGACCTAACTGTACAGTTTCACGGTGCAAAACATTAAATATCACGAGGATATTAATGGAAAAGCAACGATCATCAGAGAAGCATTTTCCTGTCCTAGGGTTAAAAACCCCAGGAACGACAAAATATATGACCTCACTCCAACTAATACAGGTCTAAAACGTCGTGAAAGTGACCCGTAAATACATTGGTGTATAGTGAAGGCGGGAAATCGTAGACTAGCCGTCTATAATCGCTACTAAAAAAGGATTTTTAGCAACTAGATAGATCGACAAAGATTTATCTCTACATACTGGAGATTATTGAATAAGGTTAATATATATCTGAGGGTACAATGTACACACGGAAATATATAGTGTGTCTATGATTTAAGGTGTTTCTATGGTAATAATTTGATATACCAGAACTTAATATCAAGATAAGCAGAACAAGTAAAATTCAACCAATTTTTCAAAATAAATCAAAATTAATATACAATTAAAATTAATCAAAATTAAAAAATATAATATAAATATTTACCTATTCAAATGGCCCTAACTGTACAGTTTCACGGTGCAAAACATTAAATATCCGCACCGTGAAACTGTACAGTTAGGGCCATTTGAATAGGTAAATATTTATATTATATTTTTTAATTTTGATTAATTTTAATTGTATATATATATGTATATATATAGAAAGATTTGAATGGATACAGTTTAGTTGAAAGGAATTTATTGACACGTGTTTCTATAACAGTTACATAACCTGAAAACAGCTGCTATCTACAAAGTATTATGCAGACAATCAATATGTCAATGTTATTATTTACTGTCATTTCATCAGAATAATATTACTGAGGCCCTGTTTGGTTTTTCTAGAGAATCTTAGGAGAGAGGCGTGAAGTTGTTAGAAGAATAGTTGAGGGAGTGGTTTTTTGATAGCAGTGAGAATTTTTGGTGGCAGTGAGTAATTAGATTCCCATCTGTTGTTTTGACATTTTTATAGAATATATTATTGGTTACTTTTCTAAATCTATAGAGGGATTAGAGATAGTAAAGATATGCGTGGTTGGTTTTGTGTTTGCACTTAATTAACATTCAGACTTAAATTTCTTCTTTCCAGTGTACGTATCCTTTCACCCACGCATTCTCACACAAACATAATTGCACCCCTCTACAAAATACATATACTCACATTCACATAGTAACATGTTCATACTTACATACATATACACATGCATACATATATATATACACACATGTATTCATGTACATACATACACGTTCATGTGTGTACATTTTCATACTCAACTTATCTTTATATACACACGTATAGACACACACATATATACATACATCCTCTAGTCTATGGGTACATATATACATATACATATACATCCATATATATATATATACATATATATATATATGTATATATATATATATATATATATACATATACATATATATATATATATATATATATAAGCACTTTAATACATGAATACACTTACATCTAACTATACACATCAAACATATATATATATTTACTTATTTATATACATTTTCACATATATATATATATACTTATGGTCGCTTTTAGACACATTCATTATCGCATTTTTGCACCTATTCTCATCAGCATATCTTTTCATTATTAGTGTGGTAATTTGAGGTTATTAATTTACATATATATGTTGAGAAGAAATTATTTTTATATTTTTCTAACTAGATTGAGGTTTATATAGTTAGGGGGATGTCCCTCTTTTTATGTAATATTCGGCTTGTAGTGGGAAAAAAGGGTTTTAGTTCGGTGACGGCAAAATAATGTTCGTTCAATTCTGTTATTCAGCAATTTCTTCTTGTGTGTGATTATGTAATAAATCTCAAGATTACACAATTTGCAGAAATTTTGTTCTCCTGGAAAAGCTTTGGGTTTTAGCTAATTTCTCCCATTTTAGGGTAAACTTTTGATCGCTATCCCTGAGCGTCCAAGCTTTTTCTGCTAAAGTTGTTACATTTCTTTGGCTCTGGTGTTTTATTGAGTAAGAATGCCTATATAATCAAGATTTAAACGATGTTGCCGTTGATCCTACGTAATACCACTCGTTGCTTCCGGATTTAATGGTACACTTATAAATAATATTTTTTTCCAGGCAGTTATTGCCGAGGGGGCAGTCGTCACATCGGTGCAGTTACAGTTGTGTACGTTGGGTTTTCTCTGGAGTTGTATTGCGGACGAACTTAGGTGTTGTTTATTTATGTTCTGTAGTGTATTGTCTACTGTTTTTTTTGTGTTCTTTGTACTTAAGTTTTTATTGTTTTCGTTTAACCTTCTAGTATTGATCTTTTTTATGTGTTGTTCAAGGTTTAACGCTGTAGAGTATGACAGTCTTATTGTGGTAGGGTTTAGGATTTTGTGGTATTTGTGTGATGTAGGAACATGTCTCTTAATTATTTTAAAGAAGAGTACTGGTAAATTTGTACTAATGGAACTATTGTATTCGGGGTTATACCATAAGTACTCTTTGCATCGCTTTCTATTAGTTTTGTTTGTTGGTTTACTGGTGTGCATACTATGGTAGTAAGTGTGGTTTGGTGTTGCGTTATTATATCTACCTATGTGGGATTTATTTTGGGTGATTTGACTGTTCCCGTCTATATAATCTATTTTGTTGCTTTACTAAGGGCGTTATCGTAGTATTCGGCGTGTTCCTTAAATACTTGTATGTTAGAAGATAGACCCGAGATTCTAAGGGATATATTTTTAGGGATAGATATAATTATAGAGATGGGGTGGTTAGACCCAAATTATAACCAGTCAGTTCTTCGGAGCATGCTGGTTATAATTTTGTATTGGCGATCGAGTAACGTGAAAACAAGCGAATAGCGATCTCTAGACCTACCAGTTCAGAGAAACAATTGTCAGCTTTGAGATTAAAAACCTTTTTTGTATAGCAAACCATGTCAACCTTCTTTCCTGATTTATTATTACTCCAAGTGTTTACAACATAGGAATTACAGCATACCCGCAGCATCACTATGAAAACTCCTTATTGAGTCAAAACAAGCCAAGCGTTGATATCATCCACTACCTGGAATACCATAACTGGACTATACCTAAGTGGACTGCATTTAACTATTATTTGTTACCCCGTATATATATATATATATATATATATATATATATATATATATATATATATATATATATATATATATATATATATATATATATATATATATATATATATATATATATATATGTATATATTTATATATAAATATATATATTTACATATGGGAAAAAATGAAACGAAATTTCATTTCTCACTTTTAGTACGGCTGTTACTTAAATATAAATATGTATACGTACATAATAAGCTTGAAACTAGTACAGCGTTCGTTTGTCAGTGTGGAACAAATGAGCAACGATGGTTGATAGACAATGTACGGCTTAATTCGGGATGGTTGTTTACAAACACACAGAACATTTAAATAAATGTTCGTTGAATCCATACGTACATATATATATATATATGTGTGCATGCATGTATATATACATACTACTGTACGTCTGTATACATATGTGTGTGTACGTATACAGACTTATATTTAAGTAACAGCCGTAGTAAGATTGAGAAATGAAATTTCGTTTCCTTTTTTCCGTTTATCGTTTTCGGTGCGCCCGGCCGATTAACTCTCTCGATATGCAAATTAGGCTGCTCAGCCGTTAATATGCATAAGGAAAGTATATACTTTCAGACGTTAAATCATCTGGCAGGAAGGTAAACGTTGCTGACGATAGCTAATATGCTTGAAACTAGTACAGCGTTCCTTTGTCAGTGTTGAACAAATAAGCAACGATGATTGCTAGACACTGTACGGCTTAATTTGGGATATGTGTTTACAAGAACACCGAGCATTATCATAATGTTCGGTGAATCCATACGTACATATATATATATATATGCGTGTGCATGTATGTATATATATATATACATACTACTGTACGTCTGTATACATATATGTATGTACATATACATACTTATATATACATATGTATATATGTGTATTTATATGTATATATATATATATATATATATATATATATATATATATATATATATACATACATATATATATATATATATATATATATATATTTATATATGTATATTTATATATATACATATATATATATATATATATATATATATATATATATATATATATATATATATATATACATACATATATATATATATAAATACACATATATACATATGTAAATATATATATATATAAATAGATACATATATATATATATATATATATATATATATATATATATATATATATATATATATATATATATGTTTAACTTTTAAATATATATATATATATATATATATATATATATATATATAGATATAGATATTTAAAAGTTAAGCAGAAATATCAACAAAATGGGTACAGTATATGGAAGGGGTATATTAGATTAACGATTGATATAGCAGGAAGAGGGTCTTAGCGTTTCGGCGGCTAGTCCTTCATCAAAAGGAAAAATGAGAAATAAAATCGATTAGGGGACGGGCGTGATGGAATTGGAAAAAATCACTTCAGATAAAAATAACAGTTCCATTCAGGTTTACATATCTTGCAAAACTGTTGGTACTGGCATTTTGTGTGCAATTTATTTTTTAGAAAAGTTGATGATGGAGCGCGTCTACCTGAAATCGAAAAAACAGCGTTTTGTGAAAATATCTATATTTGAACCCGTGCCTAAGCATGGGTGTAAGTGTGTGTGTGTGTGTGCATGTTTGTGTGAGTGTGTGTGTGTGTGTGTGTGTGTGTGTGTGTGTGTGTGTGTGTGTGTGTATGTGTGTGTGTTATTATACGTCCCTACGGATTTAAGAAGAAATGTGTGTGTATACGTGAGAAAAGGGGTGTGTGTGCATGTAAGTATGAAGCTCTGAACAAAAGTATGTTAATATAAGGGTGTGTATGTGTGTATACAGAACAGTGAAGGGGAAAATGGAGTGAGCATATATAGTGGGCCTGTATTAGTTGTAAGAGGAGATATTAATGATCATTAGAATGCGATAGGAATCTAGGGATGTAATAATGGACGGGATATTAGAGAAATTGGGGAAGTGAGTTGATTCCAGGAGGGGAATAGGACCCAATGCGGTGAATCAGACTCTGTTCAGTCCTGGTGTGCATATATTTAAGTGTATATATATATATATATATATATATATATGTATATATCGGGGACTGCGATGGGTACTTAATCATGGGATACTTGGAAGTCCAGATATATGAACAGTGCAAATGAAAATACGGATTGAACTTCCACAAATATTTATCAGAGAATTGGAACCGCTACTTGGACAATTGTCTCATAATTTGGTCCCACACACTTGAAGAACTAAATGATTTCAAAATTGATTTAACGGCATCAATAACCACATCCAATTCACAATGTAATACAGCCAAGATCAACTCCCATTTCTGGACATCTTAATCTTAAAAAAAGACACAAATATCGAAACTGACATACACTACAAACCAACAGATTCCAAACAATACCTGCTATTCACCTCCAATCATCCAAAGCACACGAAGACGAACATTCCTTTTCACCTATCAAGAAGAATTTGCACAATTGTCTCCAATTATGAAAAGCGAAATAAAAGACTTCGAGAATTGAAGGAAATTCTACTGGAAAGACAGTACCCACCATTAATAATAAATAATGGAATAGAAAGGGCTAAAGCAATAGGCATTGATGAATTACGAAAACAGAAACAAATTCAAGGTACGTCCAATATTCTCTCATATAACTCAACACACAACCGAAGACATGCTGACATTATTCACAAGAACATCCCACTATTGAAACAAGACCCAAGAATGAAAAAAACCCTTGAAACACAAAATAATCAAAAGCAAAAGACAACCGAAATCACTAAAAATATTACTCACCAATGCTAAATTACCTATCACAAATCCACAACCAACTGTCCAAAAATGTGGTCGCTCTAATTGTGGAACCTGCACTCACCTCATTGAAGGCATCACATATACATTTCAATCAGGACAAAATGTTGCTGTAAAAACTCACTTCACTTGTTGATAAAAACATCTAGTTTATGTCATTAAATGTAAAAAATGCATTAATATTATATAGGACAAATTAAACTCCCACTCAGAAACAGAATGACAGTTCATCGCCAACACTTACGAGATCCAATCACGAGACAGATACCACTAAGTGCCCTTCTAGACATATGTGCAAGTAATAAGACACCCACATTCCAAGGCTTCCCATTTTACCTTTGCGCTGACAATACAACAGAACAAATACGAATGAATAAGGAAAATATGTTTATTCAAAAAGATGGACCTGCATTAAATATAGTTTAATATACATTATGTCAACACCATAACATGCTAACCATCCAAAGAGACACATGCATACACACACACGTAACACCTACTTTACAAAATAAAAGCCAGAACTAAATAAACCTGAACATACGTTAATACTTTAACACCTTAACATGCTAACCCCACACCCCACGCACACATGACTCCCTCCCCCATTTCTACTAAAGGAATCATGTTCCTACACACACACAAAAATATATATATTCCCTCCATCTTAACATGCTAACCTACCCCAACACACACATAACACCCATACACACACACACCTCCCTCCCACATCTCTACTAATAAAAGCATCTTCCTACACACATATACGCACACACACACACACAAGGACACAAATAAACATACATATCTCTACTTTCTTTATCTCAATAGAAACTCTGAATTCTGACAAACCAGCGAACCAGCCATATTCACTGAACCAGAACAATTCTCCCCATCCCATTTCTCTGACCATTATCTTTTCTTTGGCACAACATTCTCTAAAAGGCTACAAAATAAATTCCCAAATACGGGGGCGAAAATTTAATTAACTTGTTCACGTGACAGTCATAATTTCATTTATAATCCATCAAATTTACATTTTTTTTTTAAATCCTTCATGGGCCACTTTTTTAAAGTAAAAAGAAATTCAAACAAACTGGCGCGAAAGCTGATGTGCGTATTCGCGTGACTGCATCAACCAACCAAATTTCACTCATGTATGAAGAAACAACCTGAGCCCACACACGCCACCCGTCCCATTTGTTTGAAGAAATGTGTAACGTGAACTGGCGCGAAATTTATTATACTTATTCACCAACGAATCAAATTACTTCTCTAAAAACCTGGCATTTCGATCCAATTTTTTCCATATAAAACAAGTAACGTTCAAAGAACAACCAGATGTGAGAAAAACCACAGACACTCCATCTCAAATCTATTTTTGAAAAGCAGGAGAACTGCGAAACCGGTAAAGGAACCAAATAAATATATATATTTAAAAAAAAAGACTCCAATTGCATTTTCGATTTCATCTTTTTTCCTTATATATATATATATAAAAGGTAAAGAATGAAACGAAATTTCATTTCACACTCTTAGTACGGCTGATAACTAAATATAAGTATGTATACGTACATACATAAATATGTACAGACGTACAGTAGTATGTATATATATACATACATGCACACGTATATATATGTACGTATGGGTTTAGCGAACATTTATTATAATGCTCGGTTTGTTTGTAAAGAAACAACCCGAATTACGCCGTACAGTGCTCGCCAACCATCGTTGCCCTTTTGTTCAACACTGACACAGGAACGATGTATTAGTTATTAGCTATCGTCAGCATCGTATAGCTTTCTGTCAGATGATTGAACGTTTGAAATTATATACTTTCCTTGTGCATATTAACGGCTGAGAAGCCTAATTTGCATACAGAGTAAGAAGCGAAAGTTCGTTTCTTTCTTTTCCACTTATCGTCCTCGATACGGTCGGCCGACTAACTCATTCGATATGCAAATTAGGCTGCTCAGCCGTTAATATGCATGAGGAAAGTACATGCTTTCACAGGTTCAATCATCTGACATAAAGGTATACGATGCTGACGATTGCTAATAAGCTTGAAACTAGTACATCGTTCATGTGTCACTGTTGAACAAAAGAACACGATGGTTGACGAGCACTGTACGGCTTAATCCGGGCTGTTTGTTTACAAACAAACCGAGCATTATAATTAATGTTCGGTAAACTCATACGTACATATATATATGTGTGCATGTATGTATATATATATATACACCACTGTACGTCTGTACAGATATATGTATATACCTATACATACTTTTATTTAAGTATCAGCCGTACTAAGACTGAGAAATGAAATTTCGTTTCATTATTTCCCATTATCCCTTTTTGGTACGCCCGGCCGACTAACTCACTCGATATGAAAATTAGTCTGCTCACCCGTTAATATGCATGAGGAAAGTATATACTTTTAAACGTTCAATCATCTAAATGAACGGTTAACAGATGCTGACGATAGCTAATAAGCTTGGAACTAGTACACCGTTCCTGTATCAGTATTGAACAAAAGGGCGACGATGGTATGCG
Organism: Eledone cirrhosa; assembly: GCA_964016885.1. Classification (NCBI taxonomy): domain Eukaryota; kingdom Metazoa; phylum Mollusca; class Cephalopoda; order Octopoda; family Eledonidae; genus Eledone; species Eledone cirrhosa. The sequence goes on from OZ024742.1 coordinate 114,307,523, forward strand.
AGCACTGTACGACATAGTTCGGGCCGTTTGTTTACAAACAAACCGAGCTTTATAATAAATGTTCGGTAAACCCATACGAACATATATATATATATATATGTTTGCATGTATGTACATATAAACATACTACCGTACAACTGTACACATATATGTATTTACGTAAACATACTGATATATATATATATATACATATATATATATATATATATATATATATATATATATATATATATATATATATATATATATATATATATATATATATATATAAAATTGCAAACTTGACTGTCACCACACATTATGTACCTGGAGATTGTGAAAGCATGAAAGTACTTGTTCAATTAACACTTAACATTTAATATTCTATCATACTATTTCATTATAATACCATTATCAATTTTAAAGGATTGTAAATAAAACGAGTAAATCAGACAAAGTTGGAATACCTCTTATTAATATAATCTTCTATACAGAATCATACACACCTCTGTATATTTATCTATCTATCTATATATATATATATATATAAAGTCTAACGAAAGCAATGATTCTTTGCTTAAACTTTCATCTGTTATTTTAATATATATATATATATATATATATATATATATATATATATATATATATATATATATATATATGTATTGTTTTTTTGTTAAAATATATCAAACTATAATAATTTAACAGCTAAATAAATATAGGGAGAATTAGGTTGTTACCAAAGAGCCAGAAGATTGACAAGTGGACCCTAATTATGAGTGATAGCTCTAGAAAATCCACGAATCTCACCACATCTATTTAACTTTGATCTTGAAAGTCGGTTATTAAATATTAATTGTTTCTACTTTTGGCACATATTAATGTTCATTAGATATGTGTAACTGTGTCGGCAGCATAGTAAGAGGAATCATAGAGGCTGTTGTTGCTGCTCGAGTGCGTGGTTCCCGTTAAACATTTTTAGTTTGTTTCTATGGAATGAAAAATAATAACTGAAAAGACTACATGTAGGTCTCGACCAGGATTGAACCCTAGCCCAGGGACTCCACCGATTCTAGCACGTACTGCTACTGCACTGAGTCAGCTACGAATATTTACTGAAAGTTCTTGCGCAGAAACATACATTTCGAAATGTTCAATACAAAATGATATGTATTTTTCAGCTGTTTCTTAATGTTATTGTTCCTACTTAAGGTCAACTTCAAAATCATTTGGATGTTCCATAAACTATATCCTCATTTTGTTTCTCCTCTATCTAGACTATATTTAAAGACTTAACTAAAGTCTTATTTTATTGCTGTATATATAAGCAATTTGGGCGAATTTGGGGATGTGTTAACGAGTTGCAAATTACATGTTATCATTTGATGAAATTAAAATAACAAATAGAAACCAGAAGACAAGATGATTGACTGAGACTTCCTATGAGATGTATGGGGGTTGAAGGAGACGTTGTGATGGTCAGATTAACCCTTTAGCATTTAAACCGGCCATATCCGGCCAGAATTCTTTCACCTCTTTCTGTTCCAACTAGCTGTATCTGGTCGTTTATACTGATGTTAACGTATTGTTCTCAAAATTAATAATATCCAAATCTCATAGATTTGATATTTTGTGAGATAATTATGAGATATAGTATTTACCATGACAATATGATAGTAAATATAAAATAATGTAAATGTTGAAGGGTTAAACTAATTGGCCTTTGCCGAAGAGAACATATATGAATGAAAATATAAAACAAAGTCAATGAGTGTTTAAAGAGTGTTTAAAATGTTATTGAGAGTGCAGTATGTTGTTGTGTAATGTGCTTGTAATAATGCCCATATACAGATCAGATTTCCCTAAGTGGCCTTTGGTGAAGGAATATTAAAAAAACAAGTATGTCATACCTTATTAACACTTCCCAAGACACACATCCAAATTCATTTTCTCTATATATACATCAACACAAATCTAAACTTTCGTTGAGTCTCTTTTATATTTTGACTTTTATCTTAATTCTTCACTTAATGTCACTTAAGGAAATATCTTCTGGACATTTTTACAACCGCTTCCAAACCGACAACACATACTGCACTCAGCAAATATTTAAACACTCACTAATTTGTGTTATGATTTTATGATTTTATACAAGCCGTAGAAATTCGTATTTTATTTGGAATTCGGCCTATGTTTCCAATGATAAATTTATATATATATATATATATATATATATAAATATACATCAAAATTGGTACTATGACATAGCGATATATATATGAATGTATATATAGTGTATTTCGCAATACACTGTATGCTTAATTAAAAGCATTTCGAAGACCTTACGCTATTGTTTTACAGTAGTGACAATCTCACTTACTTTAAATCTTCAGCAAACAGGGGGAGATAAAGCTGACAGAGCTCTGTTTCGTATTTTTGGTACTTATCAAAGCTAAGTACTCCACCTGTTTTTCAATTTCTGCTTGACCGGCAACCGCTCTGTATAATCAGTTCCTGATTATTACTAGAATTCATTAAGAATCAAACATTCATGATATTCAGCAAACAGGTGGGTACTTTGCTTTGATAAGTACCAAAAAGTAAAAATCATAGCTCTGTCAGCCTTATCTCCCCCTGTTTGCTGAACATTTAAAGTAAGTGAGACTGTCACTACTCTAAAACAAAAGCGTAAAGTCTTCGAAATGCTTTTAATTAAGCGTACAGTGTATTCCAAAATACACTATATATACATTCATATATATATCGCTATTTCAAAGCACCAATTCTAATGTTCAATGTATACTTGACCGGCAACCGCTCTGTATAATCAGTTCCTGATTATTACTAGAATTATATAAGAATCAAACATTCATGATTTTCAGCAAGCAGGTGGAGTACTTAGCTTTGATAAGTACCAAGAACTACGAAACAGAGCTGTCAGCCTTATCTCCCCCTGTTTGCTGAAAATTTAAAGTAAGTCAGACTGTCACTACTCTAAAACAATAGCGTAAGGTGTTTGAAATGCTTTTAATTAAGCATACAGTGTATTGCAAAATACACTATATATACATTCATATATATATATATATCGCTATTTCAGAGCACCAATTCTAATTTTCAATTTCTGCTTGACCGGCAACCGCTCGGTATAATCAGTTCCTGATTATTACTAAAATTCTATAAGAATCAAACATTCAAGATTTTCAGCAAAGAGGTGGAGTACTTATTATTTCAGACACGTGTGATGCTCATAGGACCCGACGCACACTGACCATGTTAGCTTTAACGATGTCATGTAATTCCTGGTCAGTTGCTGGGAGAGAGATTTCAGTCGATTTCTGTCTATGGCATTTGAATTGATTTTATTAACTAACCAAATCAAAATGTGAGCATGTGGCAGCTCTTTTTTTTTTCGACGGTGAACAGGTCACATTTTACAGCCCAGAATACCTGACCCTTTTTGATTAAAGCTATGAGTTTAGCCAGTTTCAGTGCGAACACTCTGGCAATGAGGTCATGTCTGTTCGAATAATTTTGCCCAGGAAAATGTTCACGGTTTACATTCCGGTTCATATGTCTATAGCATTAATCTGTTATATGAAGTGTTGTTTTTCGGTTTGTTATTTGCAAGAACCCGATTGAAAATGCCCCAGATAATCCGTATGTCAATACGGAGACGCTCAATACGGAACGCTCCATTGCAATGTTGTCATATAGGAAGTGAAGAGCGACAAAGAGAGTAAAGCAGTTAAATTATAGAGAAGGGAATGATCATGATCGAGTTTTTGCCTTATTGTTGATTGTTTTCAAATTAATTTACTTCATGACCTTTTCCTGACCAAAAGCAATAATTGTCTCGACTTTGAATAAAATCCGTAGGAAATTGTGGATGTGAATCCGGTACAAATCTTAACACAGACATCCTCAGATGTATATATATATTCCAATCATTTACACAAGTCCACCTTCTGTTATTTATTATAATATCTAACTTCGTACTCGCGCCACCAACTACACAATCGAAGACGGTTGAGCTGCTTTACGTTGAGTACTCTCCATATTATTACATCAAGATTGACCATGCGGAATTGTCCAGTGGTGAACCTTCTAACCGAAATAAATATATATACATATATATATTTATATATATATATATATATATATATATATATATATATATATATATATATATATATATATATTATACTCATGTATATGTATATACATATATATATATATATATATATATATATATATATATATATATATATATATTATATAAGATCAAAAGATGGTTAAAAGAGTTCCATGTATTTTATTATGCGCATTTCAAAAACAAATATTATCATGCAATAATATTTGTGTTTTCATCAGATAAAATAGGAAGACATGATATGAAGGTTAAAAAACACTTGTGAATAGTGCAGTTTTAAATCAACATATGAAAAGTAGTTTTAGATTGATGTGTGATATTGGGGGGAAAAAATGTTGAGGGGGGGGTGAAAGGATTAAAAAGAGGAGGAGATGAGAGTAAAAAGTGAAGGGGGAGGAGTATAATGAGGAAGGATGAGATAGGAGGAGAGATGGGTGATAGAGAGAGAGAGATAGCTTTTATAACTAAGAAGAATATATTGTTTTACATAGAGAGGTTGAAAAACCGTTGGAAGATAATGTATAAATTAAAAGAATTTGAAAATTAACGAAGAGAAAAATAATGTAAAGTTAAGGTTTGTATATTGAAGGGTTTAATAATATGTGCGATGAAAAGAAAATGTTAATATGTATTAAGAATAATATTTAAGGGTTTAATAATATGTGCGATGGAAAGAAAATGTTAATATGTATTAAGAATAATATTTAAGGGTTTAATAATATGTGCGATGGAAAGAAAATGTTGATATGTATTATTAAAAAAACAAAAGTAATGTAAGTAAGGATATATTGTGAGATGAGCATAGTGAGAAAAGGTACAGATTAGGGGTTAGAAATTAAAAGAAAAAGAAAAGAACAGGAAAAGGAAGAATGGGAACTGATAAATAGGAGTGATATAGAATGAGTAACAATTATTATATAATCTAAAATAAATTACTTTGAAATAAGGTAGAACGATGGGTATATTTTTAAAGAAGTATATATATATATATATGTGCCTTTGAGAAAAGGATTCTAAATTGATAAAGTATTGGATATTAGCTGTATACTTTATGGAATGATCTGTGGAATTTATGCATGCAGAGAGAAAACAAGTCAGTGCGTCTATTTATTATAGAATCTAAATTAGATATAATGGTAATTTTTTCATTTAGACAGAGATTGCAAGTCTAGGATAGAGAACTGTTCAAGTATGAGAAGCAGAAGAAACCTTTTTCCAAGAGATGTTATATTTAATATTTTTGTCTTTCAAAGACCATATGAGTTCTGAGAGAGCCGTGTTGGTTCTTTTAAGATGGTATTTAAAATACGAATGATGATTATAAAGACGAGCTTTAAAGGAGGTGGAAGTGGAGCCAAAATAGGTGAACTCATATATTCCTTGAAAGACAAAAATATTAAATATAACATCTTTTGGAAAAAGGTTTCTTCTGCTTTCTCATACTTGAAGAGTTGCAATCTCTGTCTAAATAAAAAAGTTACCATTATATCTGATTTAGATTCTATAATAAATAGACGCACTGACTTGTTTTCTCTCTGCTTGCATAAATTCCACAGATCATTCCATAAAGTATACAGCTAATATCCAATACTTTATCAATTTAGAATCCTTTTCTCAAAGGCACACATATATATATATATATACTTCTTTAAAAATATACCCATCTTTCTATCTTATTTCAAAGTAATTCATTATACATTATATAATACTTGTTACTCATTCTATATCACTCCTATTTATCACTTCCCTTTCTTCCTTTACCTTTTTTTTTCTTTTTCTTTTAATTTCTAACCCCTCATCTGTACCTTTTCTCACTGTGCCTAACATAGAAACAATTATTACACAATATAATATATTCCTACCTTATATCACCTTGAAAAAATCCTTCGTAAACGTAAACACATTTTTTTGACGTTAGATTATTCATCCTCGATTCATTATTTTTTTCTCCCTTTCATCTAACCTATTCATGCTCATCTCACAATATATCCTTACTTACATTACTTTTGTTTTTAATAATACATATCAACATTTTCTTTCCATCGCACATATTATTAAACCCTTAAATATTATTCTTAATACATATTAACATTTTCTTTTCATCGCACATATTATTAAACCCTTCAATATACAAACCTTAACTTTACATTATATTTCTCTTCGTTAATTTTCAAATTCTTTTAATTTATACATTATCTTCCAACGGCTTTTCAACCTCTCTATGTAAAACAATATATTTTTCTCAGTTATAAAAGCTATCTCTCTCTCTCTATCACCCATCTCTCTTCCCATCTCATCCTTCCTCATTATACTCCCCCCCTCCACTTTTTACTCTCATCTCCTCCTCTTTTTTATCCTTTCCAACATCCCCACCCTCAAATTTTGCTTTCCCAATATCACACATCAATCTACAACTACTTCTCATATGTTGATTTAAAACTGCACTATTCACAAGTGTTTTTTAAGCTTCATATCACGTCTTCCTATTTTATCTGATGAAAACACAAATATTATTGCATGATGATATTTGTTTTTGAAATGCGCATAATAAAATACATGGAACTCTTTTAACCATCTTTTGGTCTTATATATTATGTATACTCCAGTCCTACAAACTCTAGAGTGCTTCTTATCCGATATCTGCATTGCTTTATTTTACTACAATAAAACTCACCTCCTACATTATATAAATACATATATATATATATATATATATATATATATATATATATATATATATATATATATATATATATATATATATATATATATATATATATATATATATATATATATATATATATATACATATATATATATATATATATATATATATATATATATATATATATATGAAAATATGGGTGAGAAGAATACTGCTGGTTGCACATGGATAACATGTTATAAAATGAGTCCCTCATCAGTGATTTACCAAACGATCATGGGTATTTCATCGAATTAAAAATCATATACCTCACGTTGGAGCGATAATAACTAAAATAAGTTATTAGGACAATAGAAACGCGTAAAGCGAGTGAGACAAGTAAACAACACAAGGGGAAGCTAACCGAAGATGGAAATAAACACAAGCAACATAGTTATTCTTTCAGCATAAGCTGTGTGAATATATGAGCGAGTCAGAAAACAGACCTTTTGCTATTGAATTCGGTGTTAGAAAGAATGAAAATCGTTTCCCCAGCGAACGGGAGGAAGAAAGAAAGGGAGAAACAGGTATATATATATATATATATATATATATATATATATATATATATATATACATTCGGTGAGACAAAATGTGGTCTTATTTAGTAGATGGATAGATGGCTGAATAAATATTTGGTATAGTGTTTACGTGTGTGTGATAGTTAGTGTAACGCTGTTCTATATGCCATTACATTGTTGCTCTTCTCATAAATGTCATGAAAAGATGTATATTTTTGCGGAATGTGGTTTAAATGCAGAGGATGAATGATTTAGGTTATTTTGAGGTTCTAAATTCCTATATAAATCAACTTTGCATGGTAATTATCAATGCATAAATGAACGGTATTCACTCCTAATTCAATAATAATGTTCTTATCTCTTATATGTTAATGAATGTGTTGATTTGTTATGTATGCAAATCGTATGTTTGTTTAATTCCCATGCTTACCATTCGTAGTGTTAAAATATCCCATGAAACTAGTTATAATAAGTGTTCGTTAAATCTTGAACGTTAATTTTAATTCATACTCTTTCTGGCATAATATTATCTGAATAAGGAATGTTAAACAATAAAATACTTTCTGTTTACCTGTAACTTTATTCGGTGTCTCTAAATAATCTGTGAAAAATATGTGATACACTGCACAACAGAAATACTCAGCTTACTAAATTAGCTTGTTACAGTTGAACATTATATATTCAAGCCAAAACATGATGTAATATTAGCTCTCACGTTTCTATGTCTGTCAAGTTTTGCCCTAAAAACTCAAACGGTGAGGAACTATCTATGCACACTATTGCGGGAATACATCTCATTAAAGCAATGATAAAAATGATTACTTTTGTAATTAATGATTCCACAACTGTTCTGATGATGGAGCAAATGAATAAAAAAAAATGCTTCCGTTTATATTACAATCAAACGTATTTGCAATGAAATTGTTTTATTTTTCCTGTTTTCTTTTGCCATGTAAAATAATGACATAGAGATAACAAGAGTGAATATTCTCCTTTGTTCGTTATTTCCCATTGTAATCATACGCATCATGCATCTTAAATGTGGCAAATCTGTATATACGTCCGGTACTACTGTTCAAATGTAATGCTTACTGCGTGTTCGCCTTTCTGCCTGCGTGAATACGTGCATGTGCAATTGGATGAATGCAAACGAATAATAGAAGACAGAGAGGAAGCAAACATGAAGGTGACGAATGAAATTTGATTAGACACAGCAGCATATCCCGTCCCATCTAGTTATCTATATGAGAATATTCAACTAATCAATCGATGTCTTTTGAGAGGAATATATATGTTGATATTACTTACACACTGAAGTTTCATTTGGTGTACTAAATAACCGTCACCAAGTAAATTTTGCAGGATGCTTAGAAATGATTGAAACTGCATAAAGTAATTTCTAAAGCATGAATCGTTGTGGCATTTACTTCTGTGACTACGAGGCACATACGGACCTCAGTTGTTTTTTTTAAATTATAATAGTACATGGGTTCTCTGAGTATAATTCTGGTGACAAAAATAACATTTACTATCTTCCATCAATTATTTACGTACATAATTTCCACTAAGTACTTGTATTATCTATGCCATTGGAATCCTGGAATCAGAATGAGGATGTAAGGTAAGGTAGCGTAATGATGCATATTATAGATAAACTATCACCGATTTGTTGAGAATAACAAAAATAAATAAATATAACAATTCGACTTAACGACTTACAATTTCTTCATTTATGGCAACTGATTGAAAGACATATGCACAAATAATAACTTTAGAAATCTTATAGTCCAAATTCCTAAAATTCCCGGGGAAATTATACTGTTTATATGAATATGGTGAGATATGTTTTCGACCGTTGGAATTACAGTTTAATTTGATGTAATATAGAGTGGAAGATAATGCAAATAATTAGTTGCAATTTCCCAATCTACTGTATCAAATATTTACACACAACTAAGGAAGATATTTCAATATTTTAAATAGGTTTTAACAGATGACTTACACAATAACTGATCTGCTAAGCTACAGCCAAATGTTTACTTGTTTTGTCAAGCAGCTTGAATCAAGCTCTTGCAAATTAAAGAAGTCTTAAATATTTCAAAACCTCTAAAAATTATGGATAATCATGAAAAAATGCATTAGAAGCAACGCCTGCAATATCATAATAAAATAACATAGGACACTGAAAGAACATGCCACTACACTACAACTACGGATAAGACTACGAAAAATATGAAAGTGCTTGTATATATGTGTCTGCCTGTACATATATATGTTGATGATTCGAGGTCATTTATACTAAAGTATCTCATCGAGACTTTTAAGGAGCAACATTAAAAATATGCGTGTGACATAACAATTAATGGAAACGGGATGATTGAGTTATATTTTTCTTTATCTCAATATTTTTTGTTCATGCAACTTTATGTTTACGAAATAACTCCCTGATGGCGTCATAACTGTTACATAACAATAATCATTGAAATATGTGTAAAAGCGATTGTATAGCAAAAATTAAATGAGTTAAATTCTAAACTGTTGACTTCTACTTCATTGGTGGATTGGTAGTATCGGTAGAGGTTCAGACGCTATGCTTTGACGCATAGAGTTACGGCCATTGCCATTCTGAGTTCAAATCCCGCCGAGGTTAACTTTGCCTTTCATCATTATGGGGTCGATAAAATAAAGTACTAGTAATACTCTGGATAATTGCTGGCCTTGTGCCAAAAGTAGAAACAATTATATATCTATTGTATATCTATTGTGTATATATATATATATATATATATATATTATAAAGTATATATATATATATATATATATATACTATATATGTATATATATATATATATATATTATAAAGTATGTCCATAGAATCATTTGATAATATATATATACACCATTTCCTCTCTCAATTAGCATAATCAACCACACAAAAAAAAACAATTAAACCAGGCTATAAGATTGAAAGGCACCTATGAAGAAATAGTAGATTAATAAACGACAGCCATCTATTCGCGATCAACCGCTATATAATAGTTACCCAACGTTTCAATAGCACGTGGAAATCGATTAACTATACCGTCAACCATACACAATTAGGTATAGAATTAAAGTTAGAAGAAAAAAATGCATATACCAGGATGACATTTCTACCCTACGTTCGCTTTCGGAAATATCCTATCATGGATAAATTCTCGACTAGAGTGCGACAAAAGCAGCAACTTCTACGTAGGTAGCACCCCCAGACCGCCATAAGAATAAAAGAACACCTCAATACTAACGCTTCCTCATTTAAGAAACCCCTAGTGAAATGCAAAAACACCGACGAAACCATAACAGCTAGGATAGAAACTAAAGAAAGAAACCTCAACAATCTTAGAATTAAGGAAGCACTAATTATAAACAAAACACAACCACCAATAAATAATAGACTAGGACGCAACACCCAATGTATAACTTGATAGAGCATCTAGCCCCATACTTACACCCTCCTCACACACATACGGACACACACACATGCGCACTAATTGTCAACAATATCGTTTGCATTTTTATTCTATGTCCATACCTGCATTGTTTTGGCTTTACAAATTCAAACCTTTTTACCTCATTACACAATGCTTCAAGTGAACTACAACTTCCTCCATATATATATATATATATATATATATATATATATATATATATATATATATATGTGTGTGTGTGTGTGTCTGTGGGTGCGTGCGTTGTGTGTGTGAGTGGATGTGTTTGCTTACAAAGGCAATTAACTCTATTTACCTTGTAACTTTCGAAGAAATTAAATCTATGGAAATGTTTATATCAGAACCCAAAGTTTAGTTTCACTGATCTTTCTCGCATTTCGATAATCCACAAATTATCATTTCAAATCATCTGTGAAAGACACCATTAAATGAGGATGATGTTGTTGATAACGGTAATCTTATAATAATTGTTTCTACGTTTGTTATAAAACCACCAATTATTCCAGTGAATTACTGGTTCTTTATTTTATCGCTACCGTAATGACGAAAGGCCAAGTTAAACTCGGCAGCATATGAAGCGATATTGTAAATGGGCGTAACTCTATACTGCAATGCATGGCATCCGACCCTCTACCGATACTGCCAACGATGAAGAAGAATATGATGATTTAAATATGAAATGAATGAGGTGAACCTTTTCAGGTTCTCATTGATTACTTTCAGATATTTCGTCAGTTTACGTGGCATCATTCCTATTTGATATTCTCCAACCTATGCATCGTGAATCCTCATATTTTAAGAGTCTTAGTTCAAACTATAGGTATTGTTCTGACATACAATACTGTTAGCAAAGCTGTGCCCTTACATATTTCTTATTGTATTTCGATTATATTAATTAGCGCAATGAAAATAGTGCTTACTGATCAGCATTATGGGGAGAAGATCAATTACGAAATATATGCCGGCAATTTTTGCAAAAAAGTTTTTTTTTGTTCACTAGTGTATGCTACAATTCATAATATCGATTAATGTATGATTAGAATGTATTTATATCATTAATTTGGTGTAATTTCTTCGTTTTTGTATCTTTTATATTATTATAACATTTTTCTTCTATGACATTTAGAATCAATATTTTCATAATTCAAAAAGTAGTTCAAATTGTTGTGTGACTCATACATAATTTAAAGGTCTAGTTTTATGAATAGATACTTTTTTTCTTTTATCAGAGAACTATGTAATCTTTCAATTTATATAATTAAGAGAATGAAAAGTGATTATAACATTAATATCGATATTACTGTAAAACCTGATGATGGTGTTAAACTGATAATGATATTAAATGCGATAATGGCATTTAACAAAGAGATAACAAAGTACTTTCTAGAAGTAAATACTGGAATATCTCCAAATAATTTATAAGTTAATGCTTGGCTTCTTTCAGTTGTTTTTTTTAGGAAACTTCAAGTCAAATATAATTGTCTATCAGACCCGTGAAAGATGTATGATTTCATTTTTTTTTTAATCGAATAAATATTAGCCGAATTAGTGTTGTCTGAATCAGATTTCCTACACTCATCAACAATCTAATTCATATATTTTGAAGAGAATGTGCGCAATATTATTCAAATAACCTAAAACAGTACCATTTAGTTAGAATTGTTTCATACCATATTCAATTAAGTAATATGCCCTACAAATAAATATAACTCTATTTAAAACAAAAAAATTGCGCTCAATTATGAAACAAATTGAATTAAAATGTTTTAAATAATAATGTAATATTTGCAAGATTTCTGAATGAAAATGCAGATTCGAAGGCATATATGTATGTAGGACACATCAAATTCGGAATACATCCGAAACAAAATTGCATGATTGAAACGTTTATACAAACTATTCTTCGAACTATTGAAGAACGTTTTTTTAATTCATTTCAGCAAATGACTTGTATGACGAACGTTGTTTTTGTGTGTAAAATATGGAATCCTAGTCGCTTTGAAATAACATTAATCATAGTAAACCTCATTCATTTAGGTTAATATTTTCTTCGTAACTGTAAATAATGTACATACCCTTCGGCATTTAGTTAGAATAATAATTCCTAACTTAAACCTTTTCAGTTGTATTTTCTAATCATAAGATTATCTCGATCAATGGTTTTTCTGGTATGATCATTCTATGTTTACGGTGTACATAGGGTTATATTATGTGAACCGTCATATCAGTATATTGCAACTATGTTTTCATGTTAAAGATATTTAGCTACACATTTGATTTCATGTCATTTGATTTGAATAGAAACCTTCTGTGCCATAATATTTTCTCTGACACATGACATAATAAGTCATTGCATATAAAGAGATGCACCGCATTACCTTATACATCCAGGTTGTAAGTATCATGATATAATAAATAACATAATTATTACCAATTATAGGAATATACATTATGAATTCATATTCATCATAACGAGTTGTGTAAATGTTAGATTTCGTTAAATAAAAGACCTAATGTGATATTTTAGTTGTTTTTGTTTTGCATCAAGTCAAACATGTTCGAGCTAATCTCTGAAGAAAAGCTAATCTATGAATGCATAAACGAGTTTCATATACAATATAATGCACTGTGGATGGACCTTGCACGTATATATAGTTATTCAATTGGCCCCATCAGGGTTCCCCTATTTAGTCATATAAAATTGAAAGCTCTATCACTATCTGCTTTATGTTTACATTTTCTAAAATAGCACAATAATTAGAAATGCATCTGTCATGTCCATCCCACCTTAAATCTTTCTAAGATAATCGTGACGTGTTGGATTCAAAACATTTTCTGGACACATGAAATCTATCTCATTCAATTGTCATATTTCTCACATACACACACGAGTGCCACATTCCAACAACATCATTTATTATAACAGAATGCAACATCGCAAATACATCTTAAAAGACATGCATGTCTTACAAAACAGTCACAAGACTGTGACCTGATTCCCCTGTTTATGGTTATGCTATTTAATAAACAATATGTGTACAGCAACCTACTTCTGACTCAGACAGTCATACTGGGGTTCGGTCCTCTCAAGGCGGGCTTAACTTAACAGCTTGTCTTACGCATTTTAACTGATGACAATGAGAGGAAGAATCATATATATATATATATATATATTTAGTTACCTACCTAGCTATGTGTGCTTACACACTTGTAAAAGTTATCCCCTGTGATCGTTTCATATGTTTATTTATATGTTCATCAATTTCTAGTTGTTATGAAATGCTCGGACCTATTCATTTGAATATTGGAGGTTATTTTACGGGTGATATGGCGCATGCCTTTCTAGCATGACACCCATAATTTTGATTTAGATTAAATTCATTTTGATTTATCTTAATTTTGTATATATATATATATATGGGGGGTATGCGTGTGTGGGGACGGGGGTTTGGGGTGTCAGTGTGTGTGTGTGTGATGGCTTTCCATACACTAGTATGTTACACGGCAATATTGATGTGCGTCAAGTTAGAAGAAACATTTCATTACAAATTCTCATGATATATGCAGGAATAGAAAATATTCATTGACGTTTTCCGTGTTTCTCTGGTGATCGCCTTGTATTGTGTGTCATTCGTGGAAATGGAGAATGTAGTTCATATATGCTAAAATGTTAGATTTTCAATAACACACATAATGGTAAGGTAATTTATTATCCCATTTAGATTTGTTTACAAATACTATACCTGTTCCGGTAATATTGAAATGTAATTTCTGGTTTCATTAATCAAATATCAGTTTTCAATAAAATTGATACCAAAGTTACATATATTATATAGAAAGCTGATGCATGTAGATATCTGTTTTCCTTGTTCGAATTCAAATTCAGTCATCATTACCTGCATAATTTCTGAGACAATCAACCACAAAACTAAAAAAATAGAATCCAGATGCAACCTAGCAGACATAGCGCCAAGATAATTAACAGTACAGAAAGATTTAATCTGAGAATAATCTGTTTTTTTCATTGAGTCAAAACAAGGATTCATAGAACTAGAATTATATGATGAATCAATGTATTGTTGCATCCTATTCAGGAAAATTCTCGGCAAGAATTATCACCAAACATAAGGCGTCTACTGTTAACATTGGAGATTAAAAGTTTTCTCATTTCTATTCAAACAATTATATAAAGGTCTTTTCCATAGAGAGATTATTTTCTTACTTTACCTCATAAAACATTCATTATCATCAACCTGGTATAGTGACTAATATTGCGAACATTATTTTAATAAATAAGGAGTTATGCTCTAGATATGCTTGCAAATTAATAAGAGGGAGAACAGGTATGAAGCTTCTTAGAAGTTATTTTTTACACCAACATATGCGTATGTGTGATAGAGAGCCTGTGTATACTTCAATATATGAACAAAATATGTCTACATAACCGCATATTTATATCATATTTGTACGGTGAATTTCAACGATTATATACATTATATTACAAACTAGACCTATTTCAATCTAACAAGTACTACTTATAATTAAGCAGTGCATGATTCGTAATATATATATATATATATATATATATATATATATATATATATATATATATATATATATATATATATATATATATGTGTGTGTGTGTGTGTGTGTGTGTGTGTGTGTGTGCGTGCGTGTGGAGGGGTTGTGTGGCTGTGTGTCAGTCCCCCCCCACACACACACGTACGTGGGCACAAAGCACAAGAGGCATGGATGTTACATTCATCGTCACTGTATTTCATATAGAATTATAATACAAAAAGAAAGTGACACTTTGTTCGCGTTTATTTGTACACAATGGTATTTCCGTTGAATGTATCACTAAACGTATATAACTCAACGTGCAATCGTAAACAAATGCCGTTGATACCTATTACCGTCGGAATAAAATATGAATTATATAACCTGTTTAATTATTAGGAATATAAATATCGGTTAGGTTGTAAATTTAGAGGCGCTGGGAAACAATACACCGAACGAAAAAAACACCAAATAGAAACAAATGAATCCATTTTCTTTCCACTGCAGGCTAAATATCAGTGCTCTCTATTTTGTTGATGTACAACATTGCACGGAAATTAAAGGAATTGATATTTCTAAAGGAAATTGAACATTAATTTTGAGATTCCTTACACACAGGAATGTCATTTCCTTCCAAAGCTTCTAATTATATTAATGATTAAAGGGGGTTGTGTAACAATGGAGTTGTTAGATTAGAATTGTATTGAATCATTTATACGAAGGATACTCTCATTTTGTGAGAGTGAATGCTTTTGTAATACTGTTTATCTGTATTAGTTACTATTGACATTGTATAGTACTCCCTCTTTATCACTCTCACATACACACCCAAACACAAACATATCTCTCTATTTCTCTCTCTCTCTCTCTCTCTCTCTCTCTATATATATATATATATATATATATATATATATATATATATATATATATATATATATGAAAATATGAAAACATGGCGTGCTGCGTGGTTGCAAATGGGTTACATATGAATAAATTTAGTCCTTCATCACTGGTCTTCCAGCCTTCATTGGTATTTCATCGCTTTAAAGATCATATATCTCCAGTTGGTGCGAGCAACGGCTAAAGAAAGTCGTTGGGACAGTCCCACCGACTTTCTTTAGCCGTTGCTCGCACCAACCGGAGGTATGTGGTCTTTAAAGCGATGAAATACTAATGAAGGCTGGAAGGTCGCTGATGAAGGACTAAATTCATTCATATATATATATATATATATATATATATATATATATATATATATAAATACTGCAGTAATTTTGAGGACCGGACGAAGACAAGTGACAGCTCACGACTAGATGGTCAGTGGGCAGATTTCAGTGCCCAGAACTGTGATGACGTCACAAACGAGTGACCATCCGAGAGGACGCGCAAACAGGATGAAGACACACGATATAGACTCAGAAGATCGGAACCCATTAGAAATAGAACCTACTTTGTAACCAACAGACGTATCTGAATAACTTGCGAATCAAGAGTCAAGTCGATGCACCAGAAATCGCGGCTCGAGCTGTTCGTCGGAGAAACATTTGTAATAGGCAATAGATTGAGTTCAGAAGCATAACTGATTCTTCGTTTTCCATTTTATATATAAATATATATATATATATATATATGTGTGTGTGTGTGTATGTTTGTGTGTGCGTGTGTGTATGTGTGTGTATATGGTGTGTGTATGCGTGTGTGAGTGGTTGTGGGTGTATGTGTGTCTGCTTTTGTGTTTATAGATAGACACATCACACACACACACACACAAACACACAAACACACACACATATATATATATATATAATTTGCACTAGCAACAACATAGCATTATGCAATATACTGAATATACTAAAGCATACATTATATGTTTACAAACAATACACACACGAAACTCGCGTTAACAAAATCCTATTTCTTCGTTTTTATGGTGTATTCTTTGTCTTTAGGTGTTAAGAATACCACACATACCCAGATCTCGTTGCTATGTAATGACTGTTGTCTATTATTATTATTGTGAAAGGCGGTGGATTGGCAGTATCGGTAGAGGGTCGGACGCTATGCTTTCCAGCATAGTTACGTCCCTTAATAATCTGAGTTCAAATCCCGCCGAGGTTGACTTTGCCTTTCATCCTTACGGGGTCGATAAAATAAAGTACCAGTAATGCACTGGGTAATTGCTGGCCTTGTGCCAAAAGTAGAAACAATTATTATTGTGAAAGTTTGCTTCGATTTCAAATCTTATAAACATCCCAATATATCGTACGTATTTTTTACCTCCGATTCTAGCTGTTAATTTGAAGAACATGTTTGTCATATGGCTTTTGGCGAAAAATTAACCTACCTGGTCAAAATTATATAAATAGAAGGTTCGATGTTCTGTAGTGGATGCTTGCCACATAGTTTCTGTCTGGATGGGTGTTTTACTGAACTTTCTAACGTTATTGTCATTATAGCGAATCTGCGGTTGGGTTACAACTTTTCAAAATTCAATTAAGAGAAAACAACGAAATCCAAAAGCTACTAAGATATAGTGGGATCGTGTTCACATTTAATGGAAGGACATGGCAGCAAGAAATTTGAAATAAGACATAGTAGATTAGGGGAAATCCTGGTTTGAAACGTTATATTCGCAAAATAGTGAATGCTACATCTGGCAGCAATAATCTTAAAGCATCAGGTGTAATTCACCTAGAGATTATGGACGGGATAATAGTTTAAGATAATTTAACATAGAAAGAGAATCATTTTAACATCTTAACAGCACAACTCAGAACAACAAGTGTGGCAACAGTATTTCTGCTGAAAGTTCGTAAACATTGGCGATAAATTGTCCAGTAACGGCTCCAGAGCAGTTTATATCTCGAGGCACGGATTGAAATTCAGATTATTGCTGTTATTAAATGTTAGGGCGTCGGATAACTTGCTTTGCATCATGTAATTATGGTTTTTTACCTTTTGAGTTCACATCCCGCCGAGATTAGCTTTGACTTTCCTCCTTAAGCGGTTGATAAATTAAAGTACCAATAAGGCACTGTGTTCGATTTAATCGATTTTCACCTCCCCACAAATTGCTGGCGTTGAGTCAAGATCAGACCTCATTATCCAAATAAGAAACCATTATCATTGCGTGTGTCAGATAAATGCTTATTTTTATTTGTTCAGCTCTTTACATTCTTATTTCAACTCAGACCGACGTTGCCTTTAAATTTCATCATTACAGGCCCCGTAAACTTCAGAAGCATTTAACGCATTGACGTCGAATTATTTAAATTTCCATACACCGCTGAAATTTCTGCAGTTGTGCATATATCAAAAATCCTTATTAGAAAGGTAGATTGCCAAAGTTGTTAGAGCGTCGAATAAATCTCTGAGTTTAAATCACGCCGGTGTTAGCTTTGCCATTTATCTTTAGGGCTCGATAAAATAAAGTACCATTAACGAACTGTGCTTGTTTTAATCGATATTAGCCTTCTGTCTAAATCAGAAAATCTGATTAGAAACATTCATCCTATAAATATTTGTATGGAAAGTGACATTTTCTTATTTCTTATTGTCCTTACAGACTGTGTTCAAATCCCACAAAGGTCAACTTTGGCGACGTTCCTTTCGAGATTGATGAAATAAAGTAGCAGTGAAGGAATTGATCAATTCAATTGGCATTGTCTTCACCTAAAACACGCTGGCATTATCTATTAATCTGTAATAATTATTAATACGTTTGTTGCTCAACATGATGTTGTGTCCTACGCTACTTTGTGTAGTCTGGTGTACAATAGAGAAAGGTTTGCCATCTTTACACAATGAGGAGCAAGAAGAATCCGGGACATTGCCCGGGATTTTGCACAGAATTATTGTACATATTTTTCCTCCCTAATTGGAAATATATCCTGTTGGAAACGTACTGATATATCAGTTGAATACATTGTTGATTTCCTAAATTCGGGTACCACAACAGCAGCGGCAGAGGGTAAACTCTCCAAAGTTGAGGTTGCCAGAGCAATTAAAGAGTTCAAATTATTCACGACTTTTCGAGAGGATGACATTAGGGCAGATATATCAGATGCCGTAACTAATCCACTCAATGGCCGATACATGTGTGCAGCATGTCTTCGATCGCTGGAAAGGCTCTAACGGAAAGGCAATCGGGAGGGACAATCTGAAATTTTGAAAAGTTATAAAGCAGAGACACTTCCAAATTTAAACTAATCTATCTCCTAAACCCGTCGGTAAACTATTCAGATCGTCAGAAAAATCTAGCTGACGATCAATGTAGTTTTCACTCCGGAATTAGCAGGTAGTAACGAGAATTCAAACGGCGTCAGGTAGTTGAGAAACAGTGGGAATATTACCAAGTATCACAAACCTATTTTGCGGACATGAAAATGAAAACAAATAGTTGTATTCCCCAGGTCCTGATGTAATTGTCCTTTTTCTGCAGTAGTATGGATTCAAAGGACAGTTTCACCGTGTTTTGGATTCTCTATACGAATACCAATTTTTTTCTATTTGTTCAATTTAGGCTAAATCGAAATTATTCAGTGGGCTAATGGAATCTCAAAATATTGCGTGTTTCCTCGCTCCTATTCATAATACCCATCAACAACATCAGTATACGCAACCGTATTGGAAATGGTATCAAACCGGTGTATGTACGATCAATCGACTGCGTTGCCATTTCTATGGGACGTCGGCCACTACACACGCGGAATAATACAGGAAACGCACCTTACGCCATTACGTACACATTTATAACAACACCATCAATAACCCAACTGGCCAAAACAATTATCACTCGCATCAGCAGTATTTCCGAACCCTACGACAAAAAAGACTAACCACAAAACGAAAACACATTACAGCAACAACCAAACATACAGACACCGATCATTCTCTTAGTCTGCAGAGCAATTGAATAATTGATAGACGTTTTAGCACAAAGTAAGTATATTGAAAGTGGGGAAGATTTTAGGCACCACTATGTTCAAAGTTACACAAATCCAAATGATGGAGTGCATGTCTGTCGAGACATTCAAAAACATTTGGAAGATATCTTCAAAAGGACATGGGAGCCCCTAATGAAAAAAACACCAGTAGGATATTGCTTGAGATCTAAAAATAATGCCAAATAGACATGAAGATTGAAGCAACCGAAGCCCAACAGCACCGGAATGTAACCCCTTTTTTCAACACTTTTGGCAAACATGTGAACATAAGAAATTGTTTTAGTAGCAATAGTAGTAACAGCATAAGCAGCAAGAATATTATTATTATTATTTGTGTGTCTTTGTATTGTACCCGACATGTCGGCTCGTGTGGCCAATAAATGAAATCATTATTGTTATTATTATTGAAGGCGGTGGATTGGCAGTATCGATAGAGGGTCGGAGGTCTTGCTTTGACGCATAGCGTTACGGCCCTTTCCATTCTGAGTTCAAATCCCGCCCAGGTCAACTTCGTCTTTCATCCTTACGGGGTCGATAAAATAAAGTACCAGTAATGTACTGGAAAATTGCTGGCCTTGTGCCAAATGTAGAAACAATTATTATTATTAGTAGTATTGGGTCTGAACGGGCGTCTTTTTGCTCGCTCTCGTAAGTTTAATTATTTACCTATCAAAACTTATTTATTGAATGTTGTGTTGTCGTGTAAGGCATACAAGCCCTTGGACTTTTCCCTGTGAAGGGGAAAGTATAACATTTAGGCCATTTGGCCCAAATATTTGAACTTTTTTACATTTTAATAAATTATCGAAAATAAAATAAAAACGTGGCTGAGCCAGGCCCCCCAGCGGTATGTCTGCGACAACGACGTAAATGTTAACGGACATTGAAACAACAAACACAACCACACACAATGTGAACAAAGACAGCAATGATAACAACACTGAGACCTCTAATTTTGAAAAAAATGAGAGTAACAGCGACAACCAAGATACAGATAACAGAACAAATGCAACAACAATATCAACACCACTAACATGAAAACAAATAGCGACAACGCCAACGGTAACAACACGAACTGAAACGAGAACAACGGCGGCACCAAATAGAGTGATAACAACAACAACACCAACAAGAACAACGACAACAACAACAAGGCCACCAACGACAAGAAGAACACTTTCGCTGCGGCAGCAGCCAAAAAGAGGCCATGCTTCAACATGCTTCAACAAACAAAGATGAAAAGTTGGCCAAGGCCCTCGTAGCACGAAGTGAAGATATACAAAAAGAAGGGGACATTTTTAAATCAAGCACATTTCGCGTGCCGGAGATTTGTTTCTGGGGAGAATGTGGCTCGATATATACAAAGAGATACGAGACAGCTCTCCTCAAGACGTGGGTACCCTGAACGTAAAACCCACATCAATGCTTTTAAAGAAGTTCCCAAAATATAGCCCACCAACTATGGAGGTCGAAACACTTGACCTTAAGAAGAGCCAGGAAGGTAAGTAAACCTTTCCTCTCTCTATTTAGCCTACCAACATGTCCGTATTAAGAGTAGGAAGTTTAAATGTTCGAGGCCCAGGATCTTCATGAAAGCAGGGTAACCTGCTCAACGACCCCTGGCCTTAGAAATGGATGTAATTGCCGTCAACAGGACCAGTATTTCCGACACGCGCGCATTTGCCCCCATTTTCGACGACTATCAGATATTTGCATCGGTTAGTTGGTCGGGAATGGGTGGTGGGGTGGCAGTAATATTTAGGAAATGCCTGGATATCGAGGTAAGGTCGATCTTCCGTGAGCTATACGGGTGGTTGGTGGTCACGGACTTAAACAGTAACGAAGGTGTTGCCTTTAGACTGGTGGCCGTCTACGCCCCTACTGGGGCAGGACGGCCGGACTTCTTTAGAGGCCTGGAAGCCTTTCTGGCTACGTCTCGCCCTTTACTGTTAGCGGGGGACTGGAACGGCTTTTTAGACGCACGCTGGGAATGTGTGGGAGTATCTGATAGGAGCGGGGGGTGCAAAAGTCTCAAGAACCTGATCAACCAGTTCCAACTCTCTGACAGGTACCGAATAGATTTCCCTAATGAGCCAGTGTGTACCTGGAATAACCGCATAGGGTCATCTAGATCGTATATAGACAGGATATTCATTAGGAAAATCGACAGAAATAGTGTAAGCTGTCCACGTTTTATAACGGTCGCCTATTCAGATCACAAGTTTGTGATCTGTATGGTCGACCTAGATAAGACGTGTAGTTTAGTACCTGGTTACTGGAATCACAACATGTCATTTCTTGCACGTAAGGCTTACAGAGACCATGTCAACAATTTAGTTAAGAAAAGGTTGACAGTGGAAGTCGTCAACAATAGATGGTGGGGGGCTCTCAAAGGATAGATTAGAGTAATGTCGATAGAATTTAGAAAAGAAGTAGCGTTAGAGAAAGATAAAAATAGTTGGCAGATAAGTTAGACTGGGCTAGTTGTAGTGGCATTGCTACTGACGTGCGAGCGGCGAGAATGGCATTAGACCATTTCTTCAATACGAAACACGAAGGCTGCATTTTCAGAGCTAAGGCACGTTCTCCGAGAAACAAGGAAACCAAAGATGTTCGATGGGCCCTCGTGGCAGAGGCGCAGCGTGGTAATAACATCACGATTCGGTCTTTGACGGACGGAGATAGACTCGAGCTGAGCGATTCCAAGCGGATGTATGAGGCTTTTCGCCAACATTTAGCTCGGTCGTTCGGGGGAAGTGGCGGGTCAGAGGCGGTGGTGGATTCAGTCCATAGCTCGAAGGCTTGTCGCAACTCTCAACGGCCGACGCTAGGCTCTACGAAAGGCCGATTACTTCAGCCGAGATTCAGGATGACCTTGTCGGCTGCATGAGGCGCAATTCACTCGGTTTGGATGGTCTGCCCTATGAGATTTACGTAAGTATGCCAGACTTATTATCCAATCTTCTCGAAGCGCTCTAGTGCAACTGGCAGCAGAACGGAACCATTCCCAGTTATGTGAGCCGGGGGCGTAGTGACGCTGATAAGGAAGGACGAGAACAAGCGGGACACATTAGATAATTTCAGGCCCATAAATCTGCTCAACACATATTTTAAGATTTGGCCAGGTGTTAGCGAAGAGGTTGGCGCTTGTCGTCGGGGATTTGGTTGGGGAGGCGCAAACTTGCGCAATCCCAAACAGGTCCATACACGACAACCTCCATATGATGCGATACATCATAGAGAGGGTTGGGGGTAAACCAGGCTTCGGTAGGGCTCTGATCAATTTAGATCAATTGAAAGCATTCGATACGGTCGACCATCGGAACCAGGAGGCTGTCCACAAAACGCTGGTTCGCTGGATCGCTGCAATGTACAGCGGCACATGCTCGGTGGTCAAAATTAATGGCCACCTCTCGGAAACGTTTCAGGTATCCCGATTGGTCCATCAAAGGTGTCCTCTCTCCTCCCTTCTGTACGTATTGACACTCGAGCCTTTACTGCGGAAGCTGGAGCTGTTGCGGGGCCGCTCGCTCGAACCAGGACACGGAAAGGCTGTGTCGGCTTATGCGGACGACATCACCGTGATGGTGTCGGACCCCTCAGAAATCGAGGTGGTCGGCAACTTATTGGAGGAATGTGAAAGTTTGACGGGAGAAAAACTTAACCCGGAAAAGTTGGTGGGCTTGAAACCCGGCACCTGCAGAGGCAAGTCCATGCCGTCCAACAGCGTCGCTAGGCGCTGGACGGACGGACCGCTAAAGTTGCTAGGGTTTGGGTTCGGGCCAGACCTCCAGGTGGATGATAATTGGGACGAGGTGACGAGCAGGGTAGCCAGTCTCACCCAGAAATGGGCTGGGAAGAAGCTCTCACTGAAAGGTCGGGCGGAGGTGTCGAACACGTACATCGCGTCCGTCATCTACTACCGTCTGACCGTCGTCCCTTACCCCCATTCGCGCCTCGCCATCTTGGAGAGGCTCCTCATCAAATTATTGTGGAGGGGTCAGGTTCCGTTGGCGAGGCGATCCATCTGCTGCCAGCACCCTCTACGTGGAGGGCTGGGCATGCCGTGGCTAATGATGCGCAGAGACGCGCTGAGGCTGCGGAATCTCCAGATATTCTGCCTAAACGGTGAACAGGTGTGGTCGCCGTTGTCAGACGAGCCTTTCCGCAGCACGTCCCTTTGAGTGAGCTGCAGTCCTTGGTCAAAACGAGACAGATACTGGGTGACTGGCATCTAGAATGTTGCCAGGCACTCACTGCCCTCTACCAGGCGGGCAATGCGGTCAGTGGAACTTCCACTCTTGAGTTCTATAGAAGATTAGTTGTGGGCAAGTGCGACGACGCACTCGGAGAGGCTCTGGGAGTCAACGAAGTCGAACTAACCAGTCTGTACCGGAGGACTTTCGAGCCGGGGACGATGGATAATTTCCCAAAATTCCTTGCTCGTCAGTGCTACCGGGGGGCACTACCGGTTCGAGATAAACTCTACAGGCACCGAAGTGCTGTCAGACGGACCTGCCCGAGATGCGCGCAGAGCGACGAAACCGTTCTGCACGCACTCGTCCAGTGTCCGTGCATTACTGACTTGTGGAGTTATGTTGAACAGCTGTCGTAGCGTGTAGAACGGATCCGGCTATCGGCCGAGTCCATAGTGAAATTCGACTGCCGCCTTCTTTTGGCCAGGAAGGGCAGGCAATTTTCCTCTGTCTGGTGGCAGTAGCGAAAGAGAATGTATGGTGGGCGAGGTTGAAAAGACTGAGGGCAGACACTTTTCTCTTCGGCCAATCCCTCATCAACTTTTTCAAGTTTCACTTGGAAAGGAAGGTGAGGGTGGAGAGACGTGTGATGCCCCCCCCCCCCCCCCAGTACATTTGCTGAAAGGTGGGTGAATGTGGCGAGAATGGCCCGTGTGAGTGAGCCTATTCTTTTCATGCGGTTGTAGGTAGGTAAATTTGAGGAGGAGAGGGGTGCCCTCCAGGGTGCTCTCGAAGCGTCGCGTCGTTCAGGACTGGTGGGGTACCTACGCGAACCCTATGTGGTCATCCCCCCATTGGGGAATTTTTTTTTTCTTGTAATTTTCTTGTTACTTTAATGTTACTTTGTTCTTGTTACTATTGTTATTGTGATTCATATTGTTTATTCGATTTTTATGTAAAGCCCCACTGTCCCAGTCTTTTGTATTGTCCCCTATATGTCGGCCCTTGTGGCCAATAAATGAAATGATTATTATTATTATTATTATTGGTTGGTGAAGCCACGCTTCTTATCGCCTCCAGTCTTTTTCAACGTTTTACCTCTTTTTCAACCGTTCTAAACCTGTTATTCAAGTTTTAAATTTGATAAAAGTTTAGAAGAAGTGACCCACCTAATAGAGGGGTTGACTAGTAAATAATACGGCACCCCTTTACGGGGTGTCGTATTCGTATTTGTGTAAAAATATATTTTGAAAAATGTCAACATGGATAACACAAAAAAGAGAGAGAGCGCTGTCAGACAATACAGAGAGAGGGAGACTTTATCAGCATGTCAACAAGACAGCGTTCCAGCGGAGGTAAATATAAACGAAAATATTACAAAGGAAAAAAAGATTGTTACAGATTTAAAATTAACAAATATTTCTAACACAAACAACACCAACAATAACACCAACAACATCACCAACAACAACACCAAAAATAAAAGCGGTAAAGTCGAGAACGACAATAACAAAAATAACAGCGGTAAGGTCGAAAACGACAATAACAAAAATAACAGCGGTAAGGTCGAGAACGACAATAACAATGGCAATAACAACAATAATAGTAGGAACAGTATCAACAAAAACAACAATAATAACAACAGCCACAATAACAGTAACAGCAGCAACAGTAGCAACGAAAACAACACCAACAACTGTACCAGCGAAAAGAACAACAATGACACGATACCTGTAATAGCGACCTCAGCACCACCAGTAAGACCAGTAGCGGCAGCAATAGTGGTGCTGCTGAAAAAGGGACCACTTCTTTTGCAGGTGTCGCCCAAAATATCGAGACAGTGTTAGTCACAGAGGAGGAGATGGCAGTCGCAAGGGCCATGGTGGCAAGAAGCGCAAATAGAGTTTCCCTGAAACCGCCACCCGAATTTTTCAAGGATCAGCAGCTACGAACGGTGACTTACGGTACCGTAAGCAAAATCTCACGTCGAGTGGAGAGAGCCACGGAGGCTCAAATCCAAAAGGCCTTGGGGTGCGTCTGGGCACGCAAAACCCACATCACCCGAGGCAGAAAGCACGCCACAGTAGACGTACTTTTCGCCACCCCCCAGCAAAGTCTCACTCTTTGGAAACCCTAAAGAGTGAGGAGTTAGTCTTGGTGCCCTCCTACTGCAGGAAGAAAATGGTGAGGGTCAAAGTGACCCAGGTCCCACCCGACGTGCCCTTACCTTGGCTAGCCGCGTCTGTCCTTGCTGGAATTGAGAACAGGGCGACCATGCTGCAAGTAGACAAAATAGGGAGAGAGAACTGGTCAGGTATAGGCATGCACATGCTTATACAAACTGAGCAGGAATGTATCGAGGCTATGCCCGATATCATAGACTTTGAGGAAGGACTCCAACTCCCTATAAGTGTAGAAGGAAGACGGCCAAAATGTTATCTCTGTGCGTCGAAAGGTCACCTCAGGGCCTTTTGCCCGCAGAAGACACCGAAGAGGGCCCCTCTCCTTCCAATACCTGGTCCGCTGCTGCCAAGAGCAGGACAGGCAACAAACGAAGAAGCTCCTTCCACGGTGAGTAGGAGGGCAACGTCCGTAGCATCCGTACCAAGGCCACGGATAACTAAAGCAGCATCATCAGTAGCGGCAACACCAATAGCTACATTTGAAATAGCTACACCAGCAACAACATTGCCGAAGAGGGCTCCACTACCACCACCAACAGCCGTGGAGCACATACCCCTCCCAGACGCCACAGAATCCGACATGGAGTTTGAGGCGGGAGTGACGTGGCAAGCAGTCTGCCACAAAAACAAAAAAGAAAAAAAAACCTTAGATTCACCCTCCAAAAGCGAAGGCATACAAAGAGGGGTAAAGGTAGCAAGGAAACTTGCAGCAACACCACCACAAACACCAACAACGCAAACTCAACAAGACACACACACCAAACAGCAACAAGAAGAAAACGGCAACAAAATCACCCCTCCCCCAAAAAAGTACACAGCCATAAACATAGCAAAAAAAAGAACTCATAAAATATATAAAGCAGCACACAGACATCACGGAAAAAAATTACTACACCCCACCAACACCAAGAACTCTCCCGTCAAACATAAGCATCATCGAAATCTCATTAGAACAATACAAACCTTTAAAACAAAAATTCCCCAACGCAGTTGGAGACTTCAGAGGGACGGTTACCAAGAGGATATACACTGACATCCTCTTGGAAACACCCATGACCAGCGAAAGGGAAGGTTCTACTGTCCCTTCACCACACGAACAAGGTAAGTGACCCTTTCTCATTTGCCCCGTATCTCATCCAACATGGCTGTACTCAGAATAGGAAGTATAAATGCACGTGGCCTGGGGTCATCTTGGAAGCAGGGTCACCTGCTCAATGACCTCAGGTCACTAAACATAGATGTGGTGGCCATCAGTGAAACCAGAATCTCCGAGGCACTGGCCTTCGCACCGATCTTCGGCGGCTACGATGTATACGCATCTCCCAGCCGTCCAGGATCGCGGCGTGGGGTTGCCGTCCTTTTTCGGAGAGGCTTGGATCTCGCGATACGGGCCATCTTCCTACACCCAGAAGGTAAGTCGGTGGTGCTGGACGTGACCGGCAGCGAAGGCAATGCTTTCAGGCTAGTAGCCGTCTACGCCACAACAGGGGCAGGACGGCCAGATTTCTTCAGACGTCTAGAGACCTTTCTTGGAACGTCCCGCTCTTTAGTGTTAGTGGGCGACTGGAACGGTATCTTGGATGCACGCTGGGATCGTGTGGGGCTAGAGGATAGGGGAGGACGGTGCAAGAGCCTCACCAACCTGCTCAGACGTTTTGATCTGTCTGACAGGTATCGACTGGATCACCCGAATGTGCCAATGTGGACATGGACAAACCGCATCGGGTCATCCAGATCGTATCTAGATAGTGTATTCTGCATGGAACTAGATAAGGCTAGTATAAGTTGTCCACAATTTAAAATAGTCGACTACACAGACCACACATTTGTGATCTGTTAGATCGATATAGACAGACTTCATAGACAAGGGGCTGGTTACCGGAAGCTGAAGGCGTCTTTCCCGGCGTGCAAGGCCTACAGAGACCGGATTAGCGTATTAGTTAAGCGGACGTTGACGGGAGCGGTCGTCAACAACAGGTGGTGGATCTCCCTGAAAAGAGCAATTAAAGTAGAGTCGATTAGGTTTAGCAAAGGAGTAGTGATAGAGGAAAATAGAGTAGAAGGAGAGCTAGTAAGAAAGCTAGAAGAGGCGTTTAGGACAGGCATCGCAACCGACGTGCTTGCGGCGAGATTGGCACTCGACCAATTCTTCAACGCAAAACACGAAGGCTTCGTTGTCAGAGCTAGAGCGCGTGCTCTGAAACACGAGGGGACAAAAGCCGTCCAATGGGCCCGGGTGGCAGAGGCGCGACGTGGAAATAAAGCCACAATTCGGTCTTTGTCTGACCAAAACGGGTGCGTGATGCTCGAAATCGAGCGGATGTGTGAAGCTTTTCAGCAGCACTTTGCTGAACTGTTCGGGAGCGGCGGCGGCCCGGATCGGGATATGGACTTCAGTGCATACCTCGACGGACTGCCTCGGCTCTCGACGACCGCAGCACAGTGTTGCGAAAAGCCAATAACAGCCGGTGAAATACGGCAAGCGATTGCTAACTGCACAAGAAGTAAATCGCCAGGTTTAGATCGTCTGCCCTACGAGCTTTATGCATTTATGCCAGACTTGTTCGGTGACCTCTTGGCAGACGTCTACTGCAACTGGCAGCAGAACGGGAGCATTCCCAGTTTTGTGAGCCGGGGAGCAGTGGGGCTGCTGAGAAAAGACCGAACAAGGGGGATGTTATTGATAATTCCAGGCCCATAACTCTGCTAAACGCAGAGTTCAAGATTTTGGCCAAGGTGTTAGCAACGAGGTTGGCGCTTGTCGTTAAGGGTCTGGTGGGAGAGGCGCAGACATGCACCATCCCGGACAGATCCATACACGGCAACCTCCACCTCATGCGATACATCGTAGAAAGGGTGGTTAAGGAACCTGGCAAGGGTGGGGCCCTCATCAACTTGGATCAATCCAAACATTCGATAGGGTCGACCATCGGGACCTGGTGGCGGCCCATTTTCAGGCGTTGGATCGCAGCAATGTACAGCGACATCTGCTCAGCTGTGAGGGTGAACGGTCACCTGTCGCCGCCGTTCAGCACCATGCGCTCACTCCACCAGGGTTGACCCCTCTCGTCCCTCTTGTACGTATTGGCTCTCGAGCCGTTACTGCACAAACTGGGAGCGATGGGGGGCGTCCCACGCGAACTAGGATGCGGGTAATCCGAGTCGGCTTACGCTGACGACGTCACCGTGGTGGTGTCGAGCACCAGACACGCCCAGATGCTCGGCACCGCTCTCGAGGAATACGAAACGGTGACAGAAGCAAAGATAAACTAGAAAAAGTCGGTGGGCTTGCAGCTAGGCACCTGGAGAGGCAATTCCATGCCGTCCGACAGCGTCGTGGGGTGTTCGACGGACGGACCGGTTAAATTGCTCGGGGTCTAGTTCGAACCGGAAGTCCATATGGAGAAAAACTGGAACGAGGTGATGAGCAGGGTGGCCTCCCTCGCACAGAAATGGGCTGAGAGGAAGCTGTTCCTGAAAGGCCAGGCAGAAGTGGCGAATGCGTACATCGCATCCGTCTCAGCTACCGCCTCACCGTCGTCCCTTGCTCCAGCCCAACTCTCACCAAAATGGAGCGCCTCCTAGTAGTAGTAGTAGTAGTAGTAGTAGTAGTAGTAGTAGTAGTAGTAGCAATAGTAGTAGTAGTAGTAGTAGTAGTAGTAGTAGTAGTAGTAGTAGTGAGACAGGAACTAAACATTCGACAGAATTTAATTTGGTACTCTTCTGTTTCTGGTTCTCACCCCCTTCAGTTGTCATAGAAATTTATCGAGAAAAATCTTTGTCTTTAACGTTTTTTTTCACCTAAACATTTTATTATTATTTTTATTATTTTAACGTCATAAACCATTTACATAATAATAACAAAAACAAACCAGAAATACTTTTTTCCCTCTACATTAAAGAGATTATTATTGATGTAGCCATTTTTACATTTTTCTCTTTTATCCATCATTTCTATAGAAGCATCTTTTTATTGCATTACAGTGATATCTTGTATAAATCCATTTCAATACACAAGTTAATAAAGTCTGCAGCATCAAAAACAAAAACAAAGCAACAACAACTACACCAAGAAAAACAGCCACGACTAATACAAAAGCGTCGTATAAACAACGACAAAAGCAACATATGCAATAACATCAACAAGCAGACGGGGACAACAAATATATTCTAGCTTAAACTTTCGAATCAAACATGTTCTTTTAAGACAACACAATGTAAAACTTGCAATAAAGTTAAAAGATCTGGATGAAAATTCAGCGGAGGGATGTATCTTACAGGATGTATGTGTTGGTAAGTGCGGTGTCTGGTCCTTAAATGACCTTATTATAATATTGAATTGGCAGTATCGGTAGAGGGTCGGACGCCATGCTTTCCAGCATAGTTACGTCCCTTTACGATCTGAGTTCAAATCCTGCCGAGGTTGACTTTGCCTTTCATCCTTACGGGGTCGATAAAATAAAGTACCAGTAATGCACTGGGTAATTGCTGGCCTTGTGCCTAAAGTAGAAACAATTATAATATAGCAGGACGCCATGTTTTCCAGCATAGTTACGTCCCTTTACGATCTGAGTTCAATTCCGCCGAGGTTGACTTTGCCTTTCATCCTTACGGGGTCGATAAAACAAAGTACCAGTAATGAACTGGGTAATTGCTGGCCTTGTCCCTAAAGTAGAAACAATTATAATATAGCAGGAGGAAGTATCTTACATGTTGTAGGTATGTGTATGTGAGTATGTACCGTAGACGGACAGACTGAAATATAATACGTCAGAAACGACGAAGAAATCAAGTATTAAAGAAAAGAAATATGTAGCTAGTTGAATTTAAAATCCAGAGCCATTTGCTCTGTAGCTTTGTTTTAGTACTTTGTTTTTCGGGAAAGATATTTTCATGTCCATGCTATCTTCCATGCTTTTGATAATATTGCGAGTGATATACATGTATACGCTCATGTTATGCATAGGGTAGTTGGTGTCAATGTGAAATTCACTAACGGAGGTAGAGGTTTCCATGATTTTTTTTAAAAATGGAAAACGGATAAAGTCTTCCACGCAAAGAATCCGGACATCAGAGAGCCAGAAATATGTACAACGTCCACCAAATTCCACCACTCCACTAACCTGGACAAAAGATGTATTGCGTGGTTATGGAAATGATAACAAAAACATCTAATCCTAGAGAAGGCAAAGCTAGAAAGAATACCGTAGCACATTTACGATATTCTGACAACTCTATTTTCCTCACCAGACTTCCACTGCCTAGATCTCGTAGTACCCTCCGATCCTTGTCCACCTATCACAGCACTAAACAGATTGATGAACCGCTGTTGACAGGAGGGACAAGTTCCCATCGGATTGCAACATGGAATCATCGTTAAACTGCCGAAGAAGGGGATTCTAACAGATTGTAACAAGTGGTGAGTCATCACACTGCTATCGGTCCCGGGCAAAGTGTTCAGCACAGATTTCCTACGAAGGCTACAAGGTGTAGACTCGAAGCTCATATAATAACAAGCGTGTCTCTGAAGCAAGCGCCCATGAGCTGAACAGACCATTATACTGCCCAATATCATTGAGTGGTGCATCGAGCTACAAACACCGCTGGTGATCAACTTCATAGACTACAAAAATCATTTGACAGCATGCTGAAACTTGCTTTTAATTTTTGTGTCGGTGACTCTCTGTAGCTGTTAGTTGTGTTGTTTGCGGCGGTGGTTCTTTGCAGCTGTAGGTTGTGTTGTTACTGCTTCTGCTGCAGATGCTGTTGTAGTTGCAGATGTTTGTGCTGATTATATTGTTTTTCCATCAAGTGTAGGTGACTTTCATGTTGCTTACAGTTGTTGCGCATCTAGTAGTATTAGTAGTAGTAGTAGTTGTGGCTGTTGTTGTTGTTGTTGTTGTTGTGGTAGTGGTGGTGGTGACGGTGGTGGTGGTGGCGGTGGTGGTGGCGGTGGTGGTGGTGGTGGTCCTGTGTTAGCAGCAATGGTGCTTTGTGGCTCCTCACTATTTTTCGTTCACGGCATAAAGCTCTCATGTTTGTGGTTTTCATGAAACCTATACATTCTTCCCCCTAAAGCCACAAATAGGTCCTCACTAATGTGTAAATTGGTTGTGTGATTATGTCATTCATCTCTGGTTTGATCTGGAGAAGTACTTCCAGATTTATCTCAGACGAATTCTGCTTCCGGGTGTTCTTTAATTGTAGGAGGAGTTCACTTCCCCCCAGGAAGATACTTGCTAGGATCCACTAGATGTCTACTTCTGGCGGGTTCCCAACAATTAGGCCCTTCACTATTCTTCTTCCTGCGTAAGAGGGTACATTACAAATTGGTCCATTTTACGATGCAGCACAGAGTAGATCTTTGCAAAGGTCTCACTTTTGAAGAGTATTGACATGCCGCTAAACTACTTGACGATTGCAAAGTTTTTTTTGTCTGACGTCCAGCCCTTCAGAGTTGACTCCTTCTGGATTTATGGGGTCAGTTTCGGTTTGTTGGTATGATATTCCGATACACCTGTGATTTATGGTTTCCTTCGCAGCCAAGACCTGAGGTGGAGATTTATGTTCGCCCAGGTTTTCTCAACTGTTACAAATTTGGATGTTTGAACCAAACATTCCTCACTCCTGGTAAAATCTGTCATAAATATTTCCACAGTTTTCGCAGCCATTGCTGTGAACATGCTTTCGTAGTAGCCCTTGTTTTAGTTGTTGAAATAGATGTTTTTGTAGTTGTCGTTGCTGCTGTTGCTACTACTGTTGTTGAATTTGTTGCTATTGGTTTATGCCATAGTTGCTGCTGTTGTTGTTGTTGCTGTTTCTGCTGTTATTGTTGGAGATGCTGGTGTAGGTAGTGGTGGGGATGGTGCTAATAGTGGTGGTATTGAAAATTGTGCTGTTGCTTTTTATTTTTATTTTTTTCCGGGTTATTTTTATTTGGTTCTTCATGGGAATGTGACTATGGTGTCAACAGTTTATGGAAAGAAACATATTAACCTTAACGCTTTTCTTGAGCAGAGTTATTGTTGATATTATTGTTGTTTACTTTAATGATGTTGCTGTCAATGAATGTTGGTCTTTCGTGGTTCCATCTTGTGGACAGATAGTTTGTTTCGTTACACAACATTATGTACGGTTCAGAAGAAAATGATTTTTAAAAGGTTACCAATCAATGAACATGCACCACCGATATGTGCCACATCTCAAAGGACTCAACAATACCATCAAGAAGAATAACATCATCAACAATAGTAATTATTATTTCATTCTTTCTTTCTGTCTTCTTCAAAATACCATAACCAGTTTGTAGTAACTGTCCATATTACAGATATCAGCCACCTCTCCCTTAAACTACGTGTTATTTCACAAAAACGAAAATAACTTTCAACGAGTCATGTATTGTGAAAAGTGTTAGGATAGCGTGTCTGGTCAAGATAATTGTTACTCATGCTGAGCCCGCGTACTCTGAGTTGTATTGCGACGAATGATGGAGTAAGTACATTTCACTGGATGCTGACTTCAACGAGAAATCTCTCCAGATTTCTATCGGCTCATCTGAAACCAATTCCTTCTTTGACCTGCTAGTGCCCAATTAATTACTTTCTTCGTAAGTCATGTCTTAAATAACCTCAGATTATGCCCCAAGACATTGCTAAATCAATACGTTAAGTGACAAACATGTTCTCGTTATGCCACTGAAGGTCCGTTAGACCCTAGTTCACCCTTCGTTTCCCCCTGTCATTTACATTTACGTATTTATATTATTTTTTACAGAAAAGATTCTGAGTTGAATTCACATTATTATTTACTTACAACTACTTGTCAGCAAATATCGAAATATTGAAATTGATCCTTTTTTGTGATTACATTTATCGAAATTTGTGATTAAAAATATTGAAATATTGAAATTGATATTTTCTTTTGTGATTACATATCCATAAGAGATATCTGATGAAGATTTCATAAGTTTTAATTTTTATTGAAATTTTCATAAATTAACCAGGTCATGGGAATCTTAAAAATTATAAATGTTGACACTTATACATGGGTAGAATACAAAATTGTGTTTCAAACACGTTCACCAACCTTATAACTACAGGATTTTAATATTGCCATTCATGCGTGAGTGTGCTGATCTATAAATCGACTGATAAGTTATCTGTGTCTGAGTGAGAGCAATTATCCTGACTGGTGAAAAGGAAGCATATGAAATCGTGATTGTTTGCTGAGGCGAAGGAAGTATACGTATCTTCAGTACATATCTGCAAACACGTTGACATTTCATGTCTGCAATCCTTTATCTTTGAACAAATTGTGTCTAAAACGAATTACTTAGCTACTTTAGGTAAAATGTTTAGGCCTGACAAAGTATGTTAACTTCCCAGTACTCAATAATAATTGTTTAAATAGTTTAATTATTACTATGGTCAATTTTTATATTTCAATAGGGAGATAGGAAGTGTGTTTATGACATTGCAAGTCCCCTTCTCCGAAGCTGAAAAGATCAACCTGGTCCTTAGGTACCTTTAGTATTTGTAGAGATACAATAACACCACATCATCTGGTCCCTGAGTACATTTAGCATTTACAGTATACCTGTAATTATGTTGATACTAACCTGGCCCGGGCCAAAACAAGCTCTAATTCTATGAAACTAAATTTAGATTGAATATATATATATATATATTTGTTATATATATATTTATATATATATTTAAACGGAAAAATGAAGCGAAATTTCATTTCTCACTCTTAGTACGGCTGTTACTTAAATATAAGTGTGTATCGTATACATACTTATATTTAAGTAACAGTCGTACTAGAGTGAGAAATGAAATTTCGTTTCATTTTTTCCGTTTATCGTTTTCGGTACCCCGGCCGATTAACTCACTCGATATACAAATTAGGCTGTTCGGCCGTTAATATGCATAAGGCAAGTATATACTTTCAGACGTTCAATCAACTGGCAGGAAGGTATACGTTGCTGACGATAGCTAATAAGCTTGATCTAGTACAGCGTTCCTTTTTCAGTGTTGAACAAATGAGCAACGATGGTTGCTAGACCTGTACGGCTTAATTCGGGATGTTTGTTTACAAACACACTGAGCATTACAATAAATGTTCGGTGAATCCATACGTACATATATATATATGTGTGCATGTATGTATATATATATACATACTACTGTACGTGTGTATACGTACATGTATGTACGTATACATACTTATATATATATATATATATATATATATATATATATATATTTAAAACAATGGAGGTGCAACACACGAGTTATGATATATTGGTAAAAGGAAAAGAAAATGCTGACAAATTGTTCCCAGTGAAAAATAGTTTAATTAGGAATAAGTAAAAATTAGTAATAGTATTGGTTAGTATTCAGTTTTGGTTTTAAGTTTTACCGGTTGCTCATTTCTAATGCTTTTCAGTAATAATTTTGAGATAGAGCGCCCGTGATGTTTGCTCTAATCTGATTAGTTTTGGAAATTCTACCTGTTTTATGTAAAAAAAAGTGGCTCCAGATGTATGAAATAATTCTTGTGGTGAAAACAATTTTGATTGGTCGGTAGAGGTCATGTGGATGTTAAAAATTGATTTTTCGCCAAATGTAGGTTTGTCTCGGCTGATTGAGAAGTCACTGAAAAATAAGTCTTTCAAGACAAATATGTGTGACTGTGTGTGGAGTAGTAGTAGTAAAGAGGTTCGTTGTTGTGATAATGGTCAGGAAAAACCAACGAAGAACCATGTGAGATTGATTCATACAAAATGAATATTCGAACAATTCCAAAATGGAACAAATACCTCAGAGACAGAAAGTTCTCATTCTGGAAGATGATACAAAATCACAACAAAGCGGAGATATATGAAAAATGGCTTAACTCAACCCCTCTATCTCTCCACCGCAACATACAAATAAAGTCCATTCTAAATGAACCCGAACCTCAAAGACACGTTAGGGAAAGTATGGCATTGG
Organism: Eledone cirrhosa; assembly: GCA_964016885.1. Lineage (NCBI taxonomy): Eukaryota > Metazoa > Mollusca > Cephalopoda > Octopoda > Eledonidae > Eledone > Eledone cirrhosa. The sequence continues at coordinate 114,344,248 of OZ024742.1, forward strand.
AGAAAATGAAGACAGACATTGAACTTCTTAAATTGAGGGCCCAGACAAATGAGGAAAAAATCAAAACCATCGATGAATAGATCCTCCTCGAAATCAACAATAAAACTGAAGGCCCCAAGGTAGAGAAGATCTCTAAATTATGGAAAGGGGACTGCATCAGAGAAGAACTGAAATCCCTTCAACGCTGGGAAAAAAGTGCTGCTTGGTTCCTACACTATGAATCGACTTTTCAAACGGATTACACCTCCAATAACCCGTTCATAAAAATAGGAAAACCCATAACCGAACCGCACAACAACTTCGCAAATCCCCCAGCCAATAACAAAAGCAGAAGGAAGCACCACACCGAAGATGAACTTCCCAACCTCGCTACCATAAGAAGGAACAAAAACCCTAGAAATCATCTCCCCAAGAATGTCATTTACAACTTTCCCCCTTCATGGAGAGACCATACTAAATCACTCAACTACTACGCGGATGCCTCATCGTCAGACATAGGGATAAGATACCACCACCATGATAGATGTAACAACTTTCCCTCAAGGGGACAGCAAAGTAGTTTCCATTTTCTCAACTCTCGCTTCCACAATACACAACAAACCCACACCACACGATACATCCAACAACGTAGGCCACCTATAACACCACAATCCAACATGGCACATATAAACACACATGCATACTCGCAATACAGGAACACCCCATTCAATCTACAACCACGAACCCGAAACTCATTTTACAACAAAAAGGAATATAACAAACGCAGGAGATCACTTAACACCATCAGACAACCCCTCTACCCCAACCATGTTTTAGACACAGCAAACAGATACAGGCAAACAAAATAACACAAGACAGGGAGGAGAAAACGGGAGTAATAAAAAGTATCAATCTAACTAGTGCAGAATCAACACCCAACCTTATCAACTTACTCTCCAAAGCTCTTAAATTCACACCGACCCCTCTTCGTCCTAACTACTATGAAATGAAGGAAGACATCACAGACTTCTTTAGAAAGTTACGACTCAGTGAAGAACTATTCGACCAGTATAATGAGGATGAATCATTAGCCACAAATAGAAGCAATTTCACCCCATCAAAAGGTAGAAATAAAATCCTGGACGAATTCTGTGAACACATCACAAACTTCCCTTACCAACACTTGCATAGACAAAAACACAAGCCAAATTT
>OZ024742.1:114350438-114425438 GCA_964016885.1 Eledone cirrhosa
CAATATATTCACCTCTGCTAAGATGCGAGTCCCTGTGAAAATTTTGTCGCGCCACTCCCGGCCCGACTGTGGTGTGACATTAATATCGACCTTCCTTCCTCTCTCTTTCTATCTTCCTTCTTGTAGCTATCAACCATTACTCTTTTACCTCTCTAAGCTAAATTTTAAAGTTCCAACTTTCTGTCGGACTGTTGGGTGGGTTTTAATGGCGGCGCGACCAGCTCCGTGGCGAACGAGCTCACCTAGAGTGCTTGGAAAAATAAATTTCCCCTTCTTTCAGTAAATGAAAATACTCGGCGTGGCTTAATTCGCCATGGGGCCCGGGGCGCGGCCGTTGTTTTAACCGCCAAATAGTACCTTTAAATTACAGAACAAATCGGAACTATTATATAATTAATTGTTAAACTGTTGAACTTTAAATTTTCTAACCTCTTTAATATTGAATATTGATTATTAAATTTGTTTAACTTCATCCTAGAAGTCTAAACACTGTAAAACACTGGCTCCCAATATATCCATCTCCGCTAAGATGCGGGTCCCTATGTACATTTTCTCGCGCCACTCCTGGCTGACTGTGGTCTGACATTAATATCGACCTTTCTTCCTCTTCCTTTCTATCTTCCTTCTTGTAGCCATCAACCCTTACTTTTCTACTTCTCTCTTCCCTTCCTTCTCTCCTCTCCTCCTCCCTGCAGACTTATCTTCCTTCCCCCTCTTGCCTGCCTATATCTGACCAGTAGTAGTTACCTTCCTCTTTTAGCTGACATTAACCCTGACTTCTCTTCTTCTTTCTTCCCCCTTCTTCTCCTTCCTTTCTTTCTTTCTTTTACCTTGTTCATGGGATCGACGTTAACCTATGCTCCCATCTCTTTCTGTTTTCGTTCATCTGACCGGTAGTTGCATACTATAAAATTTAGCCACGTCACTCCAGGGCGACCGGCTGAGGTTGAAGGAACAGAATAGCGGTCGCCCTCGGGTCTCGATTTTCAGCCCCATGGATTTTACCTATTACATTCACGTATTATATTTCGAATACCTGATGATATCACCGGATTCATACGGAACCCGGTCATTGAAATGATCATAGTATAATAAACCTTTCAAGGATTTACACAAATCCAGCCTCCTGTCATTTCATTATAATATTTAACTCCGTAATAGCACCACCAACTACAAAAACAAAGACGGTTGAACTGCTTTACGTTGAGTACTCTCTATATTATTGCATTACGATTGACCATACGGAATAGACCAGCTCTATACAGTAGTGAACCTCAAACCTGAATATATATATATATATATATATATATATATATATATACTATATATATATATATATATATAATATATATATATCTATATATATATATACTATATATATATATATATATATATATATATATATATATATATATATATATATGTGTGTGTGTGTGTGTGTGCGTGTGTGTGTGTGTATGTGTGTGTTATATATATATATATATATATATATATATATATATATATGAAAACAGGGAGAAAGAGACCATTATAAGGAAGAAAAATATTTTTGTTGTCGTTTTTAATATTATTTCTCTCTCTCTCACTTTTCTGGGTTAGAAGATGATTAAAACGAAATATTTCACTTTGTGTGAAGTGTTAAGGAATTAGTTGATTTATTTATTAATTAACAAGGGCATTTATTTATTTATTTTTTATATTTAATAATTGTCTAGTACCGGTTTCAGCATTTTATGCATTATCAACTGATAGTGATATGTATTGGTGTAGAATGGTGGTGTTGCACATGTTAACGTAATGGTACAGAAGGAATAATGTTATTTACAAACAAGGTTTATGAAGTGAAAAGAAAAAAGAAAAAAAGAAAAACAGAAAAAAAATGTTAATGTGAAGAAACAATAATGTTATTTACAGGCATACTTCTTGAAGTTAAGCAGATCAAAATGTGTTAATATAGCAAGGGTGCTTAGTCGATCCATGATGGAGGCAAATGGTGGACTTTCGTTTCATATGATCTTCCTTTTTAGAGTGTTAATATGCAGGGGGAGGCAATTCATGCTGGATGATATTTAATTTATTTAAGAAAAAGGATTAGGTAGGGTGTGAGAGATATAACTCTTGTAAATGTTTGATTGTTTGTTCCAGCTCTAGTTTTGTCCGAAGTTTAGTGCATTGAGAAGAGCTTGGAATTTGTTAATGAAATATGTTTCCTTATTGGTACGATGGATGAAAGTAGCGTTGTCTACGAATTTGTAAATGGGGAAATTTTAAAGTGTGTATGTTGGTTGGGTACACAATTGGCGATACGTTCACTAAATGCAATCTTTCTGTATTCCTGTATTTTGATTTGTGATTGATGGATGGTCATACGTTGTCGGAGGCTGTTTTTTGTGTGTGTCCTATGTAGTGCTCTTGACAACCAGAGCAGGTCAAAACATAGATTAGGTTTTCAGATGCACATGTAAAATTGTGTTTAACTGTGAAATGTTGTCATTGTTTAAAATGGAATGTTGAAACTTCTATTAGATTTATGCTAATGGCACAGTTGGGCTTTCCGCATTTTGTTACTGTACGGTTCATTGTGAGGGTTTGTTGGATTTTCGCTTGTGAGAGGATGTTTTTTTATGGATTTAGGTTTGCTTGTGCTCTTTATGATGTTGTGTGTTTGGAGGATTCTGTTCATTCTTGGGTATCCTTTTAGTAAAGGAATGTTCTGGAGGATGGTGTCGAATGTCTCATTGTTGAGGGGGTTGTGTGTGGAGATGTATGGTAGAGTTTTCTGTTGCGGTTCATTCATGGCTTTGGGGTTTCTGAGTTCCTGGATGTCGAGTTGGAATTCATTGTTGATTAGGGATGGTGGGAAGTTTCTGCTGATAAGTTTATTTTTTTAATTCTTCTATTTCGTGTGTAGCATGTGTATTTATCTGAAACTATTGTAAATTAAGACCCATAATAGCAGGCACCACATGTGAAACCCACCGCAAGCAATATCCTAGATATTCTGCTTAACCCTTTCCTAAAACACATACAATCTTCATAAGGGACGACCTTCACATGCTCAACCACCTCCCAACGACACTCAATAATGAGCATACCCTACTAGTAAACTTTGATGTCATCAATTTATATTCCAATACCCCATGTAGGAAAGTTGCATGAAAATGCATGCTGTTCTGCAGAGGGTCACCGAGTTCTTAATAGCAAGGGCCTCGATTTTGAACAGTAGCGAGATGGTACCGAACTACTTGGCCCTTGCTTTATACTCTATGTCACTTCCGATGCACTTCAAAGCAGCCTCGACCTCTGCTTGACTGGCAAGTTCCACTTTACGTGTCTGCACAGAAATACATCGAAAGTACACCGTCCTCCTCTTCATGGCCGCTATTGCCCCGTCCGGGATAGTCAGGTTTGGCCAGGACATCTCCCGTTTAATTAACCTCCACGCTTAGGTCAACTGTTCGTCTTTATCGCTAATATCAACATTCAATAAGCGCTTTGTTTTCGCTGCTACCGCTGCAAAGATGGTGCCTCTATTGCTCTTGTTGTTGGTGTTGTCGTTCTGGCTGTTTTTGTTGGTGTTGTTGTTGTTGTTTTGTTTTTTGTTGCTGTTACCACCGCTGTTTACATTGAGGCTGTCGGTGTTATTGTCGTTGTTGTTCTGAGTTGTTGTTGTAATAGTGGTGGTGGTGGTGGTGGTGATGTCGTTTTGAGATGATACTGCTACTATGACAGAAGGGAACGGTTGTGATGGTAACTTTTGTGTTTTGCCTTCACGTTCAGTGGAATGGTCGACAGGCATGTCTGTAGTATTCGTAGTTGTGGTGAAATCTACTGTGGTTGTTTTTGAACTTTTGACCTGAACGTTGTTTACCGTTTCAAGGTCGAACATTTCCATATTTTTTTGGTGGGGAAGCTATTTTTTCGAAGTTTTTAAAAATAAATCTGAATATTCGGGCTTAAGGCCCGAATATTGAGAGGTTTTCCTTCCTAGGAACCAAGGTGGGTAAGTAATGCTTCGTTAACGACAAGTAAATATAAAAAATGATACTTTAATACAGCTTAAATTTACGAACCTTTTGCCCAGCAGATTTGTACGTCTTCATACATGTGCGTCCGAATAATAATTAATAATAATAATAATAGTCCTAAATGAATATACATATGATCACCTGATAACAAATGATCTATTTCCCAATGAGCAGAAAGGGTGTAAAGGAGGATCATATGGCTGTAAAGATCAGCTTTTGGTTACCAAAATGATAGAGGAAGATTGTCATAATAGACACGAAATTCTATTAATTGCTTGGATAGATTACAAAAAAGCATTCGATAGTTTGCCACACACTTGGATTGAAAAATGTTTAGAGTTTTTCAAAATATCTCCCGATGTAAGGAGGATCCTGTCATTCAGTATGAAGACATGCAAAACGACACTCCTTTTGAATAGTGAACAAAAATCACTGGAAGTTGTAGAAGTTAATATTAATTGTGAAATTTTTCAGGATGACTCTTTATCAGCGCTTTTATTCTGCATCGCACTTATACCATTACGTAAAATGCTCAATGATGGATATACAGTCTATGACAAAACCTATAATCATTTATTCTACATGGATGGCCTGAACCTATTTGCAAAAAAATGATGAGCAATTGCAACGGCTATTATCCACTGTAAAGCAGTTCAGTGATGACATTAAAATAGAGTTTGGACTAGATAAATGCACCAAAGCAACGATCACCAGAGGAAAGCTGCTGAAAAGTTCAGAAATTAATCTTGATCGGGCGAAGGTGATAAGAGAACTTGATGAAGAGGAAACATACACATATCTAGGTGTTTGTGAAGCAGACGGAATCAAGCACTCGACATTGAGGGAAAGGATAAGGAAGGAATGTTACCGCAGAGTAAGAGCAATCTTAAGAACGGAATTGAAAGCAAGGAAAAGGATCGATCCCTTAAACACGCTTGCCGTACCAGTAGTAAACTAGAGTTACAATGTCATCAACTAGTCAAGCACAGTGATCCGTAGGCTCGATACAAAAATTAGAAAATCATTAACCATGCACAGAATGCATCACCCTAAGGCAGATACAGATAAAATATATCTCCCTAGGAAAGAAGTTGGACGTGTGTTAATACAGTTAGATATTGCGTTGAAAACTGCAACAATTGGATTATCTACATATTTAAGGGAATCACACGATTGAATGATCAAACTCGTTTTGGTAACACGGAAGTATCAAAAGATCATACTCCATTACAAAAGATGCACACAGATACAGTAATGAACTACACATTTCAGAAGTTCCATTTACTGCTGAAATAAAAAAAAAAACACCGGAAAAGCAAAGCAAGTAAAAGTAACTCCAAAGAAAGAGCTGCTACAGAAACTGGCTAGACATGGCAAGAAACGCCTATGTATGGAAAATACCCAGAAAGAGTTAACAATCCTGATGTTGACAACACTTTAACCCATCAGTGGTTGGCATCCTCTGGACTGAAATGGGAGACAGAAGGACTGATTATATCAGCACAAGATCAGTGTCTGCCAACAAAAAATTACCATGCCAACATAATAATAAAGGCTGCAACACATTATGCCATGTATGTAAAAAATAACCAGAAACCATTGATCATATAATTTCAATGTGCAGTCCTATAACTCCAACCAAATACCTAAACAGGCACGACAGAGCTGCACAATACATACATTTGATAATGTGTAAGCATTTTGACCTCCCCACCAAAAGAATTGGTCGGAGCATCAACCACCTCCCGTACTTGAAAAGGTTCACATCTCAATCTTGAACTTTAGCATCCAAACAGACCTGGAGATAGAAATTGTAAAAATGTGGAAATTGAGAACTAAAACAATACCAGTGGTTGAAGGCGCTCTAGCAATGATACCCAAGCGGTCTAATGTTTACTCATCGAAAATCCCAGGGAGCCCGCGTATATAAGAAAACCAAAAGATAATGGGAACTGCCAATATACTAAGGAAGATTCTGTCAATATAATTACATTACACTTCTAAACACCTAAAGAAGCCCGTGTCTGTATGTATGATCTCTCTAAAAATATAATCAGAACACAAACATTTTTTTTTGTTGTTTATATATATATATATATAAACAACAAAGAGAATGTGTGTTATGATTATATTTTTAATTATATTATTATTATTTCAATTGCATTTATCTTGCTTAATGTACATACGAGTTATCACCAAGTTACAACCAGTGAGCCTGAGAGACAACAAGGTCCGCCATCTTCAAGAAAGAAGATACATACACACACATGCATCTTTAGGTGTTTAGACAGATCCTTCCTTAGTATATGGGCAGTTCCCATTAGTACTCTCTTTTGTATTTCTCCTATACGCGGTTTTCCTGAGATTTGCGATAAGTAATAATTAGCCCCCTTAGGTATCATTCCTAGAGCGCCTACAACCACTGGTATTGTTTTAATTCTCAATTTCCACATTTTCCCAATTTTTGTCTTCAGGTCCTTACACTTGCTCAATTTTTCAAATGTTTTTATAAATACATTCTTGTCTATTGGAATAGACATATCAATTAGCAGAGATACTCTCTTTTTAAAGTCCTTTAGTATTATATCAGGTCTATTTGCATCTATTTTTCGGTCTGTTTGGATGACAACGTTCCACAAGATTGTTTTACAACAGCAAATAACAGTTCATACATATTGTTTTTGTCCTTGTACGCAGGCGTATACTTTGTTGTTAATGCTATTAGTAAAGGATCTTCAATACCGCTTATAATTAACAATTTAACTGGAACCTAGAAGTAGCCCACAACACACCGCATAACATCTACCCTACCAACATCACTTAACTAGGCATGTTATACTTATTAAACACCTCCACATTTTTTTGTTTATAAATGCAACATAGTTATCTCCCTTAGATTATCATTCCCCTTTGTAACCGCAATTTTTATTTACAAATTAGGCTCATCCAATTCCATCTTCGTAAGTTATACACTTTGATGTATATTTACCTCTGCTTTAAATGAACCTTTATCCAGGAATGATTGGTTGTGCTAACCTTAATTAGCATCAATATTAACAAATCGTTCTTCTCTCGATATTCTATACTAATAGCATTAACAGCAAATTATACGCGTGCATAGACATACAAAAAATATGTATGAATTGTTATCCGCTGTTGTATAGATGAAACAATGTAAGAAATACAATTTGGTTTCAAACGTATTGCCTTCTCCTCCATTTCTTCTGCTTATAATTGCTCTACATACCGTTTTCATTAAATATTATCCCCTCTTTAATATTTAACACTGTAACCCTAAGCATTGGGCAGACGTCTCTTCAGTTATCAGCATCTACTCTACTGTATCACACATTTTTCTCTCTCCTTTCTTATGATACCTATATCCTCTCTAGTGTGTTGGGTGTGTGTATGTGTGTGTGTCTGTGCGTATGTGTGTGTGACTGAGTGTGTGTATATATATATATATATACACATATATATATATATATATCATAAATTTAGTTACATATGTTTTGTCATAACTACATAATGGGAAGAACTGACTAAAAGCAATTTCTCACGATAAATAAATAATGTACACTGTAGAGCAGTTGTCACATCTCATCTTTAAACCGTTGGATGTCACAGCATAGAAATAACGTATGTGTAAATTGGTTGTTTTATCTTCTCTTGGGATTGGAAAACAAATCTCATTTAGCACAGAAATCCAAGAAAATGATATGGATTGGTTTCCAATGAATGGCAAAAAGAAAATGAGGCGAAATACTAATTACCTTTAATTATCAAAACATTAACTATATGGATACCCTTTTCTAAGATTCTAAGTAACATATTCAGTTTATGTAATGCTCTTAATATGGTTCCTCAGTGTAGGTTATCATCTAATAATTCATGCAAGATTATAAAATCTTAATTATTAATATAAACATGTTTAACCAGATATGAGATAGCTTTATAATAGTCAACAAGTTTAACAGTTATTATGTGTTTATTACACATCCTACAATCAGAATCTGTTATCTGAATTTCTTCAAATGCAGAAAATGTCTACGAGAAAGGTCAATTCGTTTCGTCATAATTGATAAATTGAAGATTTCAAATTGTCTATGAAAATAATAATTAGCTTGTATACATATACTTAATATTATGTTTATATAATAGTCGTGACTATTTTTTTCTTTTTCTGTGTGTGCATACGTATAGCTTATCAGGAGGGAAAATATATAAAGAAACGATATACGATGTGTTTGAAAATTGGAGATAATATGCAAAACAAGATTCCACCAAGTATTTGCAGTAAGAAATGTATCAGCTATGGAAATACGAAGATAAAAAGGAAAATGTCTCTATTTCAGTCTGATTAAACAATATTCTGACGTGAATAGGTTATATTAAATGCGTATATACCATCAACAATTATTACTTTTGTAATGAAGACAATCATGTAATGGAAGATACGTAAGAAAAAACATTTTCTTTATACACATCTGTTTGTTAAATATTAATTAACGAAGATGTTTCAAATATTTACGATGTTCACTAGCTTAAAAATTAAATGCATATATAACAATATATAACAATATATATTATATATATATATATATATTATATATATATATATATATATAACAATATATATATATATATATATATATATATATATATATATATATATATATATATAGGAACGAGTAGGACCCCGACGGCTGAGCTCAAGCCGTTTCGACGGCTAATTCTGGACTAAATGAAAATGTTTATTCTGGTAAATGACTAGCCGAGCTTCTCAGAGGGTAATTCCATATATGGTAAAAGTGATTGTAACAAGGATTGGTCAACAGTTTGTTGTTGAGACACATAATTCTATCATGGAAATTTGTGGGGGGAAGGGTTAGCTGAAACTGCCAGTAGAAGAAAGAGGGAGAGAGGGTGGAGGAAATCCAGTCGTGCGTTGATAGTGCCAACTACAGCTGGGCAGGAGGTCAAGGAAGTATACTAGAGTGAGAGAGGGGGAGGAAGTCGAAACAATAAGTAAAACAGTATGGGGTAAATATATAGAAAAATACCGAGAATGTTAAAAAAAAATTAATTATAAAAAAACAATTTCTGGTTACTATAACCTAAGGACAGCTATCAAGTCTCTCACTGGTACTGCCAGATTAAAGAAAGGTTTACTAGGTGGGACGGAATTATAATGAAACCCTTTTAAGAGGTATTAGTAATCAACTGAGTATATCTTACGGTGACGGGTCAACAATTTTTCGTGTCAAATTTTTCATATACTTCGTACGAGCATTTGTGTAGTTTTCACTAGAATTTTTGTATCGTAGCGGCACCCTTAGAGCCATTATTAGTATTCTTTTTCGAGCTTCTGAATTATTATTTCGTATTAGTTTATTTTTTTTGCACTGGGTGGTTGCTGGCCTTGTGCCTGGGGTAGAAACCTTTATTTCGTATTAGTCTCGGGACTCTGAATTATTATTTCGTGGTAGTTTCTTTAGTATTTTGGCCCCCCACTTGTTGACCCGTCACCGTTAGATATACTCGGTTGATTACTACTACCTCTTAAAAGGGTCTCATTATAATTCCGTCCCACCTAGTAAACCTTTCTTTAGTCTAGCAGTACCAGTGCGAGACTTGATAGCTCTCCTTAGGTTATAGTAACCAGAAATTTTTTTTTTTATAATTATTTATTTTTTTAACATTCTCGTATTTTTCTATATATTTACCCCATATTGTTTTACTTATTGTTCCGACTGACTCCCACTCTCCCTCCCTAGTATACTTCCTTGACCTCCTGCCCAGCTGTAGTTGGTACTATCAACGCACGACTGGGTTTCCTCCACCCCCTCTCCCTCTTTGTTCTACTGGCAGGTTCAGCTGCCCCTTACCTCCACAAATTGCCATGATAGAATTATGTGTCTCAACAACAAACTTTTGACCAATCCTTGTGACAATCACTTTTACCATATATGGAATTACCCCCTGAGAAGCTCGGCTATTCATATACCAGGATAAAAATGTTCATTTAGTCCAGAATTAGCCGTCGAAACGGCTTGAGCTCAGGCGGCGGTGTCCTACTCGTTCCTATTATATATATGTGTATAGTAAAAAAGAGAAAGGAAAACAGTAGATAATGCTAGAGGGACTTTTTTCAGAATAACATCAACACATCTATTTACAAAATAGGGATTCCCGCGATTAATTGTTACAGTTATCAGCTGTGTATGCTCTTTCAACGACGGAAGTGTATAGTGCAGTTAAATTGCATATTAATTAGAATAATAAGGAAATGGAGAAACACATTTTTAGTTGGTACATATATATTTAAGGAGGAAAGATCATAAAATTCTCCGTAGTTTCCTTTCGTTCTCTGTTATATATATATATTGTAAATAGCTAATGACCGTTGGCTGAGTCATGTTCTTTCGATGGTGAGAAGATAACTGGATAAGTCATAACACCGTCGAAATTGTGTACATTCATCCATCTGTCAGTAAATATTTACAATTCATACACGTATTGAGTACTTAGTTGAACATGGTATCAATAGTCTAAACCGGTAACACCTAATCTACACACATACACACAGACACACACACACAGATATATATATATATATATATATATATATATATATATATATATAATGGTTGCCTGCTCAATAGAAAGATTTACCACTTCAGTGCACACCATGGGTAGGTCTGCCACGATATATTATGTTATATCATGATATATTATGTTATATCAGACATACTTTTTAAAAGCTGTAGACACTTATCCATGCCGCATATGCTATCAGATTCTGTAAATCTTAAGGAGTTCGAAACGAGTATTTCAAAGTTCGGTATATTCAGATAACAGAGTCTTTGCAAGCTGTATTAAAACTATAGTATAATTCATCTGAATATACCGAACTTTGAAATACCCGTTTCGAACTCCTTAAGATTTACAGAATCGGATAGCATATGCGGCATGGATAAGTGTGAAATGCTGGGTATATTATATAGTGTGTAGGAAGGGCCCTATTGTGTGATACTATGTGAGACTTAATTGCAGCCTCTGACAGGCAGATTCTGCCACAGTTTCATATTGTTGCATTAATTTGATATTCTCGTACTGGCTGTTTATTACACTTAATATTTACATGAATTAGCCTCTTTTGTAAAAATGTCTTCACACCATCCCACATTTTTAAACGTCAGGTATTGCGATCCAGTACGAGATAATGCTTTGTGGTCTATTCCTAAACCTTTCAGGTTCTCCTTATATGCGTCGTTGAATCTTTTATATGGTTTACTCTGTTTAATTTTTTTCTTTGAACAATTCCCCATAAAGGTTTTGCTTAGGTATTCACTCATCAGACATGCAGACGATAGTTTCAGACCATCGCAGATCGCTTTACAAAACTATTTTCTGGTTAGAAACATTACTAACTGCAACTGAATCACTAATGTCGATAGGGGATGAATTCCATTTTACTTTCAGAATATATGGCGTAACAATTATTGATGGAATTGTTCCAGGTCTCTATATTGATACTTGAAAGAATCCTTATTTCTAAGAGTTTAGAATAGACGATAACACGAAGTATCTATACAGAGATATGTTTGTTTCATTCTTGATGCATATGTGTGACCAAATACGAAACTCTAAACTACAACATGATTTCGCTGCTTTTTTCAAATCATTATATATATATTTATGTTTAATGTTCCGCATGCAAAATATTATATTTCCCATATAGTTTAGGTTCTTGCACAACAAACCAGGTGCAGATTGCGACAGAACAATCGTCTGTAAAAAATGTATAGTGAAGCCAAAGATATCACATGCAGAATTAAATGCTGAAATCAATAATTAATGTCTCCGCACAGAATGGCTGTGTAAGTCACACTCATCAGTATAAAATAGACCTCTTATAAACTTGCTGAACAATTCGCTCTTATAATTCCTTCTTCCTGAATTAAAGACATTTCATGTGGTAAGATGGCTTACATATACACCTTCATATTTGGTTTAGAAAGTATGGCATCGAAATAAATTGCAAAATGGGCAGGGAGTGTGTCCCCAAAGTTAACTCTGTCTTTCATGTCTTACTGAAGAACTTTCAATATATTTCGAAACTGTTGACGTCATCCAAATTTAGTCATAACCACAGGAGGTGAAGGTCTGCTCAATACGATATTCCTGTAGTTGTTTCATTGTCAAGATCATATCACCATAGTCTATTTTCACACGAAATTATCATTGTGAAACTTATACGACTTTTGGCACTAGTAAATGATTAGGTTTTACGAAACGTGTTCATGCTGCATTCTTTCAGACAACAGACATGGTGGAAATGCCACTAACATTACCACGTTTGTCTTTGGCACCGTACTTGAAAAGAGAGACCAAAATAACATCAACCCCGGTTATTTAAATTGCAATGTGTACATTTCTGTAATGCAGATGCAATGTTATTTGATTATGTAAGGGAGAATAAAATTATGGTGTAGCGAAATGTCTTTGCAGGAATCCTTTTTTGTAATCTTTGATGTGTTGGGACCACAATAGAGCCCACATAAAAGAATGTGGGTAATGTAAATATCTAAGAGGTAATTTCCCTCAACCAGAATATAAAAAAAGACTGATAAATAATAGATAGGTAATGCACGAAACAATTTGGTTACTAACAGGGTTTCACGCAGATATGTATGCCAGTTAAGGAAGAACACTTTGATGTTTCGTTTTTTCCAATTCACTCCTCAAAAGAGGATATAGTTAACGTATATCATGTTCAAGTATATTGGATAAAATATTACTTCGCTTTGTTTTATTTGTTATCATGAATTATTTTGAAATAATTGCATTTTTTCCCAAGGATAATGTTGAAAGTAATTGTTGATATATAATCCGCGCCAAAACTGCAAATCTCATTCGATCCGCAGGTGGCACATTCTATATCCAAGACCTTATTTGCATAATCAACAGTTCGTCGCTGTTTCCGGCCTTTTATTTTGGACAAACTAGACAAAAACGTTGGAGAGTTTTGTCTATCGTCTTTCAGATATCAGCCTCAACAACTCGTACCCGGTCACATTGGATATACGTATGTCGGGGTTTCCTAACCTAAGGGAATTCCCACACCGGGGGTTGATTTCATCTGATGGGTGGCCGATGAGTAACTAAACAGAAAATCGTGGGCAATTGGGAAATTTGGTTGGTGATATATGTTTTTGAGTATTAAGAAATGCAACTGACCTGTATAACAAAAAAGCAGGAGGTTAAATGGGAAAACTGTAACACATTCATAGTTTCGATACAAACATCCTCTAGAAAGGAGCATTTTGATATTTGTATAGTTTCGAGAATTGTCATTAATATTCAGACAGTTTGTCGAACAAAATATATTTTTTCGGTTATAAATTAGATAAGGTAAGACCAAGAACAATGTGACAGTAAAATTAAGAAATCATCTCAGGATAGACTCCTCCACAACGCCAGCTCCGATGGACCACATATAAATTTGATAAAGACGATAAACTCTAGGAATTCTGACAAAAGACCTAGACAAGTTAGCGTGAACGATAATGCCAGGCGAAATATGATAATCCCAAGATAGGACTTGTTCACAGCCCAATGCTCATGTTCATATAAACAGACAGCTATTTCATGCTGTTGGATTTTATTGAATGTCATTGAAACGCTTTTGTGTTCTCGTATATGTACATTATTGAAAACGGAATTCAGGTAATAATATAAACTGTTGAACGAATATGTTGGTATTTATTGTTCCTAACATTTACTCTGTATTTTCATTTAAGAAACTGTACAGCATTGTTATATATCGAATGAGTATATCGCTTCTACGTAGAACAGTCAATTACCTATGAATCTTAAGTGCAACCGAAATTGATGCCTGGTTGCCTTCACACTTATAGTATCACTCTAAGCATGCTGACCATAAGAAAACTATTTCTATTTGTCATATTACTTACAGATTAATACTTCAAAACGGGTCATGTTAATCTTGGAATTTCGGAAAGAAACACAGGAAGATAACGTTATGATTGCATCGAATAATTTTTGCCTTACTGGTCGTAACCACGGGTAAGTCCCACACTATTGAAAAATCAATAATTCGACATGTTATTGAAATGGTTTTCTCGACTGCAATGCATAAAACACCTGACACAATTATCAATGCAATTCTACTTAGAAATAACACACCTTCTCAGTGAAATGTTATTGCTTGTTTGTACTGTGTATATATTTTAATTTTACAATTGTGAATAAAGCAAGTTGAATTGTTTTCAGTACATCATAAAAAGTCAGTTTAGGAATAAAAAAATAAACATCTACCAAACAATTTTGGTAAGCATTTGAACATTTACAATAGAGTTGGACGGTGGACGCCAATGAAAACCGGAGACAAGTGCTTCTAGAAGCTACCACAATTTATATTCCCCCCCAATCTCCAATTACTGATTATGATAATGTGCCAACCCACTTCATCAAATCTGTATTTACCTCCATTTATGCTAGGCTGCCATTACACACTTAATCTCCAATTTTATATCTAAAATATATACACCGCCCAGAAATGATAAGATATATTTACTTTAAATTCATCCGATTCATTCCAACGTCACAATTTGTTTCTCCCGAAAAGCCCTAGGCTCAGTTCTATATTCAGATCTGGGATAAATATACCAGATATTTTCTCTGATAGCTTATTTTCTATTTGTAGGATAACAATTTATTAGAAATTTACTTTTCACAATATATCCTTAAATAGTTTGAATGGTGGTGGCATGGAACTCGACTTACGATATAACTCTAGCGCCCACGTATGTTGACAGCAATATATACATGCACGCAGACACAGCACTTACGCTTATAGAAACATACACGTACCCGAAGATGCAATCACTCATAGTATATACGCCCGATAACTACACATCCACCCTCTCCCTCACACAGACAAGATACACACGGACGTGCACAAACAGATGCGTACAGACACTCATCTATAAAACAAAGAATCTCGCACAAGTCTACAACACACGCACAAAAGAACTACTTCTAGAACTGGGCACTTTGTCGGCACTAGTGTATTCGCATCCCACGCATGACTAACATGCATAGCTACATACACACTTGTCCAATTAACATTCTTTTTTCTCCTCAAATAATTTCCCATTCGTTTTATTTCCTTCTACAAGCGTAGATCGAACAATGATTTTTTTGTAACTGCTCTCCGTGATTGCCTTTTATTTTTACTTTGCGCTTTATATATAAGTGTGGGTGCGTGTGTATGTACGTGTTTATCTGTGTCCGTTTTTGTCGCGTCAGACTAACAGCAACACTTGTTTATTTAGGCATACTTGTTTATATTATTCCTTATACATAACATTTCCATATAAATATATATGTACATATTATTGATCGTATGCAACAAGGTACATAATATGAACCAAATATTTCAATTATATTCCTTACGTAATAATAATTAGGCGATAATTGAATTGGTATGTTTAAATCAATTAACGTGTTTATAAATGAGTTAATCTAATTCTAACTTAGACACACAGATTCTAATCAATAGGGAATGTTATTTTAGGAGTATGCCAGGTGAATGATGCAAATATTTATACTTCTGAATTTAATAAGATTATACATTCACGTTCTTGATATTCTACAATATATATATTTTTTTTCTTTTAATCTAATTGCCATATTGACAGATGAAATAATTTTCAATGTATGTATACTGAGTAATTGTTTATGAATTGGGTATATATTTATTCTCACAAAAGGTAATTATATCCTTAATCACTTTCCAAGAAACTTTAACTTTATACTTTACATATCAATTAAATCATATATAGCTTGGAATAAAAAGTATATTTGGAGGAGCGATGAAATCTAAAGTGGTGTTTTTAATTAAATATACAATATATTATCAAATATAGTATACATAGATTCATACATACATACTTACATACATATATATATATATATATATATATATATATATATATATATATATATATATATATATAAATGGAAAATGGCATGCTGTGTTGTTGTGAATGTGATACATATGAAGTAAAAATTAGAAAGAGAATTCGGGGCTATCCGACATCAGTGATCTACTAGCCATCATAGGTATTTCTTCGCATTAAAGATCAGACACATCCGGCTAGCGCGAACAATAACTAAAATAAATGATTGGGATAAAAAAGAATTGGGTGGAGAAAGAGAGACAGGTGAACAAACAATAATGGTGAGGCAACGTAAATAGAGGAAAAATGAGTAAATCAAGTCAGTGATTCATTTGAACATAATAACTTGCGAACATTGACGAGAAGACGAAAGACCATCCGTACCGTGCGAAAAGTGAGCGTGAAAAGAATTTCGAACAGTGCCGGACGTTGCAGGAAGTGAGAGAGTGTGAGTAGCAGAGAGTGAGTGAGTGAAAGTGTGAGGAAGAGGCTAGCCGAGAGAAGGTGACTAGCAGAAGGGGAGAATGATAGTAAGAGGGAGAAGCAGAGAGAGAAGGAGGAGAGAGAAAGAGGATAGCAGTAAGGGAAGAGAAAAAGAGACGTCACAGTGAAGGGGAAACCATATAGGAATGGAAAATGGCATGCTGTGTTGTTGCGAATGTGATACATATGAAGTAAAATTTAGAAAGAGAATCCGGGACTATCCATCATCAGTTATATATATATACTATCACGATAAATTAACGGAGCCATAGGCTCTCGTATTCCCTGTCAGTAATGTGCTCAAAATAGAAGGAATCCTGAGCTCTTTATAATACAATATGTAGGAAAGATAACACACTAGAGAGAGAGATAGTGCGCCATCAGTCAAACAGGGAAAAACCACCAGTGTATGGAATATATAGCCCATGGAAGGCAGAGTAGACACACAATAATTAAAAGTATATATAAAAGTGTAAATATATACCTCGATAACTATCTAACAAACGTACAAATCCCAAAAGTTCTGTTTCGCCAAATAAGTTGTTGACAGAAATGTTTAGCCCATGGTTCACCAGCGTGTGTAGGGATATATATATATATATATATATATATATATATATATATATATATATATATATATATAAGTAAGATGTATGTTAGGTCGTATGTGAATCGCGATGATCACGTCTGACCTACCAAATATGTGACGGTAGCTAGTTAAGCTCTATGCATATACGCAGAGCAGAAATATTAGTGAAACAGAACAAAGGAACTATTATGACATTATAACAAGTATATTGCCGACAGCCGTTTCGTCCGACCCTATGGTGGGACTTTTCAAGGCATATAACATGTGATTTTAAGATAAGTATTTACATCAACGTATCACTCAAGGCTAGCAGTTTGAAATTGTGGTATACATCAGCAGCTCCGCTTGTATAGTTGGGGTCTATATTCTAAGGGGGCTCTTTTATATTAGTTGTCGGGGTCAGGGATTGAAGGTTAAAAATTAGATAATATATAATTTACGCATTAACAGTAAACTAAAAGTCTTGGGGGTCTCGTTGAAGCTCCTTAACAAATCCCTCAATAAGTGCATAAAGCTTACAGGCTCCAATAAACCTACTAAACTAGAAGAAATTAAGAGGCTAATAAAATAAAAAATAAATATATAAAGTTTCCCTAAAATAATATATAAAGTTTCCTCTGAAATTCCTTCGAGAGAAAACATTTTTTTTCCGAAAGTAAAAAACTTTCTGCCCCCGAGATCACGTTTACAAATTTCAGAAAACTTACGAAGTTTTGATATTCTCTACTAAGTTGAAAGAAACTAATCAATTAAAGGTTAATTCAAAGAGCCTTCTATAATTCTCTCAGAAAAGGCCCCTTTAATATTTTTAATAGGAACTTCCTCCGAGAGACCCTTCGAAGAATTAACATTTTAGAGAGCCTTTAAGGATATATATAAAAACGAATTGAGGAAAATTATACATTAAAAGTTAAAAATTACGGTATTTGGGATATGCGAGGAATTTTCAAAGGGCTGCTTCAACAGATACAACTTAGGCATAATAGATACAATAATTTAAGTAATTTAAGTAATTTAATTAGGGAGCAATTCAAAGAGTTTATCAAGTTGGGTAAGATTAAAGAAAGTGGTAAATAAGAAAATACATAAGCAAAAAGACAATAATTATAAAATGTATTTTTAAGAAGGTATAAGGTAGCTTCAGTAATCTAACAATGTATAATCACAAAAAATTATTATAAAATTATTGATACAGGATTAACAAAGACATAATAATATATTCCTGCCTAAATAACAAGTAATCAAAACACTATTAACAGTCAGGCAAAATTAGCTCAGGGATATCCCGCGCTCGGATACTTTACACACATACAGCAACACATAGGATTAGCACAGACATAATGGTATATTCCTGCCTAATTAACAAACAATCGATTAACAATTGATGGTCAAGAAAATGTACTCAGGGATATCCCGCGCACGGATATTTACATACATACAACAGGATGAACAGTACTGGTGACCGTGTGGGCGCGATATCCATTATGCGTATGTAGTCATCTGCATAGCTCCAGCCACAGCTGGTCTTGTTTAAAAGTTCATAGTTCACGGATCAACTGGGATTCACTATCAGCTGCGTGGACTCTCTGGGAGATGTACCTGTGGATCTAATAGCTAGTGGTTGCTGGGTGTGGTCCGTTCGATCTTTTAGTTTCAGGGGTTGCACGCTTTTGCGATAGACCAGCCTGCCGGTTCTAAGTCCAAGGTCTCGCTACATAGGATGTATTGGTCTACATGCTATATTGGTAAAAAAAACCAGTGTGGATTTGACTGGGGTGGTATATTACGAACTCCAAGCCCACACGCGACTGGTCAAAAGCGAAGAGCTGTCCCCTCTTTGTTTGCTGTATGGGTCGGTTCCAGCTTAGATGGTGGTCGTGTTATCCATATTCCGTCAGCCCTGTATATTCAAGACAGATCAGGGTATATATTTGCGGGTATGGTCCGGCGTCTACGTTATCCAGAGGGTCTCACTTGTGGTATTTTCAAGTTCGCATGTCATCTCCCGGTTAAGACTGCGCATGCTTCGGTTAATCTCATGCATGGAATCTTAGGGTATCATATTACACGGGGTGACTAGCAGAAAATATATATTCAATGCTATCGCGCACCCGCTGGTCTGTGGCTACGACCGTGATCTCGGGGGAAGAAAGTTTTTTTCTTTCGGAAAAAAAAAATTTACTCTCGAAGGAATTTCATAGGAAACTTTATATATTTTTTTAGGGAAACTTTATGTTTTTATTTTTTATTTTATTAGCCTCTTAATTTCTTCTAGTTTAGTAGGTTTATTGGAGCCTGAAGCCTTATGCACTTATTGAGGGATTTTTTAAGGTGCTTCTACGGGACCCCAAGTCTTTTAGTTTACTGTTAATGCGTAAATTATATATTATCTAATTTTTAACCTTCAATCCCTGACCCCGACAACTAATATAAAAGAGCCCCCTTAGAATATAGACCCCAACTATACAAGCGGAGCTGCTGATATATACCACAATTTCAAACTGCTAGCCTTGAGTAATACGTTGATGTAAATAATGATCTTACAATCACATGTTATATGCCTTGAAAAGTCCCACCATATGGTCGGACGAAACGGCTGTCGGCAATAAACCTGTTATAATGTCATGATAGTTCCTTTGTTCTTTTTCACTAATATTTCTGCTCTGCGTATACGCATAGAGCTTAACTAGCTACCGTCACATATTTGGTAGTTCAGACGTGATCATCGCGATTCACATACGACCTACCATACATCTTACTTATTTAGCTCCCTCCGGTAGAGCTTAACCTTCACTGAAAAACACACGGCCCTGGGGTGGCTTTTCAATACACTGACAGTATGCTGACAAAGGACCATCTTCCGTTATCACTTAAGAATATACCCATACCACCAAGGGGTACTTATGAAAAGCAGCTTATAACCAGCGTTAACTCGTTTGTAAGGAGAATAAGATGGCGCACATTTCACTTCGATAGGCGCCGTAGCGCCCCACTAGAGAGTCCATCGAATAATAAGTATGGATTTAGGATATTTAGGAGCCCACCCCATAACCCTCTACTCGATAAATTTGAGAGTGACCTATTATCTCTCGTCCGGTCTATTAGATATAAAAGGAAAAACGGTAAGCGTAGCGGCTTCCAAACAAAGTTAGAATCACTAGTTAAATCTTTTAAGGACATAAAGTGTATACTCGTACCCCCGGACAAGACTAGGAATATGTACAACCTGAGTTATGAAGAATACCGCGGTTTCATATACAATGAGCTACATAAAAACCTATAAAAAAAACCACTGTAGCCAACCTAGATGAGATTAACAGAGAGGCTTAAGTGATAGTAACGAAGCTAGGATTAGAGAAATGCACACAACCTTATACCCCCCGACAACCAAGGTTCACATTGAAAGATCATAAGGAGGACTTTGCAAGTAGCCCCTCTGTCAGGCTCATTAGCCCCTCTAAATCTTACATAGGGATTATAAGTAAAAAAAATACTAGATGAAGTCATACCGAAAGTTAAAGACAGGATTAGCCTGGAGCTATGGGGAAACACTGCAGAAGTGATAAA
Organism: Eledone cirrhosa; assembly: GCA_964016885.1. Lineage (NCBI taxonomy): Eukaryota > Metazoa > Mollusca > Cephalopoda > Octopoda > Eledonidae > Eledone > Eledone cirrhosa. Next base: position 114,371,096 of record OZ024742.1, read on the forward strand.
GTAGTTCTCAAGCATTAGCAACCACAAATCACTACGCTTCATCCAGTTCGATATAGACTCCTACTATACGTCTATATCCCCCATAATACTAAATAAGGCGCTCATGATGGCAATGCGGACGGGCGGACTCGCTAGATCCCAGATTGACATAGTCCTTGCCGCTCGTAAAATAATTATCACATTTGAGGATGAATTGTGGACGCGCAAGAACACTCGTAACAATTTCGACATCACTATGGGGTCTAGCGACTCAGCGCAGGTGACAGACCTCGTCGGATTGTGATTGCTCAAGGAGCTCAGCGAGCAGCTCCCACACCTCAGAGGTGGGCTATACCGTTCCGACGCATTGCTTACTGTGGACTTTAAACGGCACAACCTAGAATGAACTAGAAAGGACCTTTATAAATTCTTCAAGAATGTTAACCTATCAATAAATATGGATAGAAAGAGTAAGGTAGTCAACTTTCTAGATGCCACACTAGACCTAGATAAGTTAGAATATGCACCGTACCATAAACCTAACGAAAGGCTGACATACGTCAATGCCAGCTCCAACCACCCAGGCTCAGTCCTCAAAGCAATAGTTAAAGGAGTATCTAGTAGGATTAGCGGACTATCTAGCAACGTGACCGCATTTGAAGCGAACGCGGAATATTACAATAAGGCGCTAGCTGGGTCAGGGCACAAGGATAAACTCCATTATGTTAAGACAGGCGGCACCACCCTGCCACCCCAGCCCAGCACTGTAATCACGCATAATATGTCCATGGGAGTTGGAAGAAGAGCTAGAAAGACGAATAGGGACAATAGGAAGTTAGATAAGAACAACAACACTCGCAACGCAGACACGGATAGGGCCCACACGCCTGGTAAGCGCTATGCCGCCCCGAGCAAGTCCAACAGTGAAAACGGGGGACAGAGGCCTAGGAGACTCGAGACCAACGCACATACCACTGGGAGCCCAGCAACCACACCTGGTAGAACCCGTAATAATATAGACGAAGAGAGGGTAAGCAGCTTAGGGGATAGGAAACGCAGTGGAAGGAATGTTACTACAGACCTCCCCAAATCTTTTTTCTCTTTAATAGATAAGAACTTCCCCCCCGGGTAGTAGGTACGGTAGTGTCATCAATAAGAATACTATCAAGCTATCGTACTCTACAACCCCTAATCTGGCCTCACACCTAGATAAGACCAATAAGAGTAAGATTAAAGAGGGACTTAAGGCCATCCGAAATAGTGAACCACGCCAGTACACACGACAACACGGGACCAACCCACTGAGTGAAAGACCCAGGGGGATAATAGGCAATAGAACCGGTCCCACTAGGCAGCCCCGCGGCTGCTTGGAGGGACATGCACCCCTGATTGAGGAGCATGACCCTACTAAAAAGTGTAATTGCAGAAGGAAGGACAAATGCCCACTAGCTGGACACTGCCTTATTAGGAACGTGGTATATGCTTGTAACGTAACCACAGGCACGTATACTAAGACGTATGTGGGATCAACCGCTAACGAGTTCAAGACGAGGTTCAACGCCCACCAGCATAGCTTCCGATATGAGAAGCTTAAAAATACCACGTCGTTAGCGGGGCATATACATAACTTAAAACAAACAAAAAACCCTTACACACTAAGCTGGAGATGCCTTACTAAAGCTCCTCCATATAGCTCGTTGAGCAGGTTTTGTAGCCTGTGCCTATCTGAATCTCATGCAATAGTATTCTCAGGACTCAACTTGCTCAACAGGAGTACAGAAATCTTCTCGTCCTGCCCCCATAATATACTTAGCTCTTTCTTTTTCTTCAGACCAGACACATAGCCCTGACACCACCCAGTCCTGCACTTGGCAGCCCCGCTGGCGAACAGGGTGCTCTTTAGTAACCCCGGCCGCATGGATGCCTCGGCTCCCCGATTGGCGATGGGGACTCTGGTGAGGAACAGACGACCCTGTGTCCCACTTGCCAACCTGGGATTGGTGGCAACATTGTTGCTGGGCACCATGGGGGCAGCTGATGCCTGCGATGTAGGACATTGTGAATGCCTGGACCCACGTTGACTAATCTGGGAAGGTGCCGTCGGAGATGTATGTCAACAAACTCGAGAACATGCCCAGGGAAACAGTAACAAAACACCCAATATGGCGGCCGCTCCCTGCCTATAACCACTCACCCCCACCCCCTCCCTTAGTAAACCTCCGCCCATATAGATGCCCCTCCCCATTCTCCCCCACTCACATCTTTTGAGTTAGTTCTTTATTATCAGTGATTAGGTCTTTACTAATAGGAATTTTTTGTATTTTACCACAGTCGACTTAATGGGCTTGGAGAGTTGACTCCCTTGAAGTCTGACCACTCGATAAGTTAGGGGTTGTGCCCCTTGAACAGGGGTGTGTCTAGCTGGTCTACCTGCTGTCTGCTGCTACCCGAGACTGGACACGGTCGTAGCCACAGGCCAGCGCGTGCGGGATATCATTGAATATATATGTTCTGCTAGTCACCCCGTGTAATATGATACCCTAAGATTCCATGCATGAGATTCACCGAAGCATGCGCAGTCTTAACTGGGAGATGACATGCGAACTTGAAAATACCACAAGTGAGACCCTCTGGATAACGTAGACGCCGGACCATACCCGCAAATATATACCCTGATCTGTCTTGAATATACAGGGCTGACGGAATATGGATAACACGACAACCATCTAAGCTGGAACCGACCCATACAGCAAACAAAGAGGGGACAGCCCTTCGCTTTTGACCAGTCGCGTGTCGGCTTGGAGTTCGTAATATACCACCCCAGTCAAATCCACACTGGTTTTTTTACCAATATAGCATGTAGACCAATACATCCTATGTAGCGAGACCTTCGACTTAGAACCGGCAGGCTGGTCTATCGCGAAAGCGTGCAACCCCTGAAACTAAAAGATCGAACCGACCACACCAAGCAACCACTAGCTATTAGATCCACAGGTACATCTCCCAGAGAGTCCACGCAGCTGATAGTGAATCCCAGTTAGCCGTGAACTATGAACTTTTAAACAAGACCAGCTGTGGCTGGAGCTATGCAGATGACTACATACGCATAATGGATATCGCGCCCACACGGTCACCAGTACTGTTCATCCTGCTGTATGTATGTAAATATCCGTGCGCGGGATATCCCTGAGTACATTTTCTTGACCATCAATTGTTAATCGACTGTTTGTTAATTAGGCAGGAATATACCATTATGTCTGTGCTAATCCTATGTGTTGCTGTATGTGTGTAAAGTATCCGAGCGCGGGACATCCCTGAGCTAATTTTGCCTGACTGTTAATAGTGTTTTGATTACTTGTTAATTAGGCAGGAATATATTATTATGTCTTTGTTAATCCTATATCAATAATTTATAATAATTTTTTGTGATAATACATTGTTAGATTACTGAAGCTACCTTATACCTTCTTAAAAATACATTTCATAATTGTTGTCTTTTTGCTTATGTATTTTCTTATTTACCATTTTCTTTAATCTTACCCAACTTGATAAACTCTTTGAATTGCTCTCTAATTAAATTACTTAAATTACTTAAATTATTGTATCTATTATGCCTAAGTTGTATCTGTTGAAGCAGCCCTTTGAAAATTCCTCGCATATCCCAAATACCGTAATTTTTAACTTTTAATGTATAATTTTCCTCAATTCGTTTTTATATATATCCTTAAAGGCTCTCTAAAATGTTAATTCTTCGAAGGGTCTCTCGGGGGAAGTTCCTATTAAAAATATTAAAGGGGCCTTTTCTGAGGGAATTATAGAAGGCTCTTTGAATTAACCTTTAATTGATTAGTTTCTTTCAACTTAGTAGAGAATATCAAAACTTCGTAAGTTTTCTGAAATGTGTAAACGTGATCTCGGGGGCAGAAAGTTTTTTTCTTTCGGAAAAAATTTGTTTACTCTCGAAGGTATTTCATAGGAAACTTTATATATTTGTTTAGGGAAACTTTATATTTTTATTTTTTTATTTTATTAGCCTCTTAATTTCTTCTAGTTTAGTAGGTTTATTGGAATGTAAGCTTTATACACTTATTAAGGGATTTTTTAAGATGCTTCTACGGGACCCTAAGTCTTTTAGTTTACTGTTAATGCGTAAATTATATATTATCTAATTTTTAACCTTCAATCCCTGACCCCGACAACTAATATAAAAGAGCCCCCTTAGAATATAGACCCCAACTATACAAGCAGAGCTGCTGATGTATACCACAATTTCAAACTGCTAGCCTTGAGTGAAACGTTGATGTAAATACTTATCTTGCAATCACATGTTATATGCCTTGAAAAGTCCCACCACATGGTCGGACGAAACGGCTGTCGGCAATAAACTTGTTATAATGTCATAATAGTTCCTTTGTTATTTTTCACTAATATATATATATATATATATATATATATATATATATATATGTATATATATATATATATATATATATATATATATATATATATATATATATATATAACTGTCGAAAAGGCCGGAGCTCAGCCATCGGTGTACTGAATATATTCCTATATATGTAAGTATGTATGCATGCATGCATGTTATATGTATATAATCATAATAATAACAATAATAATAATAATAATAATGTTTTATTTATTAACCACAAGGGTTTACATACAGTAGACATTAAGGACAGTATAGGACAATACAGGACGGTACAAATGGGCATTTCTGCGTGTAAAAAAACAGAGGATGTAATAAAAAATAACAATGAAAATTTCCCCAATAGGAGGGTGACTTCCGAGGGACATTTGTGGGGAAAGCCCATTAAAAGACCACAGTGACCCTGACTACCAGAGCAAGTGCTCACTAAAAGTTTTCCACCTTTTATTTAGAGACACATACTCAGAGTAGGCCCATTCACTCGGGCCATACTTGCTTCTCTCATCTTTCAACAAAATGCTGGGAAGAGAGCACTTCCCTCTCTACCCTGATTTTCCTTTTCAAATGAAATTTGAAAAAGTTAATCAGGGCATCACTGAAGAGGTAAGTGCTCGTCATCAGCCCTTTCAAACGGGTCCACCATAATATCACTTTCGCCATGGCCACCAGACAGATAAATACTGCCTGCCCTTCCCGGCTGAAGGAAGTGGGCGGAGCAATCCTCACGATGGATTCAGCTGATTGCTGGATCCGCCCTACACATGACAGCAGCTGTTTTACATAAACCCACAAGCCAGCGATTGCACGGACACTGGACGAGTGCGTGCAGGACGGTTTTGTCGCCCTGCGCGCATCTCGGACATGCCCAGCTGACGGCACCTCCATGCCTGTAGAGTTTATCCCGAACTGGCAAAGCTCCCGGTAGCACTGCCAGGCCAGGGATTTCTGGAAGTTGTCCATAGGCCCCGGTCCGAAAGTCCTTCCGAAGAGATTGGCTAGTTGATTTTCGTCGACGCCTAGATTTTCTCCAAGTACGTGGTCGCTCTTACCCCCGACTAATCCTCTATAGAACGCCAAGGTGGAGTTTCCACAGATAACATTTCCCGATTGGTCGAGGGCTGTGAGCACCTGAAGACATTGCAGTCTCCAAGCGCTCCATCTCGGTCTTCGCTTGACCCAGACTTCAGCTCCGTCAAGGAGACTACCTGGGGAAAGACGTGTGTAGCAAACGGCGACCACTCCTGATCACCGTCGTGGAAGAGGTGGAGATGTCGTAGCCTGAGCACGTGTCTGCGCACCATCAGACACGGCATGCCCAGCCCTCCAAGTAGCGGGTGTTGACAGGAGATGAACCGCCTGACCATCGGAGCGCGTCCCTTCCACAAAAAGCGAAAGAGCAAACGCTCCAGCGCAGTCAGGGGGGGGGGTAGGACAAGGTACGACGGTCAGGCGGTAGTAGATGACGGACGCGATGTACGCGTTAGCCAACTCCGCTCGACTTTTCAGGGATAGCTTCCTCTCGGCCCATTTCTGGGTGAGAGCAGCCACCCTGCTCGTCATCTCGTCCCATTTTTTGTCCTTCGGGAGGTCCGGACCGAACCAACACCTAGCAATTTAATCGGTCCGTCCGTCCAGCGCCTCACGACGCTGTTAGACGGCATGGACCTGCCTCTCCAGGTGCCGAGTTGCAGTCCCACTGACTTTTCCTGGTTGATCATTGCTCTTATCACCGCTTCGTATTCTCTTAGTGTAGTGCTGTCGCCTCGATGTGTTTGGCGTTCGACACCACTACGGTGACATCGTCCGCATACGTTGACACGGATTTTCCACATCCTAGTTCGCGCAGGATCCCCCTCAACGTCTCCAGTTTGTGCAGTAATGGCTCGAGAGTCAATACGTACAAGAGGGACGAGAGGGGACATCTTTGGCGGACCGAGCGCATGATGTTGAACGGTTCCGAAAGGTGACCATTCACTCTCACCACAGAGCACATGTAGCTGTGCATGGCAGCGATCCAGCCTCTGAAGACGGGCCCAAAGCCAGCCGCCCTCAGGACTGCCGCTAGGTAAGGATGGTCAACCCTTTCGAAAGCTTTCGACTGATCGAAACTGATCAAGCACCCAACCGTCCAGGTTCCCTAGCTACCCTCTCTACGATGTATCGCATGAGGTGGAGGTTGTCGTTGATGGATCTGTCGGAAATGGCGCATGTCTGCGCCTCTCCCACCAGATCACCAACGATAAGCGCCAACCTCTTTGCTAGCACCTTGGTCAACATCTTGAACTCTGTGTTTAGCAGAGTTATGGGCCTAAAATGATCTATATTATCCCCCTTGTTCGGATCCTTTCTCAGCAGCGCCACCGCTCCTCGGCTCACAGAGCTTGGAATTCTCCCGTTCTGTTGCCAGTTGCAGTAGACGTCCGCCAGGAGGCTTCAGAACAAGTCTGGCATTTGTACGTAAAGTTCATAGGGCACACCATCCAAACCAGGCGATTTACCCCTTGTGCAACTAGTCATTGCATCCCGTACTTCAGCGGCTGTTATCGGCTTTTCGCAACACTCCGCCTCAGTGGCCGAGAGCCGCGGCAGTCCGCCCAGGTAGACTCTAAAGTCCATCCCTCGATCCGGCCCGCCACTGCCCCCGAACAGTTGAGCGAAGTGTCGCTGAAAAGCTTCACACATTTGCCCGGGCTCGAGAAGCATGCGCCCGTCGTGGTCCACCAAAGACTCGATCGTGAATTTGTTGCCACGACGCGCCTCCGCCACTTGGGCCCATTGAAGGGCTTTCGTCCCCTCGTGTCTGAGAGCACGCACCCTAGCTCTGATAACGCAGCCTTCGTGCTTTGCATTGAAGAATTGCTCAAGGGCCAAATTCGCCGCAAGTACGTCGGTCGCGATGCCTTTGCTAAGTGCCTCGTCTAATTTTCTAACTAATTCTCCCTCTGCTCTATTTTTCTCTATTGCTAAAGTCTTACTAAACCTAATGGACTCTATTCTAATTGCTCTTTTCAGAGCAAACCACCACATATTGTTGACATGGCCCCCGTTAACGCCCGCTTAACTAGTTCGCTAATCCGGTCTCTGTATGCCTTGCGCGCTGGTAAGGACGCGTTTAGCTTCCAGTAGCCGGGTGCTCGTCTATAAAGCCGATCTAAGTCAAGCACACAGATCACGAATTTATGGTCCGTGTAGCTGACTATCTTGAATTGTGGACAGGTTATGCTACAAAATACTCTATCTAGATATGATCTGGATGACCTTCAAAACGCCTGAACAGGTTGGTGAGACTCTTGCACCCTCCCCGCCTATCTACTAATCCCACACAGTCACAGCGTGCATCTAATATCCCGTTCCAGTCGCCCACTAACACTAATGTGCGGGACGTTCCAAGAAAGGTCTCCAGACGCCGGAAGAAATCAGGCCGCCCTGCTCCAGTCGGGGCATAGACGGCTGCTAGCCTGAAAGCTTGCCCGTCTCCGCAGGTCTCGTCCAGCACCACCAACTTACCTTCTGGGTCCAGGAAGATGGCCCGTATGGCAAGATCCAAAGCACAGCAACTTCGCCCCCCGATCCCGGAGGGCTGGGAGATGCGTACACATCTTAGCCGCCGAAGATTGGTGCGATGGCCACTCATTCTTTGTTTAGTGACCTGAGGTCGTTGAGCAGGTGGCCCTGTTTCCATGACGACCCCAAGCCACGCGCATTTATGCTGTCTTTTCTGAGTGAGGTCATGTTGAAATGGAGTGGAAAAGATTTGAAAGTCCACTTACCCTACTTCTCGTAGAGGAAGGACGGTTTCTCCATCCTTTTCACTGCTTGTGGCCTGCTCAGGAAGGATGTCCTTATAAATCCTCCTGGAGAGTGCTTGTCGGAAGTCTCCGATGTCTTTGGGGAATTTTTGTTTTAGTGTCATGTACGTTTTCTGTGTGATGCGAGTGATTTGTATGTGTGGAGGCGGTGTGAACTTTTGGGTTGTTGTGTAGTCATTTTCTGTGATGCTGGTGTTGTGTTGGATGTAGTGTAATCATTGGTTGTTCAAATTTAATGCTTTGTAGTGTGTATCGTTTTGGTTGTTTTGTTTTGTTTGTGTTTGTTGTGGGTTTGTTTGTTTCGCTTTTTGGTGACTTTTGTGGTGTAGGTGATGGTGGTATTGGGGTTAATGATGGTGATGGGGTTTGTGTTTGGGGTGATGGGGTAGGCGATGCTGGTGTGGATGGTGGCATATCTGCCCTAACTTTTTTGTTTGATAGTTTATTTTGTTCCCACTGTATTTTGTTTTTGGAAGGTGAAGGAAGAGAATTTTTTCTTTTTTGGTTTCTTTTTTTCTTTTTTCCTGATACCGTTTCCCACTCCTCGTCGTCACAATCTGTCTCCAGTTGTGATAGGCCGGGGAGTGGAAAATCCTCCACGTGCGTTAGTTTTGGTTGTGGCGTTGTGGATGGTGTAGGTGCTGGTGCTAGTTCTGAAGCGTTGGGTGGTGGTGGTGTTGGTGTTGCTACTGTTGCTGGGGTTGTTGCTTTTATAGTTGCTTCTCTTGTTGCTGCTACAGTTGTTGCTGCCATCTCTGCTGCTGGTGGTGTTGATGGTTGAGTCACTGGGGTGGGTAGGAGAGTTGGCCACAACCTTTAAGCCTGATCGCAGAAAGCCCTTCGGTGGGTTCCTTCACCACAAACGACACACCTGGGCCTACTGCCTAGTGTTGGCAAACGTAGTAACATTTACAATGGTGGTGTCGGTGTCAGGTGTTAGTTTGTGAGAAAGTCGCTCAGTTTCTTGTTGCAGAGGTGAATCAGCCATGATTTTTTTCAAAGAAATTTGTTGATAATCATAAAAGTTTAAATTTTGGGCACAAGGCCCCAATCTTTTTGGGTGTTCTTTTCGGAAAACAGTGTATGTGCGCTTATATACATTTAACAATAAACATTTTCCATAAATGACAATTGTTTAACAAACGAAAACAACAAACCTTTGCAGAGCTCACGATGATACGATTTACTACGTAGGTCGCCAATAATAATAATAATAATAATGATTTCATTTATTGGCCACAGGGGCCGACATATAGGGGACAATACAAAAGACTGTGACAGAAAAATCGAGTAAACAATACAAATAACAATACAAAGGTAACAATAAAAATATGAGAATCCTCCAATAGGGGGGGGGGGGGGTTCACCCAGGTTTTGCTCAGGTACCCCACCAATACTGAACAACCCGACATTCGAGAGCAGCCGGGAAGGGCACCCCTCTCCTCCTCAAATATATCCACCTACAGGCGCATGATCAGATTAGGCCAACTCACACGGGCCATCTCTCCACAATCACCCACCTTTCAGCACATGTACTGGGGGGCAGCACTTCTCTCTCCACACTCACCTTCCTTTCCTAGTGAAACTTGAAAGAGTTTATGAGGGATTGGCCGAAGAGAAAAGTGTCTTTCGTTAGTCCTTTCAACCTCTTCCACCAAACAACCTCTTTCGCTACTGCCACCAGACAGAGGACAATTTCCTGCCCTTCCTGGCCAAACAGAAGGCGGCGGGTCGATCTTCACTATGGATTCGGCCGATAGCCGGATCCGTTCTACACGCGACAACAGCTGTTCGACATAACTCAACAAGTCAGTAATTCACGGACAAGGACGAGTGCGTGGAGAACAGTTTCGTCGCTCTGCGCGCATCTCGGGCAGGTCAGTTTGACAGCACTTCCGTGCCTGTAGAGTTTATCTCGAACCGGCAGTGCCCGCCGATAGCACTGCCAGGCGATGGATTTTTGGAAATTATCCATCGTCCCCGGCTCGAAAGTCCTCCGGAATAGACTGGTTAGTTCGACTTCGTCGACGCCCAGATTCCCTTCGAGTGCGTCGCGGCACATGCCCACAACTAATCCTCTCTAGAACTGGATAGTGGAAGTTCCACTGACAGCATTGCCCGCGTGGTATAGGGCAGTGAGTGCTTGGCAACATTCCAGATGCCAATCACCCAGTATCGGTCCAGACGTGACCAAGGACTGCAGCTCAGTCAAAGGCACGAGCTGCGGAAAGGCCCGTCTGACCAACGGCGACCACACCCGTTCACCGTTTAGGCAGAATATCTGGAGATGCAGCAGCCTCAGTGCGTGTCTTCGCATCATTAGCCACGGCATGCCAGTCCCTCCACGTAAAGGGTGCTGGCAGCAGATGCACCACCTCACCAACGGAACCTGACCCTTCGACAAGGATTTGAAGAGGAGCCACCCCAATATGGCGAGCCACGAATGGGGGCAAGGAACGACGGTCAGACGGTAGTAGATGATGGACGCGATTTACGCGTTTCCCACCTCCGCCCGACCTTTCAGTGATAGCTTCCTCGCAGGCCATTTCTGGGTGAGACTGGCTAACAAGCTCGTCACATCGTCCCAATTCTTATCCACCTGGAGGTCTGGCCCGAACCAAACCCCGAGCAACTTTACCAATCGGTCCGTCCAGTGCCCAATGGTGCTGTTGGACTGCATGGACTTGCTTCTCTAGTGCCGAGTTTAAGCCCAGCGATTTTTCCTGGTTAAGTTTTGCTCCCGTCAACCTTTAATAGTCCTCCAATAAGTTGCGGACGACCTTGTTTTCTGTGGTGTCCGACACCATCACGGTTTGTTGTCCGCATAAGCCGACACAGCCTTTCCGCGACTCGGTTCTAACGTGATGCCCTGTAGCAGCTCCAGATTCCGCAGTAAAGGCTCGAGAGTCAATACGTACAGGAAGGAGATCTGAAACAATTCCGAGAGGTGGCCATTATTCTTTGACCACCGAGCAGATGCCTTTCTGCATTGCAGCGATACAGCTTCTGAAGAGGGAGCCGACGCCAGCCACCTTGAGGACAGCCTCCAGGTACCGATGGTCGACCCTATCGAATGCTTTTGATTGACCATTTTGATCACAACCCCACCCAAGCCAGGTTTACACCCTACCCTCTCTATGATGTATCGCATCAGGTGGAGGTTGTGTTGTATGGACTTGGTTTGGATTGTGCAGTTTAGCGCCTCCCGAAACAAATCCCCGACGACAATCGCCAACCTCTTCCCTAACACCTTGGCCAAAATCTTAAACACTGTGTTGAACAGAGAATATGGGCCTGAAATTTTCTAATGTGTCCCTCTTCTTCTCGTTTTTCCTCATCAGCATCACTACGCCCCCGAATCACAGAAGTGGGAATACTCCCGCTCTACTGCCAGTTGCAGTAGAACACTTCGAGGAGATCGGAGAACATGTCTGGCATATATACATAAACATGTAGGGCAGACCATCCAAACTGAGTGACTTGCGCGTCATGCAGCCAAAAAGGGCATCCTGAATCTCGGCTTAAATAATCGGCCTTTCGCAGCGCTCAGCATCAGCGTCCAGATTTGCGGCAAGCCATCGAGTTAGGGGCTGAAGTCCGCAACCTTCTCTGACCCACCACTTCCCCCGAACAACCGAGCAAAATGTTGGCGAAAGGCCTCACACAACCGCTTGGAATCGCTCAGCTCGTGTCCATCTTGATCCGTCAAAGACCAGATCGTGGTTATATTATCACGCTGCGCCTCTTCCACGCGGGCCCATCGAACAGCTTTGGTTCCTTCGTTTCTCAGAGTACGCGCCTTAGCACGTGAGTTGCAATGCCACTACAAATAGCCTTGTCAAACTTATCTACCCACCTCCCTTTCTATTTTTCTCTAACGCTACTTCTTTACTAAACTCTATCGATATTACTATGATCTGGTCCCTATAAGTCTTACGTGCCGGAATGACATGTTCAGCTTCCAGTAACCAGGTCACGCAGACTGCAATTGCATCCATTTCTAGAGACCTGAGTTCGTTGAGCCTGTGACCCTGCTTCCAGGACGATCCCTGACCTCGAATATTTAAACTTCCTACTCTTAATACGGCCATGTTGGCAGGCTAAAAGAGAGAGAGGAAAGGTTTACTTACCTTTCGTGGTCTCGTGAGGGTCGGGTGGTTCGATCTCCATAGTCTTGTGGGAACCGCTTTAAAAGTTTTGTAGTGGGTTTTACGTTTGGTGTTCCCACGACCCGAGGAAAGCTGTCTCGTATCTCTTTGTATAAATCGAGCGACATTCGCGCCAGTAACAAATCTTCAGGTACGCGAAATGTGCTCGATTTAAAAATCTCCCCCTCTTTTTGTATTTCTTCACTTCGTGATACGAGGGCCTTCAGTTCCTTGTTGGCTCAACTGACGAGTACGAAGTTCTGTACGTTTTGTAGGTGTGATTTTATTTGTTTGCATGGCTGTGGTGGTGATGGTTTTGATGGTGTTGTTTCGGTTGTGTCTGTGTTTGTTGTGTGTGCGGTGACTGTGGTTTCAGATGTTCGTGTGTGTATTTTTTCTTGCGTCTGTTTAGGTTGTATGCGTTTGGGGGATTCTGGTGATGGTGGTGGTGGTATTGATGTTGGTGTTGTTGGGGAGGTGTTTGCGTGGGAGGTGTCTGCATTTTTTATTGTGGTTGTTTTTTTTTTCTTTTTGTGTTTCCTTTTTTGGTATATTTATGGATTTTGGTTTTCCCTCATCTTCAGTACTGGTAGATGAGGGGACTGTGTCTGTAAGTGTGTCTATGCCTGTGTGTTTGTTTATGTTTTTATTGATGTGTGATTTTTGGGGGGGAGGGGGAATTTGAAAACTTTCCTCGTTTTCCCTGGGTGGTCAATGTTGGTGGTGGTCTTTCTATTGGTGTTGTTGCTGGTATTTTGCCGGTGCTGGTTTTGGTTTTACTCCTCCCCCCAGCGTGGCAGCATTGGAGCCATTAGACCCCTTGCATCTTTCAGCAGTTAAGTGCAGAAGGTTCGCAAATTGTTTTTTTCCCCACAAATAAAACAATGCGGCATTTTGCCCTCGGTCATTATGTGAATGAATCCCATTCTGAAGACGGATGTGGTCCGGGGATGTCTTCACATTCTCTGCCTGATCTGGAGAAGTATCTCCAAGTCAACCCCGAACCAGTCCTCTCTGGCAGTTCTTGTTACTTATATCGGGACGGTAACCGTCCCCTCCACAATCAAACATCCCAGAAGACACCACGTGTCTAGTCCTGGTGGGATTCTGGGAATGCGGAGACGGGCCATTCTTTTTCCCATGTGGGAGGGGTACGGTATGACCTTTCTGGTTTTGCAAGGTGTCATAGCATGTTTCATAGGAAGGGCTTCATACTTAAACAGAACCGAACTGGTGCTGTATTGTCTGCCCGTCGCTATGTATTCGTTGTGGTCCCTGATGCATCTCCGCGCGACTTCGACATATGCTTGTGGAATTAAACTGCCCTCTTGGTTGCTGCTGAGATGCATATGTAATGCACCATTCTGCGCTCTACTGCTTCAATAGCTTCTACCGAAACAGTTAAGACCCAGGTTTGCTCTTGCTTGGTGAGCTTCCACGCATGGGCCACATTTTCATCTTTGTTTGGGAGGTCCATGTTGAAGCATGACCTCTTTTTGGCTGCTGCCGCAGCGAAAGTGTTCTTCTTGTTTTCGTTGGTGGTGTTGCTGTTGTCGTTGTCATTGTTGGTGTTGTTGCTGTTGTCACTGTTTCAGATGGTTACAACTTTGGTGTCGCCGTTGTTGTTGTTCTCAGTGCAGTTGGTATCGTTGCTGTTGGTGCTGTCGCTATTTGTTTTCATGTTAGTGGTGTTAATATTGTTAATTTTTTCATTTATCCGTATTTTCGTTGTCACTGTTTTTCCAAAATTATAGTTCTCAGTGTTGTTGTCATTGCTGTCTTTGTTCACGTTGTTTCTGGTGGTGCTTTTTGTATCAATTTCTGTATATTTCGCCGTAACGCTCCTCTCAACTGTTACGTCGTTGTCACGCGACATTAGACATATCGTTGGGGTGCGTGGATCAGCCATGTTATTATTTTATTTTCGGATAATTTTTTAAAATGTAAAAAAGTTCAAATATTTGGACCAAAAGGCCTAAATAGTATACATTCCCCTTTGCAGGGCAACGTCCAAGGGGTTATATCCCTTGTACAACAACAACAAATACAATAAATAAGTTTTGACAGGTAAATAAATAGACTTACGAGAGCGAGCAAAAAGACGTCGGTTCAGACCAATAATAATAATAAATAATAATAATTATATATATATATATATATATATATATATATTACACAAAGAGAAGTGTGTTACACTGTGTAACACACTTCTCTTTGTGTAATATATACTTGCATTTGAGCTCAGAATTAAATTCTCTATTCTTCTTTGAGTTAATATTATTATTATTATTAGAGTGAACTGCGGAATACTCTTAATTCCGATCTTTGGGTCATAGCCGACTAAACCGGCAACTCCACCAAGCCTGCTTGGTGAGGTGGTGATATTTGGACAATCTGCAAGATGAAATAAATGACCCTGCAAAAGGCGGAGGAGCTCAGCAGAGCCAACGGCCACCCAAGAGAACATTTTGTTTTTCACCTGGGAATGAAAGGCTACCAGTTGTTTTTACAACAACCTTTTGAGTGAGGGAAACTCTGAGAAAAAATCTACGGCTTCGGAAGCACCCGATGATGTTGAACTGTTGGGGTAGTGTTTTCAATGCTCAGAGAGTGGAATTGGTCGAGAGCAAGGTCTTCCCCCAGTTTAAAAAGAAAACTTGAAAGCATAGGCATTGCTTGTTCAGGATCTGTTACAGTTTCGTATGGCAAGCCGTAGCCTAAATGTGCACCATTTTCTGCAATCTGAGAAGTGATTGCAATACACATAGCAGAGCTTTCAGCCAACATATAACATATTCGTACGTAATGGTTTGGGGTGGGAACGTGTCTACACGGCAAATATAGGTCCTGAAACCTTCGTAACTGAGCCTCATCAACACAAACCTCATTATTATACCGTATTCTGATGAAGGACTAGTGTCCAAATTGCTAAGATACTCTTCCTGCGATTTCAAGCGTTGAAACGAATATATTCCTCCCATATAATCTGCCGCTTTATTTGTTATTGTTGTTATAGTCTGCTTAGCATTTACATAAACACACACACATACTCACCCCCACACACGCACACCCACATACACACACACGCACACACGCACACACACAGACACACACACACACACACACACACATATATATATATATATATATATATATATATATATATATATATATATATATATATATATATATATATATATACATTTATATATACACATATATATATATAAATACATATATATATATATACATACACACACATATATATATATATATATATATATATATATATATATATATATATATATATATGTGTGTATTAATAAAAATAATTCCAACATTCATTCTTTTTATTTACAATGCCTTAAAATGTATAATGGTATTAAAATTAAATAGTATGGTAGAATATTAAATGTTAAGTGTTAATTGAACAAGTACTTTTATGCTTTCGCAATCTTCAGGTTCATATTCTGTGGTGACAGTCAAGTTTGCAATGTTCAACTGTAGTTGAAAATTGCAAACTTGATTAACATACTATTTTATTCTAATACCATTATACATTTTAAAGGATTGTAAATAAAACGAGTAAATCAGACAAATCGGTATACCTTATATTAATATAATCTTCTATACACAATCATACACACCCGTGTATATTTATTTCTATATATATATATGTATATATATATGTAGGAGGTGAGTTTTATTGTAGCACAATAAAGCAATGCAAATATCGGATAAGTAGCACTCTACAGTTTGTAGGACCGGAGTATAAATAATATAAGATCAAAATATGGTTAAAAGAGTTCCAAGTATTTTATTATGCGCATTTCAAAAACAAATAACATCATTGAATAATATCTACGTTCTCATCAGATACAATAGGGAGACATGATATGAAGCCTAAAAAACACTTGTGAATAGTGAAGTTTTAAACTCACAGGTTCGTTTTAATTGCTCTATTTCTAACTTAAATTTATGGTTTGGTACATCTGAAGTAATTGGCTGGTTCAACAACCTGAATAAGAAAAACAAACACAAATTTATTCAATTTGATATTGCCAGCTATTATTCTTCTATTTCGCCTTCACTTCTCAACAACGCTCTATCTTTCGTATTTAAATATTGTGACATCACCACAGATGAACTTTACATGATTTTCACCGCAAGAAAAACTATCTTAGAATTCAACAATGAATACTGGACTAGAGCCGATACTTCCAACAATTTTGATATCACAATAGGTGCTTCCGATTCATCGCAATATACAGATTTGATTGGTATTTTTATTTTGAATTCTTTCAATCGGAAAATTCCTCAACTTCGCGATGGAATTTATCGTCACGATGGACTTTTTACTATCTTAAACTGCAACTTAGTTAACCTTAATATTATTAAGAACAATATACGTGATCTCTTTAAGCACCATGACCTTAAACTTGAATTTGATAACAACGTCAAACTTCTTGGATATATCCCTTAATCTTGACACTGGCCTATATTACCCTTACCATAAAAACAATGCGAATCTAAATTATGTTAATTTTAAATCTAACCACCACGCTAACATTAAAAATGCTATAGTCAGTAATATTTAAAAAAAGAACCTCAAACCTATCCTCTAATAAATATATCTTCGATGCTAACGCCAATTACTATGATAATGCGCTTTCTAAAGCCGGTTATCATGATGAAATTAAATACCGTAAGGAAACCAATCCTAGAAGGTCTTACAGTAAAATAATTAATTATGAACATTCCAATAACTTAAATAAAAGACCTAGATACAAAAATATAATCTGGTATAATGTTCCTTCTTCTATATATATTAATAATAATATTCCTAAACTATTCTTTAGGGCCTTAGATAAATGCTTCCCCCCTCACATCTCTATAGTAAAATATTTAACAAACATACAATAACATTTTCTTATTCCAACACTTCCAGCATCTTTCTACCTTATTTCAGTATTATATATTATGTAATACAATTTACTCATTCTATATCAACCTCTTTATCATTTTCCTTTCTTCGTTTTTTCTTTTTAATTTCTAACCTCTAATCTGTATTTTTTTCTTCGCAACTACTTCAAATCCATATTACTACTCACCACAACATTATACATTCTTCCATATTTCCTCATATCATTGGCAATAACAATTATTTTTTTAATACATTATAATATTACCATTAGAAGTCCTTCGTAAACATAAACTTTTGACGTTAGATTTGTTTCTTCCTTAAAATGTTCATATCTCTTCCATCCTTTCATGCTCGTTTTAAACCTACTACTTAATTTGACTTTTACATATTACAATACATAAAAACAAACTTAAACCCTAACTAATTTCTTTTAATATATTATATTACTAGCAGTAAAGCCCGGCGTTGCTCGGGGTCGTTCAGTAGATGTGTTAAAGTTACAATATTAAGTTTCTTTTTTGGCTTAAAGTCTGTCTGCACGACTGTCTGTCTGCACGCCTAACGAAATTTACAGATACATATATTTTAAATAAACTTATATAATGTTTGCTTTTTTTTTACGAAATATGTGCTTGTTTTACGTAGTCTTTAAATAGACTTGTTTTCAAGTAAACATATTGTTTTAAAAGGCTTTTAAATGGAAATGGAGCAAAACGGAAGCTTAGTGTTCGAACTGATGAATTTTGCAGGTCAAAATTTTGCTGGCTCGACAACTTTTCGTGTATTGTGTTAATGTCATTTTAAACGCTGAGAAAGCCAGCATAATTTTTTTAATTTTTGCACGCAGAAAATGTAAACAGAACGTAAGACGCTCAATGTAAACAGAACAAAGGGAAATAACTCGTCACTTACGCTCAAAAATCGATACATTAGATTCGATTTCGTCACATAGGGTGGGTCAATTTGAAATATTTCTTTTCCGATGTCTTCGCTTGGGCTCAACGTACAAGGTAGCAATTTCGGTGCAATTCCGTCAGAGATTCTAAGAGGAGATGTGTGCCAAAAATCGATAGACAGACAGACAACCACAGCTTTATATATATAGAACAAAGGGAAATAACTCGTCACTTACGCTCAAAAATCGATACATTAGATTCGATTTCGTCACATAGGGTGGGTCAATTTGAAATATTTTTTTCCGATGTCTTCGCTAGGGCTCAATGTACAAGTATAGCAATTTCGGTGCAATTCCATCAGAGATTCTAAGAGGAGATGTGTGCCAAAAATCGATAGACAGACAGACAACCACAGCTTTATATATATAGATAGATTCCCATTAGAAAATATTTCGTAAACATATATACTTTTTGATGTTAGATTTTTCTTCCTTAAACAATCTTTTTTCTTCTTTCCTTCCGCGCTCATTTTAAACATACTATTTACGTACACATATTACATTACATAAAAACAAACTTAAACCCTAACTAATTCCTCTAAATTCATAACACATTCATTCTTCTCCATTTTTTCACATTATATCCTTAATATCATTAATATATTTATTTTAATAATACATATTAATAAATTCTTTTCTTCGCACATATTATTAAATCCTTCAATATACAAACCTTAATTTAATACTATTCTTAATTCCTTTTTCTTCATGCATAAACCTCATTAACTTTTAATTTCAAAATCTTTTAAATTATCTATTATCTTACAAAGGCTATTTAATTCCTCTTTGTGAGAGAATTTTTTTTTCTCATCATTCCTTCTTATACTCATCCCCCTCCATCCTTTACTCTTATTTCTTCCTCTTCCTTACCTTTTCCAGCCCCTTTACGTTTTCCAAATCTCATACATCCGTCTTAATTTATTTTTCATATGTTGATTTAAAACTTCACTATTCACAAGTGTTTTTAAGCTTCATATCATGTCTCCCGATTTTATCTGATGAGAAAGCTGATATCATCCCATGATGGTATTTGTTTTTTAAATGCGCATAATAAAATACTTGGAACTCTTTTAACCATCTTTTGATGTTATATTATATATAAAAATATGTATATATATATATATATATATATATATATATATATATATATATATATATATATATATATACAAATAAAGATTCAGCGAGAATGGCATTTTCGGCGGGCAGGAAAAGCGAAGCGAAACGCAAAAATCAGAAATGATACTGGCAAAGTGCTCAATAGTTAAAGAACAGAGCTAAACAATATGTTAATAAGCCATACAAAACTGAAAAGGTGGTCAAGAAAGCTTTAACCACCCAAGGCAAAAACCAAATCAAGCTATATATATATATAGGAACGAGTAGGACCCCAACGGCTGAGCTCAAGCCGTTTCGGCGGCTAATTCTGAGTCCAGAATTAGCCGTCGAAACGGTTTGAGCTCAGCCGTCGGGGTCCTACTCGTTACTATTACCCACTCTACTACCCTAAGTGTTGAGTACTTTGCTGCGTTATGGTCCACCTATTTCCTTACCACGTTTCCTCCGTATATATATATATATATATATATATATATATATATATATATAGGAACCAGTAAGACCCTGGTTACTGCATGTAAACATAGGTTGCGTAGGACTTACCTCGCCCTTAAACCCCATAATGACCCGGGGGGGTAGACTAGGGCTATAACACCCCACTTGCCGATTTTGCAATGGGTAACCCCTGCCTGCCAAGGGAGACGTAAGATCTTCTTTGTATTCTTTTATCGCTTCCTTTATTTCCTTCCTTCCCCCCTCCCTCCTTAGTCCTTCTACCCCAGCTCTTCTCCTTTGTCGGCGTCTTTTCTCGCCCACCCGAGGCTGCCCTTTGGCTCCTTGTAGACTTAGTACCCCCACACCCTCCCCTAGTCTAGGATAGATTTGGCGGACTCCGCCCTTTATAGCAGTTGGTTTAGACCCCGGATACTTGTCCCCTTTTTCCGACCGCTCCCACTATTCTCTGTGCCCTCTATATTTCTCAGTGGCACTTGTGCCTTATTTTTTCGTTTCAGTATTTCTTTCTTCGCTTTTCTTTTGGGCGGGGTGGATTCTGAATTTATTCTTCCGTATTCTACCTTTACTTCGTACGAACTTTCATGTAGTTTGTTCTAGATCTTTTAGAGTTAGCATTAGTATATATTTTTCTCGGGACTCAGAATTATTATCTCGTATTAGTTCACTTTGCTGCACTGGGTGGTTGCTGGAATTGCGCCCGGGATGGAAACCTTTATTGTTTATTTCGTGGTAGTCTCTTTAGTATTTTGGCCCCTTTTGTTGACCCGTCACCGTATCATTTACGTACTTATACCTCTTAAAAGGGTCCTCGCCTAATCCGTCCCACCTAGTTATTTTACTTATTTCGTTATTTCTTTATTTCTTTCTTTACTTCTTTCTTTCTTTATTTATTTATTTATTCTAGACTAACAATAGCCAGAGACATAGGTCGTAGAATTTAATTTACTTTACTTTTTTCTTTACACTCATTTGTTTTTCTTTACACTTATTTGCTTTTCTTCACTCTCAGCATTTTTTCTTTCCTATATATTTCTACCCCTATTGTTCTACCTACCGTTCCGACCTCCTCCCCCTCCCCCTCCCCTGTATCTTCTTTGACCTCATGCCCAGCTGTAGCTGGCACTACAAACGCTTGATTGGGGCTACTCCACCCCCTCCCCTCTTTCTCCTACTGGCAGGTTTAGCCACCATCTCCCCTACTAATTTGCAACCACAGAATTACTACTGATTTTTGACAATCACTTTGACCATATATGGAATTACCCCTTGAGAAGATCGGCTATTTAAATACCAGGATAAATTTTCATTTAGTCCAGAATTAGCCGTCGAAACGGCTTGAGCTCAGCTGTCAAAAAAGAAAAAGAAGGGGGTCTTACTGGTTCCTATTACCCACTCTACTACCTCAAGTATTGAGTACTTTGGTGCGTTATGGTCCACCTGGTTCCTTACCACATTTCCTTCGTTTTATATATATATATATATATATATATATACGACCGTAACTTAATGTACATGTGTTAGATGAACAACCAATAACAAATTCAACAACAATAATTCTAGTTGAAGACACTCACTTGAGACGGCAAGGGCAGCAGTCATCGTACCGACAGGCTGATCTGTGATTTAGTGGGAAAATTAGAAGATGGATACATCTGTTGACAATTGTCTAGAAATTTGTCAATGTGTCACCGGCCCAACATTTTAACAGGCAGGTCTAGCCCACTGTAGTGGTGTTGATTGCTGAACCCATGTTTGCAATAGGCCTGATGTGTTTCTCATAACATATGTTAAGACCGACAGTATGGGTGGCCAGCTACATGACGGCTCACACATTTATATGCACAGACGCCCACCATTGATCAAGTCGATGGCTGTACTCTATCTCCTCATAGCATCTCTTCCACCTCAACAATTCCCGCATGTTTTATGAGTCATACAGACACATACAAATACATGCACAACCTTGCGTATCCAAGTCTGTATGAAAATGTATACGTGTATATGTATATATATGGACTCTCGTAAATTCATTCTGGAGAGTTACTTTAACATCCCATGGAGAACATTTACACTTAGATGGACCGCTTACACCTTCAGAAACTTAGACATATAATACAGCTCATATTAACTGCTAGTTGCCCGAGATTCAATTTGTAAACAGTCTGGAATTAACTGCTGGGACGGCAAGTGGTCAGCCACCTGGCTCCGATTCTTTCTAATATATATATATATATATATATATATATATATATATATATATATATATATATATATATATATATATATATATAGGGATTGTAACGTGCTGTTACTGCAGGTCCAACCAAGTCAGCACCCGATGCATAGTTTCCCGTCTGTAACGAGGTGTATAACTAAACAGAGTGTAAATATAATAGTAAAAGGACGAATTATTATGCCTTCATTACTTGTATTGAGTAGTTGCTCGCGTTTCGCTATTGATCAGCTCGCTGTTCGATCTGCATCGATCTGGCCCGGCTCCGGAATCAAAGGCACGTGGGATTTCTGCTGAGGCAATGATAGAATGAGCTTATAAAGCATAGAGATGTTTGTATCGGTTCGCAATGACATGGTGGTCATTTATTGTTGTTTTGATTGATGGTTTTGCTATGAGGAATGTTTTAGCATGTTTGATAGGAGGGGGGGGGGCATAATGATGAGTTGGTGGTGGGAAGCGATGGCTGCTGTGGGTTGCGGTGGTGTAGTTTTGGCTTATCATAGACATTTTGGCGTGTATGTGGTTGGGGAAGGTGGTGATGTGGGTGTGGGTGTCGTAGGGCTATGCGTGTTGGCAGATGAAAGGGCGCAGTGCTGTACTAGGAGACGAGGTTGACCAATACAGTTAATTGTTATTTTATTTATCTATTTTAGTATTTTCAAACTCTGACCACTAGCTTTAACTATTTATAGCAGAGTTATTCCCCTTGGTGACAATACCCCTTATGGATATATATAGATAGATAGGTTACAACAATGCCCCACATCTAACATAACCTACTTCACTTATGTTTCTCCTCTTTCATTTTCTCTTACTCCGGCAAACCAGTGATAGCAAACGCCGCCCATTCTCCCCTTAGTACAGCACCGCACCCTTTCATCTGCCAACACACATAGCCCTACCAGACACATTCTCACATCGACCACCTTCGTCTCATCGAATACATGCCACAATATCTATGATAACTCACACCAACCAGCACTTCCCACCTCCACACCGTCATTATGTTCAGCCCACTCTCACCTGTTACACATGATAAAACATTCCTCATAGCAAAACCACCAATCAAAACGACAAGAACTGACACCACGTGACTGTGAACCGCTACATACATCTCTATGCTTAATATGTTCATTCTCTCAATTACCACAGCAGAGGTCCGATGAGCCTTTGATCCCAGAGCCGGGCCAGATCGACACAGAACGAACCATGAGCTAACCAATAGCGAAACGCGAGTCACTATGCAATAAACGTAATGAAGGCATAACAAATCGTCCTTTTACTATTATATATATATATATATATATATATATATATATATGTGTGTGTGTGTGTGTGTATGTGTGAGTGTATCCAGGGTTCAATCGGGGGTAATCGTAGTAAGTAAGATACTCAATACAAAGCAGAGTAGGAATGTTATCTATTTATGGAACCCTCAGGCAAATCGCACGTATCGTCATTATATATTCTCCCTATCGAGTGGATGTCTTATCTTATGCATTGTCGTATAGTCATATACCTTTCCAAGGCTTAGGTCAAATTCCGATCGGATGGTGATTGGAATTCGTTGTTGTTTGTTTCACACAATTTCCAACGAAACACAGTAACATTACATCCAATTTAAGTGTGCCTACGCGCACACACACACGCACGCATACATACACACACACGTACACGCACACACACACACACACACATACAGATACATATATATATATATATATATAGGAACGAGTAGGACCCCGACGGCTGAGCTCAAGCCGTTTCGACGGCTAATTCTAGATTAAAATAGACTATTTTAGTGCAGAATTAGGCGTCGAAACAACTTGAGCTCAGCCGTCGGGGTCCTACTCGTTCCTATTACCCACTTTTCTACCCTAAGTAATGAGTACTTTGGTGCGTTATGGTCCACCTCGTTCCTTACCACATTTCCTTTGTTATATATATATATGCATACATATATATATATATATATATATGCATCTATAAATATACACACATATACGCAGCCAAATATACAAACACTCACCCACACGTAGACACAAAATTTTAAACGCCTAAGGCTTTGGGAAATGAGCTTCGTGATGCTGTAAATGAAAGCTCCATTATTAAGTTCGAAAATAATAATATAATTCGAAATACATATATTAATAATAATAATAATAATAATAATAATGATGAGGATGATGATGATGATGATGATGATGATGATGACAACAACAATGATATCAGAAGCAACTGAAATAATAACAAAGTTATATTTTTAAAGAAAATAAATTATTCAGGAAATTAAAAAAATATATATCCTGAAATTAAATAAAACAAAACAATTATTTTGCAAATAAATAAATAAATAAATAAATAACAAAAATAATAATAAACAAACAAAAATGATTATACCATTTTTTCCTTACTTTCGTTTCAGAACATTTCTGATAACGAACTACATATAATTATAGAAGTAAAGATGTCTTTAAGGGGATGTAGAAATTTGGCAAATATTCATAAAATGAAAGATCTCCTGACTTCAAAGTGGGAAAGTTTCAACAATACTTTATTTTGAAAGAGGAAGAATGAATGTCAGAAATTCCAGTTAAAAATCGATAATGAATAGATGGAATATTCCATTTAATTCCTGTTCATTGATTTCCTGATATTTTTGGACACAGCATAATGGTGATATCTCCTTTCAATGTTAATGAGGATTTCCAAGATTAAGTTTATAAAATTAAATTATACTGTATTTTCACAGTTATCTCATGTTAGATATGAGTTTTATCGAATACGAAACTGTTGCAAAGAATGTTGTTAGGCACATTACGGTATTGGAAACTACCTGTGTTTTATATGGCAATTTGAAATAATGTCCGGTGTTTGATACAAACAAAAACACTCTTATATTGATACTTGCAGTTTGCTGGATGGAGAGTTTATTCATATATTGATGACAGGAGAAATCCCAGTCGTCGGCAATTCTTACAATGTCATCGGTGTTGCTAGCAGGATTGTACACTATTCAGCAATATAATTGTTGAGAACCATGCTGCTAACGTTCAAGCATTTTGAGGTTTGCTTTGGTGAATATTTGCTCTCTGCTCCCATAGATGATTTCAAAAAATAATTTTCTCTACTTTCTAAAAACCTTTCTACTCTTACTTTCAAGTACCATGCCAGCCAGGTAGTATATAATGGAATTAGCCACTTATTAAATACATCCCACATATGATATACAAAATAACCGCCTGACTTCTTCCGTTATTCATAATCTATGTACTATATTTCTGTAACGCAGACAATGGTGTCTTCCTTCAGTGTTTTAGAGTTAAACAATGGTTCACAACTTTTTTTGCCCATGTCAGGCATTTACTTTTAATTGATTTTGGTGGAGCCCCATAAACATTCGATATAAAGAAAACAAAAGACTCATTCCATTTCTTATTTTATGTAGAGAAAGATTAAGGAATTGTATTATAGAAATAGTAAATGTATTTGCTTTTTTTTAAAGTAAACTTAATTTAATGATTATAAACATGTATATAACTGTTAGAGCATGAAATAGTATTGGAAAAAAATGATACTATAGCAATGTTGCCTGAGATTACTAGCCTTGATGAATTATTCAGGTCAGCCTCTAGCTTGTCAGAATATCTGAGTTCAGTTTTGCCCCTCATTCGAGAAATGGACGTTGCGATAGATTGGGTTGTTATACATGCTTTCAGGGATGCATAGCCAACACAACGATGCCAAACAGCAGACTAACTTTATGCGCACCGCACAATATTGTTTGTGTGTGAGAGAACATCATGCACTCATCTCGATAGGAATTACTACCTCATCGGTTTCG
The DNA here is from genome assembly GCA_964016885.1 of Eledone cirrhosa. Taxonomy (NCBI): domain Eukaryota; kingdom Metazoa; phylum Mollusca; class Cephalopoda; order Octopoda; family Eledonidae; genus Eledone; species Eledone cirrhosa. Next base: position 114,397,013 of record OZ024742.1, read on the forward strand.
TTTTACACCGTCTGTTCCCATGCTTTTCAATCACATCGGATCCTTAACTCTACTGCTTCGAAGTCTCACTACTCATATTTGTAGCACATTTCTCATGTTACGCTTGCGTCCTTCTTTCTTAAGTTTATGGAATATCCACTTTTACAGAATGTGTGTTTCTTACTGTACCTGCCTCATACTTCCTTTATCCTATTTCACTGGTTTTCAAGTTTTCCATTGGGCTGAGGACGTTAGCTTAATTCCGAATGGAAGAATTATCACGTGATTAACGGTCAACAGAGGGGCAGTGGTGGATGGAAAATGACAGTAATGAGCTGCTAGAAAAAACAATCCGATTCAGTCAAATATTATACTATTCCGTAGGGGAGAAACTACTTATCAATTACTTCATTGAGTAAAACTGGTATCGGCTGGACTCCCTCAGATGTATGTCTAGGCTTGTGTATAAATACACACACACACACACACATATATATATATATATATATATATATATATATATATATATATATATATATATATATTTATGTATATACATATGTTTATACATACAAACACATATGTATAATTATATTTAGAAAGAGAGACAGAGAGATAATTACGTGCGTAAATTATATTGTCTGCTTACTTGACCTTTCCACATAACATATCATCCCTTATAAATAACAAAAAGTAACGAGGCAAAAATAGTAAAATACAGAACAGCCTACAATTACTTACACACTGAAGGACGTTTGACGAAATATCTTTATATACATAACACTATAAACACACCGTAAATTTGAAATAGTTGCTTCTCTCAAAAGATAAATGAATTGTATTTGATCTTGGGACTTCTCGATACATATTTTGTCTGTGATAAAATGATTATAGGTAACTTTCTCAAGCTACGCCAAGAGACAGAACATTCTACCTCTACAATTACTGATGAAGCTGTCATATATTCCTGCCCTCCCCCTCCAATTTAATCTATTAGAAGAAACACACTTTTATCTTTGTTGCCTTCCTGTAGTGCTACCACTACCATCCCACCATTCCTGAAGCAATTAAGCTACTTTCAGCGCTGAACATACATTACAGCAATGCTTTCAATGGAGGCGGATACAGTTGTAATATAACTCAACCATCGAACCACTGGCTTTTGGAAGCGGAGCACAGCAAAGTGAGTTGGAATTGAATTTAAAGAGTAGCTCCACCTCTTTATTTCTTCAACACCGGAAGTACAGTTTTCCAGAATACAAAGACTAATTTTTATGTATTTATTTGTTTATTTATTCATTCATCTCTCTATATATAAACTGAAGATGTCTGTCTGTGTGTTAGTATGATGTTTATGCATTTCCACATTTCTCTACCCATTTTGATAATTTTTTCCAATGTGCTCCAACTTTCCCGACGGTGGTCAACGCGACATAAACTTTGCCAAATATTTCCTGCATCTATAAGAAAGATTGATAAAACTAAATACATGCTCTAACTCTCTCTTGCCGCCTCAACTGCTGCGTCACGTGCTGGTGAGGACGTAGGGCAGCGTTCCAGGCACCGACGAACCAAGACTTTATATTTTGTTGTTTTCCTTTTTGTAATTTTTTTCTTTCTTTTTAGCAATATGAGAAAAAAAAAAGTAACATCAATATTCTGATAAAAAATATAGCGAGAAATCTTTTTTCAGGAACGTCCGATTTTGATGATTTTTTTTTTCAGTGTGCTCCAAATTATCATCCCTGTTTACGCTCTTTTGTGCTATAACTCAGACGTGCTTGCCTTACAGGTTTGACCTACTATTTGAAGTGCATACTTGCTACTACTTACTTAGTACTCACTTTCCACTTATTCACTGTTCAATTGAACTTTTTCGCTACCCCTCTTTTTTTCTCGATTACCTGCATACGTATTTACGCGTTCGGTTTAATTAGTACTTCCTGTTTCCCTTTTAAAGCTTAATTTTAAAATATACTTTGACACTACGGTCATGCCCAAGAGAAAAGACCACGGCTTAGTCGCAAAACTAAAGCTCGTTCTGCTGCCAAACGAAGAAGAGCTTCAGAGTCGTCCCTCGAGAATTTGACTCGGTTGTCACAAAATGCAACTAGAAATGCAATTACCCGGTCAACTGAGACAGAAGAACAGAGGAGCATTCGCCTTTCCGTGAATGCATTTCTAACTGCAATTGCGCGTACCGCGCAAACTGATGAACAATATTCTCGACGATGAAGCAGAAATGCTACTTCCACTGCTGCGGCGCCTGCTGCTGAGGACGAAGAACAGCGTTCCAGACGACGAGGAAGAGATGCCGCCTCAACTGCTGCGTCACGTGCTGGTGAGGATGTAGGGCAGCGTTCCAGACGCCGATGTACGGACGCCGCTTCAACCGCTTCAGTGCGCGCGTCAGAGACTGCGCAAATTCGATTACACAGATTAAACACCAATGAACTCCGCAAGAAGGCTCAACGAGGTACTCCGAGGTTCACTTGTACTCAGTGGTCTCATAAGGCTTTCCACTATGTCTCTACAGTTAACTATGCACTGCTGCCAGAAGTTCAGATTGGATCCATGTCCGTCATTTGCCAATCTTGCCGGGCAAAAAGATGGCCAGGTGAGACTTCAGGGATGTGCTACTCTGACGGCAAAGTGAAACTGTTTCCTCTACAGGAACCACCACTGACCGGTGCCACAGCGGAGTCGGAACACTTCCTTCAATGTTCCAGGAGATACAACGTTGCCTTCCAACTGTTTCCTACATAAGGAAAAATCAAGCACGCATTCGTTCGGACAGCTACATTCACTTACAGGAAGGAGTAAGGAATGACGTCGATCCCGAGAACCCTGGAAAACACTGTATCCTTCCGTCGACATTTATTGGGAGTCCCCGATACATGAATTAACACACACAGGATGCTATGACTTACGTGCATCTCTACGGCAGACATGATCTCTTCATCACTTTAACTTGCAACCCAAATGGACTGAAAATACCGCGGAATTATTTCCCGGACAAGGGGCGTCAGACAGAAACGACGTTACAGCACGAGTCTTCCACTTAAAATTGACAAAACTTATTGAACTCATACAATCAGGTAAGGCCTTTGGACGTGTTAGGTGCTACGTATACACCGTTGTGTGGGAAAAGAGAGGCCTGCCACACGCCCACCTACTCATTTGGCTAATAACGAAAATCAACGTAACCAGCACTGACAGCATTATTTCAGCAGAAATACCCGACCTGAAATTGGACAGAGAACTCCACAACATCGTCCCTGCTCACATGGTTCACGGGCCACGCGGAAACGGTTTCAATATGACTTCTGCATTAAAGAAAGAAGGTGCACCAATAGTTATTCAAGGCCATTCCTCTGAGAAACTCAGACAGATGGCGACGGTTACCCATTATACCGCCGAAGGGAGCTAGCGGACGGAGGAATTGTTGCGAAAACCCCACGTCGACATGGGTGGATTGAACCCTACTGCCTACTTCTGCTTAAAATGTTTAACGCCCACATTAACCTTGAATACTGCCACTCCGTCAAATCAATAAAGTACGTCTGCAAGTACATTGATAAGGGGTCCGATGCTGCGTCATTCGGTATTACAATGGAGAACAGCTAAGACGAAATCACTCGATACCAGGTCGGCCGATACATCAGCAGTAATGAAGCGTTCTGGCGATTCTTCCACTTTGCAATACACCATAACTACCCCACCCCCAATCAAACAGTTGGCGGTGCACCTTGAAGACGGTGAAATAGTCTACTTCACCGCCTCCACCGCCTCCACCGCTGCTGAGATAGCAGAGCAAACCAAGATACCACACTTACGGTATTTATTAAGTTATGCCGAAACGATCCCTTCGCCAAAACCCTCTTCTACTCTCAGGTGCCATCATACTACATTTGGAACACAGACAACAGAATTTGGTTAAGAAGGGTGAAAGGACAACACGTCGAGGGACATCCAGACATTAAAATCACCCCTACCCTTGGGAAAGTCTACACAATTCATCCTAACCAACAGGAATGCTTTTATATCCGCCTTCTAATGCATGAGGTGGTAGGACCGACATCTTTTGACGATCTGAAAACAATCAACGGAGTGGTCTGTACATTCCGCGCACCCTACCTTAGACGGGGTCAACAGGAAGATGGCGCTCAGTGGGATGCAACATTGGCCTAGGCAGCTACAATACGCTCAGCGCGAAGTCTTCGGCAACACTGTGCGGTGCTACTGCAGACATGCGAGCTAAGCGACCCTCTATCCTTATGGGAGAAATACAAAGAGGACCTTTCCGATGACTACATACACCAAAGACAACTGCTACTCCCTCATTCCGACGTACGACTCAGCGACGAATTCTTCAACAAAGCTCTCATTGACATCGAGATCAAAATCCTAACTGCCTGCGGAAATGATCTTCCATTCTATGGACTGCCAAAAGTTCCGCGAACGGGCTCGGACATACTTCTGACGGGCATAATTCAGGAAACTGCCTACGACACCCTCGCACTGTTCATGAACGAAAATGAACCGAAATTGTTACAGGACCAACCGTGGGCGTATGACATTATTTGCACTTCCATTCGTCAACGCACAGGAGGTATCTCCTTTTTGGACACCCTAGGAGGAACTGGTAAAACATTCGTCACTAAAATCCTCCTCGCCAAAGTGTGACATCAAAAACGATTCGCTCTGGCTGCGGCTTCTTCTGGGATTGCCGCAACTCCGCTGCCCGGAGGTAGGACAGCTCATTCCGCATTTAAACTACCATTCAACGCGACTGCAGACGACACGATAACCTGCAATATTACCAAGGACTCTTACAAAGCAGAAGTCTTGAAAAGATGCCAGCTAATTGTGTGGGTCGAATGCACAATGGCCCATAAAGGGGTCCCTTGAGGCGTTAGACAGAACCCTACGAGACATCTGGGAATACAACCGGCCGATGTGAGGAGTACATCTCCTGTTGTCTGGCGATTTTCGACAAACTCTTCCAGTTATTCCAAAAGCCACCAGGGCCGACACTGTGGGGGCATGCATTAAGTCATCTCCCCTGTGGCAGGAGGTGACAATCCTGACCCTCACAACAAACATGAGAGCCCAACTGTTTGGCGAGCACTTATCACCCGACTTCTCAAAGGACCTCTTAACAGTTGGTGACGGCACTGCACCTTCAGATGCAGCTGGAGAAATGGCAGTATCTTAAGTAGGCACCGTTGTCGACAATGTTGACGACCTCACAGCCTCTGTCTTTCCCGATATGGCCATGTTGGTTATGCGATAGAGCCATATTAGCTCCAAAAAATGTTTCAGTTGCAACAATCAATGAGGACTTTCTGCAACGCATTCCTGGAAACCTCCATACCTACAAATCTGTGGACACAGTTGTAGACAAAGATGAGGTTGACGACTTTCCCACAGAATTCCTCAATTCCTTGAACCTCTCCGGACTGCCACCTGATGCACTGCGCCTTAAAGTTGGGGCTCCACCGATGCTGTTGAGGAACCTGGAACCACCGCGTCTCTGCAATGGAACACGGTTAGTGGTAAGAAACCTCCTGCCGCATGTAATTGAAACCACAAGTCTCACGGGCTGCGGCGCTGGAGAAAACGTATTTAAACCCAGAATACCATTTACTCCATCAAGTAGGCAATGCCCCTGTACTATGCGCCGACATCAATTCCCCGTTAAATTTTGCTTCGCGATGTCAATCAACAAGTCCCAAGGCCAAACGCTAACAACGGCAGGCCTCCATTTAGACCAGCTGTGCTTCTCACACAGCCAATTATACGTCGCATGCTCAAGAGTCGGATGTAAGCAGAATTTATTCATACTTGCGCCCAAAGGCAGAACAAAAAAATGTAGTCTACAGAGAGGTGTTGTGACTCCTCTATTCAGCACCACTACAGTCTTGCCGGTCTGACATATGGTGATTACATACTATTGTTGTATATTTTCAAACTTAATCGTATTTACTTACCCATGCTTATTCTCCCTCTTTCCTCCATAGGGCATCCAATTTGCTTTCGCAGAGCATGAAGTTTCGGGACAGCATGTCCGCTGCCGTTGGTAGAAGAGGAAGAGGCCATATTCACCTGCGAACGTTTTACACCCCTTTCCACGTCTTGCTACCAAATTGTTACCATTGTGAGAACCATAACACGGCCCTCTTCAGGGCCACCTCACGTTCAATTGTTACCCCCTTCTCAGAGTGTTGCAAAGCCCTTTGCTGGGATTTCTATCCCGTTGCAAATCGATTCGTTGGGCGGGAACTTATATCAATATTTGCCTTAGCAATAATAATTGAGTGGAATCATTAAGAGTACTTTAAAGCAATTAAACCCCGAGCAGCGCCGGGAACTTATGCTAGTATATTAATTTAAAAACTATTTACATTTTGAGTTCAAATCCTGCCGAGGTTGGCTTTGACTTTCGTCCATGCGGGGTCGATAGTATGGGGTACCAATGGCACATTGAGGTTGAATCCATAGAAACTTCCTACCTCCTTGATTGTTGGCCTCATGACTAATTCTAAAATCATTATTTACAAATTAAACCTTTAGTTACTATAACCTATAATATGTTTTTATATACTATAACCTATAATATACACACATCAAGTGCATTCCCTGCCGGTTTTCAAATCCGTCATGTATATGAGTATGCAAAATATACCATCCATTGTTTTCCCCTCTAGCCTTCTATACACTAGTCCTCCAATATATACCACATCACCCGCTTCCAACTTCTCTCTATATATATCCACCTAATACCTACCTGCAATCCCCACATTCTCCCAATTTTCATTTTGCCGCCTCCACCCCAACATCCAAGAATTAAAAGCTCGCCTCTCCCCAGCCTTCCACATCACGGTAGTTCCATGAGTGTCACCCGTACTCCATGCACAGCAGGAGTACGGGTGAAAGGAGTACGGGTGAAAGAAAGGAACTGCTCCAACTGTACCAGCTTCCTCCACCGCTCTTGTGGAGCTCGATGGAATCAGTGCATCGGTAGCATTGACTGCCATGCGTATCAATATCGACCTTATGTGTGGTCACGGGTGCCCGTCATAACGAAGACCCGAACCTGCTCGAATCCGACGAGTGTCATATGGAAATGTCCCAAATCAGCCAGTCACCGAGAGTAACCACCAGGATCGACTACGCTCTCCCTGCAATCGATCCCTCGGCTCGGGATCCCGACAGTAGGGATCCCCCACTGTGGGAGAGATATCAGCCCCTCCCTCTTTCGAGGCTCTATGGCTTACTGTGACTTTTGACCTGTGAGCCTCTGGGGATTCTCGTACTGTCCTTCAGGGCTGAAACAACACCAGTAACCCGCTCCCGACCGTTTTAAACATCTCTGGGACAGATTCAACCTTTAACTAATTGGGGTAACGTTTCGGCGGCGGTACGTGCGTTAGCCTCATGTGACACTGTAGACGACATCCTGGACGTTCCTCCACAGGCAAGATCCGGCAGTCGTTTTACAGCCATCAACCACTGTCTCCTACATGCTAATTTGCGCTGACGTCGGCGGGATTAAACAATAGCTACGGAGAGGCCGGATTCTATGACGCCGTACTCAATACCTATACACGCATTCCCAGAATCGTCTAACGCCAAAAGACGCCTCCAACTCTTTCTCGCTTTCCAATTATCTAGAATGCCGCAAGAGAGTGGGTAGAGACCAAACCTGCAGATATGTTCCAAATGGCTAAGAGGCTACGTCTCATTGACGCTCACCCGGCGCTTTTTCTCTTTAGGAAATGCTTCGCTCACTCTAAGTGTTTGTTCACACTGCACGGTGAACCCTGTCACCCCTATGCAGATTGTCTCCATCCGGTGCTGTGCAGAACTCATCTGCAATTTCAGTTTCAAAAGCTCTGGCTGGCAACAGGTGAAGATCCAAGCGAGAATTTGTTGGCTCGGTCTGTGATCTGCTCCGGATCTGGCTCTACTAGCGTATCTACTCTATTTCCTCTTGTCATGGGCTCGTCAGCGATGTCTTCCACAAGAAGGATAGAGTCAGGCGTGTACAAACATCGTCTGCATCCGCTCGGCTTCATAGCCAAACAGCGGTGTGCGGTTCAATTCAGGGTCTCCTTCATCAACTGGTATCCCTTTTGATGACGAGTGCACTCACATTGGAGTAGCCCAACGCCGCAGCCTCCATGTGTGCGAGCCACGTAAACGCCGTCGTGGGGCGGTTACTTACAGGTTTTGCCTGCACTCAGACCGTTTTCCCAATATGCCGCTCGCAATGACATATTGAGAAGGAGTCTGGATGCAACTGGCTTCACATCACAAGTAGAGACATCAAGACTCGACAGTAGAGACGGCAAGCGCCACTTCGGAATTACCCTCTTCCCATTCGATGGAGTTATATCCCTAATCTGAAACACTACATGTTCTGACACGTTCTCCACCTTCAACGTAATTGCTTCGACCACAAAACGCGCTACTGCCGCCGGAAATTCAGAGGAAGGGAAGACAAAGAAATACCGGGAATAGCCTATCCGCTTCCACTTCGTACCTATCGCAGTCATGACCATAGAGTTACTGTTACCAAGCTCTGCGAAGCTCCTCCGCATGATCGGGACGTCATCAGCCTGTCTGTTGAAGGAAACCGTGGAGGTGAGAAGGCTGTTGCAGAGGATGTCTCTGGTTATAGTCCGCGAAAATGCTTTGCGGACTTATCCTCGGGGCGCAGCCCTAAAACCACCACATCCTAAGCCCAGAGCCCATCCACCTTCCCTTCCCCCTTTCTTCTGTGGCCCTAGAGTCCTTCCTTTTCCCCTAGTTTTAAACTCATTTATGACTTTCATCGTCATTTCCTCTATTTTCCCATACAGCCTGATCTGTCCTTCCCCCTTTCCCCATTTTCTCATTTCTTAATTTTGCTTTTATCGCACTTTTTCTTATTTATTCATCTTTATTTGTTGCTTTTGTCCTTAGTAATTTAGTAAATTATTGTAATTAAAGTTTTGCCGAATTATTTATGTAAATACACGTAGAAAATGTAACAGATATTTAGAATATAAAACATATTTCCTGAAAACTGCTGTTATAAATACGTTTATATGCTGAACAAATAAAACAAAACATGAATGAACAAATAAATGAATATTTATGTTGCAATCAATGTAGCAATAAATTAGCATTATCCTTAAAAACGTTAAATAAACTGGATTGCCGATTTCTTTCGGTTTTGGCTTCAGTTTTCCAACACCGCCTGAAGTTTTTGTTTGACTCAGATTATGAATACCATCAATTTTTATGAGAATATATTATTACATACAAATAACATTACGTATATTGAGAGATTGATTTAAAATGGAAGGCAGACTTACTCAATCGTCCACTTTAACTCTAACATACGTCTTTGGTCGCCGGCAGTTAGGCTGTGTTTACATTCTTTTCCTCCTTGTTATTCTGATACCTGACTCAAATAGTAAACTTATAAGTGTTACCCACGCTTTCTAAAGAAAATATAATTTTGTTCATATATTTCATGAAATTCCAAATCACAACGCAAAATTATGACAGCAAAATATGACAGAGTACGAATGGAACTCGTATGAAAAAGGATATTACCACAGAGCCATGTATCATGACCACTTTCAATGTATTCTTCCCTCCATAGACATAAGTGTTGTATGCAAAATTATCTGTTATAAAAAAACTATAAATCCATTATTTGAAAATGATTCTGTAAAACCTCAATGTTATGTTCAAATGCCTCAGACACATAATGTATCGATCCTATCAACCTTTAAGTCAGGGCTCAATAATTTTAATTACATATGACTTCTAAATATTCTTAAAGGACACCACCTGCAGGCAACACGTTATAATTGTTTATCTCTAATTTAATATTTATTGAACTTCACAGCGAATAAATAATTTGGTAATTAAGCAGACCTATGAACGAAACCATTCTAGTAATTATTTTTTCACATGTTGCCCATCATAGAATAAAAGATCTCGTTATTATGATTGGTGACTCTTAACCCGAGAAAGATTTCAGAATGGTGAGCAACTACCTAAAGCTCTCCATTGTTGATAATTATGATGCTGATTCCAATGTTTATTACTTCTAATGACCCAGATACTTTTCTATGTATGATTTATTCTCTAAATATATCATTTATATATGTTCTTGTCATAAAATACGTAATGATTCACATTGTGAAGTAGTATTGTAAAGTACCTAGTTATAAACCTTAATTTTGTAGTTGATGAGTATTTATTGACATACACATAGTGACAGCTTGTGCCGTAAATTGTGGATGATATGTGTCTCCTTTGCCGTTTATTTGATATGCAACACTGCGTGAGAAAATTAGCTATTTAATATACTGCGGGGTTTTATTACTAGTGAAATCATACACATTTATATTTCAAATATCTGATAGAGTAAGCATGTATACACAGACTGTCATAGACATAAAGGCAAACACATGCCTGCATTCACATATGAAATGGCAATTATTCTCTTACCAAAATATCTATGTATTTATACAATCCTTCTAGACGTATGTCAACATATGCCCTTTCGTTAAGTTTGCTTAAACATAAAAAAATTAAAAAAAACATTACATTTATAAGAAATTATTATATCCTATTTGAAAATCCTAAAAAAAAAAAGTTGTTTTACACTTTCAAATAACACTTTGAAGTAACATGAGAGTTTCCCACAGTTTATATCAATAAAATAACGTCTTCATGTTTTTACTTATGTTTTGTTTTTTTATCGAATTTCAGTTTTATTTTTCACGTATTTCTTGCATGGGGTTGTATAACGTATATTTTCTTTCAATAAACTGCTTTCTCATGTTCGCTATCAAATTTTGATTTACACAGTTTTTTTTTTTATGAACGCCCGTATACCACAATATCTATTGCTATTTTAAACTTTTTTCATATTTTAACGCGTTTAGATCTCTTCCTGGCTCAATGAAGCATTGGTTTGTTTTCATTTTTTAAAGACCATATTCAATATATAATTTAATCTAACAAACACTTCAAGATTGATGCATTTTCGTTTTTATTCTACACTCATTCTTGACAAAGCAGATTTAACTTAAAATGTGAATAATCTTACATTGAACCAAATTCCAATAAACATAAATATAAGCGTTATACAATTCTTTCTGAAGATTTCATTTTAAAATTTAATTCAAAAAATATAAAAAGGCTTATTTCGAAAAGCTATTCCGTATATTAATTATTCCCGTGAAATTCACGATGAGTAGAAAATATGTAGAACTATTTTGTATGCATGCATAGCATAGCATTAAAAAGAAAGGTGAAATATATCAGTTGTCTCAATGTAAATGCACACACAAAGCATATCCTTATATAGATGTTTGCGAATAAATTAATTCTTCCTGGACACAATGTGTGCGCTAATATGAGGTACAATTTAGACAAGCAGGAATAATTTTGATAATGTGTTCAGAGTGGAACACGATTATTTGTTATTGTAGAGGGTCTGTCAGAATTCTTTTCTGTTCAAGGGGGAGGATTTTCTGATATATAATACCGGTTTAAAAGCATACAATCGGAAGAGTTCTCAATGATCATTGTCTTATTTAAACCGGATATTTTATAACGATTTTCAATAAAAGAAATTACTGTAAAAAAAAAAAAGGATTTTCGTTTTACTGGATTTCACTCATTCCTAAGCTTTACTTCAAGCTACGTCAAAAACATCTCACCAAACTGTATAGAATGGTATTAAACCAAATGTTCATCAATGAGGAAAACTCATAACTCAATTAGTTAGATACTCATGGTAGACATACACGTTTCATGTTATGAATAAGCTTGGGGTAGCACAACATATCATTTCTGCACATCAAGTCAATCCGGCTATTGGTTTATCTTTACTCACTGCTTCCTTGAAGCATTAATATACCGCCCACAAATTCTCTAGATATTTCACACCTTTTGGAGCCTACAGAGACATACGCATTTTCTCTCTAATTCTTTCTCTTTCTTAGGCACAGGTTTAAACGAAGCGCAGTTGGAATGTAACGACAACAATTACTTCCTTGAATTTCTTTCCTACGGGAGTTAACTCCTAATTTAAATAGAAAAAGACATAATTATCTGAAATGAGTATGCTTGTCTGTGTGTGTAATCGGTATTGGGGTTGTATTGTGTAGGGTATACGGGTGTATAAATGGGTAATTAGTTAAGCATACATGTTTATTTTGAAGTGTTGATAGTGACGATGGTTAATTTCGTGTCTTTCTAGCTGGTGATGATGGTAATTATTTCAGGTTGAGCATGTTTGATGAATGTTGAGGTACTATGGTGTAAAATACAGTAACATACTGGTTAGATATTAGTGTCTGTGGTTTGGGAGTAGTAGTAGTAGTAGTAGTAGTAGTAGTAGTAGTAGTAGTAGTAGTGGTGGTGGTAGTAGTAGTATTAACAGTAGCAGCTGCCGTCGTAGTAGAATTTTTTGTGCTGAAGGTTGTGATATTAGTGTTAATGTTAATAAAAACGAACAAGGATTTAATTGGAGAAACAGTTTCATCTGATAACATTATTTACAGATTAGCCGCTTGGGTGTGAGGTTGCCGAAATTGCTGGTATGTTATATTTTCCTCTATTAATTATTTTCTTTTATCTCCACAGATACGTCGCATTTAATAAGAATGAAATAACTAGCAATCTCAACAATACAACAGAAACTAGTTGAATACATCAAGCAATAACTAAGAATTTCAACTTCTGAGATTTCCATTCATGTAAACATTGAATTAATGAGATGTTATATTTTGGTGATAATGGATTTGAATATTTATTTTTTATTTTTTTTATTTCTCTATAACATTTTTCATTTATTATTTTTTCCATTTTTCGTTTTTTTTTCTATTTTACATATTTTAGTTGAATTATTTTATTTCTTATTAGTTTTTACTATTACCATGTTGTTTTCTAACAATAATGTAATGCATGACCTATTTATTAAGGATGTTACTATTTTGCCATTATCTCTGCAACTTGTGGATAAGTGTGTTTGAATTATAACAGTAGTGCTTTTTCTATATGTAATTTTTCTCTGTAATGATTGGTAATATTCTATAATATATATATGAATATATGAATATATGATTTTAAAAAAAAGATTTCAAATATATTAAATGCACCAAATCATGCATGCCAATGATTTCACTTCTTTAAAAAAACCTTTGAATAGGAAGTTGAGAAATGGTTGGAAATAAAAGCAAAAGAATATGGTGTGTGTGTATATATATATATATTAAATAATTCCAGTAGTTTAGCGAATACTTACAGTATCCATTCTCAAACTTTCTCAAGGTTGCACTTTGGAGAATTAATTAATAGGTCAGACGTAGTTTCCATAGTTTCCACCTTTTCAATATTCTTGGTTTCATCGTCTAGCAGACTGATTTATGCAGCACTAAACACACATACTCATATATATATATATAGTTGAAAATTGCAAACTTGACTGTCAGCACTGAATATGAAGCTGAAGATTGCGAAAGCATGACATTACTTGTTTAATTAACATTTAACATTTAATATTCTACCATACTATTTCATTATAATATCATTATAATTTTAAAGAATTGTAAGTAAAACGAGTAAATCAGACAGAGTTGGAATTCCTTTTATTAATATATATGTATATATATATATATATATATATATATATATATATACATATATATATATATATATATATATGTGTGGGGGGGGGGGGTGTATGTGTGTGTGTGTGTGTATGTGACAGTGTGTGTTTGTTTACATATTGTCTGTATATTATTTTGTGTATGAATATGTTTGCATAATATCTCTTAATGAAGAAATAGTAAAGCTACAGCAACCTTCAGTTAACTGGGCAATTGGCATGGGGAAATGAGAAGATCAAATCACGGATTAAAGTTGTGTTTACCACATGACATTTAGATTTTTAAAAATCATCTTAATGTGACTGAAACCTGGAGAATATGCACACACAGGGTGGAAAATCAGCAATTCTTACGTGCGCTGTTTCGGCAAATATTGAACATGAAATCCCTCAATTACATCCCTGGTACGAAAGTGCGCTGGGGAGCAGATGATTCATCAGTCAAAACTAATGATATATACAGATGAGTGAGAGCACTTCTGTATGCCACTTTAATTTATGGATCCAGAATCTTTAGGCATGTGCATTTTGAAAAAGTAGCAAAACGAAATAGTAGCAAAGGATGTCGAAAGGTGTTCTCCAAAGTCCATTGTAAACTACACCCAATAGGTTCTACATTGATTTAGCGAAAATAGGAAAGGTTAGCAAAGGTCAGCGACAATCACAAAAGTGTTTGTATTAAGAATTAAATATATATATATATATATCTTTCCCTCCTGACCTTTTGATTGTGAAAAGGCTTTGGGCGCACCGCTGATCGCTTATCGATGTCGTGTATTAAGCGCCGAAACATCTTGATCTCGGTTTTACAGCTCACGAATGATTTATTTTCTTATTTTCTTTTCTTCTCTTCTTTCGTCCATACTACCATCTTAAACTTTGTTTACAGTAACCACACAGATTCTTTCGTTTCCTATATATATATATATATATATATATATATACATACAGACATATATACACACACTCATACTCACACACAAACACAGACTCACACACAAACATATATATATATATATGTATATATAAAGAGAGAGAGAGAGAGAGAGAGAGAGAGAGAGAGAGAGAGAGAGAGAGAGAGAGAGAGAGAGAGAGAGAGAGAGATTGCCCACATTCTATGTGATCAACCTTTTTTTAATTGATAATATTTCCATACCAATCGAACACAGTAATATTTGGCAAATTTTTAGTTCATCTAATGTAAACATAAACATTACCTATGCCCCTGCGCCTTCCCACTTTTAAATTTTAACTATAGTGTTTTATTTGTATGGGTCTGTACCTCCCTTTGTAACTATCATAAACTATACAAACCCGGAAAATGATACTGTATATTTTCACCACATGTACAATATAAATTAGTAAATCCTAAAAAATCTGCATGATAAAAACGGAAATGTCACATTTCTAACAGACAAACGCGATAAACTGCATATCCCTACACATGAATGCAATAATTTATAATGCAGAGGAACAACTGATAATGAGTCCACTCAGCAAATACTCAAATCAATGGAAAGATTAATCAGAATCAAAACAAAATCAGAAACGTCACACCGCATCAAAAGTAAATTCGGTCACATTCGGAAAATATAAATAAAAAGACAAGCCAATTCACATTTTGGAACATGGTGAAAAATATGAAAAAAGCTAGAATCTATCAGCTATGGATCAACACCACCCCACTGATCTTACCTTGAAAATTAGAAATGAAACTTATAAGTATCGGAACAGAACAGCAATGAAAACTAAGGGAACAAATATCACTCAACTAAATGAATAAAGAAATAAAAAAGGATTATCCACTGCAAATGACCTGCAATTACCCACTGCAAATGTATAGATATTGACTGTCAAATAGGAGAGAAATATGCTAAACCATTGAAGAAACACATTTTGTGAACCTACTAAAGGTCGGGGGGAAATGCTGCAAAAACGCATAATTGTAATGGTACGAAATGATTACAAATCGGCCTCTTAAATATAATGATGAATAAAAGAAAGTTAATAAAATGAAAAACTTTGATGAAACATTCAAATCACCACACGCAACAAACACAAATCATGCATACTTTGCCTCAACTTAAAATGAATACAAACATCGGTAACAGAAAAAAATACACCATCACTATAATATAGACACTCACAAAATTCCCCCAAAGAACCAAATTCCAAAACAATAAATAACAACCCCATAGCATAAAGCATGCGAATGCCAGAATAAATTCATTGATACTACATGACATTCCAACAGAAACCCTAACCAGGAACGACTATATCAGGTACCACCAGCTATACAACAAGGAGTTTCATAAGAAATCAACCAACAGTTTCACACGAAATAGACAATCAACAAACATTAGCTGCACACACATTGATCATCATTTTATTTGCAGAAGAACAAAAATACCAAGACATTTGTTGTCATCCCCACACGAGAAACCGAAGTAATTAACTTTCCAAAGAAACCATTGACAAATACTGAAATAGATATATTAAGTAAGAGACAGAACTCCATACCCACCACTCAAACGTCCCCGAAATGAATTCGTCGCGGAATTCTGTTGAAAGCTCTGGTTACCTGATTTTTTTCTCCAAATGAACAACAATGAAAACGATTCACTAGCTAGAAATAATTGTGAATTCTGCTAACGAAAGAAAGGGATAAAGCTATATAGTCCTACTTTATGAATTCTTCCTTTCGACACCAAAACAAATTTCTCCAAACTAGAATGGAAGGGCCTAATTGAGTAATTTACAAGACAACGCAGAAATCACTATTAAAGAAACTGATAAATGTAGCACTGTAGTCATTATGATTGCAGACTAGTATACATATCTGGTACTGCATATATTAGGATTCAACAGTTTCTATGAAACGTCAATCAAATATAAACAGTCTATACGAAGTCGATAAATGAAAGGATTCTTACAACATGCAAAATCATAAGAAAAAAACCCCAAAAATAGGAAAACATATCCTTACTGGGGCAGAGCCACACAAACAAATTTCAGATCAAATTCTTACAAAATGCGGAAGAAAATATTTTGTCAGATGCTTATACCTAACTGAAGGACCAGAATTCAAAGTGACTCATGAAAAGAACATCAGAATAAAAGAGAATTTCACCCGCAACACGGAAAACTCAATCTATGTCATTACATGTTGTAGAAATTCTTCAAACCTCCATAGAGCAGATAGAACTATCATTACGCAAACAATGGCCATACTATGTCTACAAATCATGGGGCAATTACAACTGAAATTCCCTTAAGCAGTCCCATAGTACAATGTAAAGAGTTAGACGTACACAACATCAAAATGTACCCTAGAGATGCTCAGATTCCTTCACTAAATAAAAAATAAAGAACAAAGAATGATATCATTAAACACTATAAACTACAATTAAATGTGTAATTGTCCCACATTGGACAGTAAACAATAAACTATAGATGGGAATAATCAATGTTTACACATCTATAAACAAACATACCACAATATAAAAGGAAAATCATTACTCCAAGGAAGCCTCTACTAGACATTTTACATTCCTTTAAATCTTCTTGAAACCAATGATACCACTGAGCCGACACTCAATAAGCACACACATACACAAACACACACACACAAACATACACACTCACACACTCACATACACACACATACACACACACATACACACACGCACGCACACATACATACACACGCACACATACACCGACACACGCACGCACACATACATACACACACAAACACACACACACATACACCGACACACGCACAGACACACTCACACACGCACAAAACAGAAATGCAATAATCACCATTAATTCATGAGTAGAAATATGATTTTCAATTTAAACCAACATACTTTCCTAGTGAATCAATTGAAGCTTACTTCCAACACCCAGCACCACCTTTCACCAAACCACATAGAAGCGAAGAAGGTTTTACAGAAAATTCACATAAGCCCTACCTAGACACAGAATATGGTGTGATACCTTTATATTCGATAAAATTGACATACCAATCGAAATCTGTAACGCTCGCCTACTAACAGAGACCGGAAATATTTGACAATATTTTAATCCATTCAATGTAAGATTTATGAAAATATTCATTGTGTTGCAGTGATGAAAATGAATCCTTAAATATACTCCCGTGCACTGTCTATTTCAAAGTTTACCTATGTATATACTAACACACACACACACACACACACACACACACACACACACACACACACACATACACACACACACACACACAACACACACACACTAGTGTAAATATATATATATATATTATATATATATATATATATATATATATGTATGTGTGTGTGTCTGTGTGTGTGTGTCTGTATTGAGAGAGAAAGAGTGAGAAAATTTATATTGAAATTTAGTCATACGTAAAGATTTGATTCGTTACTAAAGTCGACAGCATGCAGGAATCGGAATGAGAAGTGTACTCTGTTGGGCTACGTTAGTGCTAGATGAGGACAGTGAAAGCTGTAGCGCATAAACAGTATATACAAAACGAAAGTGAAGGTTGTTATTCAAATACCCTCTATAATTTCTACAATTATTTCTCTGGAAATAATATATCGTTAGGATACAGAAATAATCAATTAATCGGAATAATTCGATTCAATAAATCGGAACAGTATCGATGACGTCATACATTAAGTACGGTGGTTGTTTTCCACAGTGACCGGTCACTAGTATATATATATATATATACAACTTAATATAAATACAAGTTAATATGAATACAAGTTAATATAAATACAAGTTAATATAAATTAATTGTTTCTACTTTTGGCACAAGGCTAGCAATTACCCAGTGTATTACTGATACTTTATTTTATCGACACCATAAGGATGAAAGGCAAAGTTAACCTCGGCGGGATTTGAACTCAGAATGGCAAGGGCCGTAACTCTATGCGTCAAAGCATGGCGTCCGACCCTCTACCGATACTGCCAATCCACATGATAAACAGATAAGTGTTTGTATTGTAAATGACCAAGTTAACTAATACCTGCCGATGACCACAGAAATTGGAATCTTTCACTTTTTTTAAATTATCGTTGCGAAACTTATTTGGGTTTTGAAGTTTAAAATTGTCTGCGGAACAGGTTTGGATTTTGAAATTTAAATTTGTCCAGGTATCACGGTTATAGCCAATATGGGTTTGTTTTTATTGATTTATTATTTTAAATCGAGACAGGCAAACTGTATTAATTCAATTAGTATTTTTCAATCTAGCTAACTTGGTCATTTACAATACAAACACTTATGTGTTTATCATATATTAATTTATATTAACTTGTGTTTCACGGCTCAGAAATGCTTCTTTCTTTGAGCTAATTAATTGTAAAGGAATGTTTGAGTTTCTAACTCTAAATATAATATAGTATATATATATATATATATATATATATATATATATATATATATAAGCGTGCATGCGTGTGTGTGAGTGTGTGTATATATGCGCGCGCGAGCGTGAGTACGTGTGTGTGTGTGTGTGTGTGTATGTGTGTATGTGTGTATGCGTGTGTGAGTGCGGGTGTGTGTGGTGTGGGGTGGTGTGGCTGTGAAGGAATCTCGCCATAGAATGGCAAGTACGTATTAATATATAAGAATACTACCGTCATGTTACGATGTAAACCACCAGTGGTCGATACTGAATTTGTCTTCGCCAGAGGCCGGTCAAATATATCGCTGTGGCAGTTAACACAAATCACAGGGCTCTCATTTAGGCCAGCTCTCACTATTTCCATCGATCCGATACAGTTACGCAGATATACTATTGTCTTAAATAGACTCAACAAATTATTTTATTATAACAATTAATCTCTTGGGGCGTGATAAACATATCAACGTAACTAGTAGCTATAAGAAAGTAATTGTCCTTAAATTAATACTAAGTAACATAGATTAGAATATGACGGTATTTTGTTTATAACCAACATGTGATTGCCATGTATGCGGAAAATGTATTTAGTAGCCATCCTCTATTTGAATTCTGAGAACGATATTTTTTTCTATGAATGTAAGCATTACACTAGAATACTCATGTTTACACGTAGTTTGAATATTATTGTTACAAATAAGCACTAAACCTGCGCATCACGTTTTATATCTATATCCATACACTATCCTCTGGTTACACAATCAGTTGCTGGATGTTTCCAAATGTTCCCTCTGCTTTGAAAGAGCTTAATGCTATTTTCTTTCTGGCAGTATTGTGTAAATTAGTGTTTCTATGTATTTATTCCAGACAAAATGGCGATTTATACTTGAGTGCCTTTTAAGCAATTGATTAATATCTGTCGGACTGATTTATTGATTGATATTGTATACTGACACGACAGGTAAGTCCACAGCAACAATTGTAGAAATTAATCGTTTAATTTCAATAACAAGCATGGACATCCTTTCGTATTAATTTCAAATGCGGACCCTGCGAGAAACAGTCCAAAATCCATAGTAATATGACTGAATATTTAGCACTAATAAAATGAATATTAAAATCCGACTTCAGTATTGAGTACTTTCCCCTCAGTCGCCAACCACATCTGGATATATATATATATATATATTTTATTTAATATATATATATATATATATATATATATATAATTCAAGTATTAACAAAATAGATGTTCTTGTAATCAATTAAATTGTATTATACTTATTTCAGAGGTACTTGAATCAGGTTTTAACAGAAACGTCCTCATCAGATAAAATAAAATGATACATGACATACCCTGAGATATTAGATGGTTAATATTCAATCAAGGCTTTTGTTAATATTTGAATTTAATATTAATATCTCTGGAAAATATGACTTGTAGAGTGCTTCCAATCTACTGTAAAATTCATTTTTTGATGTACTCATTGAATCTTGTTTAACTCTTTAATATATATATGTATATATATATATATATATATATATATATATATATATATATATATATATATATATATATATATATATATATATATATAGTATCTAGAATAAAGACGGGTTGGAATAAATTTAGGGAGCTGCTTACTCTGCTGACGAAGAAGGGTTTCTCCCTGCGTACGAAAGGCCGGTTATAATATGACAGTTTGATGAGCGCGATGCTGCATGGTAGCAACTGCAGAGGATATGCGAGGACTGGAGAGAAAAGAGGCAAGCATGCTCCGTTGGATGTGCAATGTCAATGTGCGTGAACGACCGAGTATGGATGTGTTGTGAGGGAAACTATGCTTAAGAGGGATAAGTTCCAGTGTGCGGGAGAGAAGACTGTCATGGTATGGACATGTGATGCGCATGGAGGATGACCGCTGGGTAACGAAATGCCAAGATATGCCAGTTGAAGGATGATGTAGTAGAGGAAGACCACGAAAAACATGAGCGGCGGTTGTGAGAGCAGACCTCAGATCGCTGAAGCTCACGGTGGAGATGACTAAGGACCGTGACGGGTGGAGAGATGCTGTGCTGAATAGGAGCCGTCCCACGTAAAATGATGATGATGATGATGATATATATATATATATATATATATATATATAAATAATAAATAACAAAGAACGCCTATAGCATATGCATATCTTTACTTGCTAACATTGTTTCATCCGCACTATAAGTGGGACTCATCAGAGCATAAAGGTTAATTACATACCATACAAGCAATAACAAATCCAAGACATTGAAGAATGAAAATTAATAATAGACGATAAAGGATATTAAGGAAGTAAAAGTAAAAATAAAGATAAGAATAAAAATAAAAATAAAAATAAAAATAAAAATAAAAATAAGATAATAAAATAAACAATGAAAAATAAGGGGTGCTATCAGTCACAGTTGGGCGGGGTGCTGTCAACATATAGTTACATACAAGCATACACATGGATAAGAGAACAGACAAGAGTAGATAAGATAGATAGGATTAGGTAAGAGTAGGTAAAAAATAGGTGAAAAACAGACTTATAATATATATAAGAAAATATAAAGAAATACATAACAAACTTACATATAAAATATAAAATATACAGATAATAGTGATACAGGGTAAGGAATGAGATAAAATAATATAAAATTAAAATTAAAATTATATAAAATAGAACATAATATAATATAATCATAAAATAAGATAAAATAAGGTAAACTAAAATAAGATAAAATAGACTAGATTAAAATAATATAATATAAGATATAATTAAATGTAATTAAATAAATAAATAAGTAAATAAATAAATAAAAATTAAATAAATAAATAAAATTAAAATTAAAATTAAAATTAAAATTAAAATTAAATTTAAATTTAAATAAATAAATAAATAAATAAATAAGTAAATACATAAATAAATAAACAAATAAATAAATAAATGGAATTAAATAAGTAAATAAATAAAATTAGATAACATGAAATGAAGTAAAATAAAATAAAATGAAATAAAGTAAATTGAGATAAGATATATTTTTTAGAATATATCTCTTGAATATATCAGGGGCCCACGAAGGCACTAAGTGTCACAGTTATGTGTATCACTTGACCATTTTTTTTAAATATATTTCTTGAAAATATCAGGGGCCCACGAAGGCACTAAGTGTCACAGTCACCAGTATCACTTGACCATTGCAAGGCAACGGAGGCGTCCCAGGTTGGGCAGTCTCAAAAGTTCACTCGAAAGTCACGGGTGTGCATTCACACAGTTGAGCGGTGGGGTAATCACAAACCGGTTCACACCCGGGCAGGAGTCCAATGGTCAGAGAGAGGTGCATCGAAGGAAGGTAGAAGAATTCACGTGCATTAGCAAGCGAGGTGCAGGCGGGTTAGCCAAAGCAAGCAGACACAGTTGGAGCGCATACAACAGATATATAAAAAGACAGAAGATATATAAAAAATAGCTTCAAGAGCCATTAAGTCACCGCATTGGGACATCACAAGATTGTACACATCAATATGTTCAGCACGTATATGCACATATACACACCACATGCATATGCAGAGACGGTATACATATATATATATATTTTTTTTTTATATACAGACATATACAACCACCTACACCCATACACATATAAATGTATACACGGACACACACGCACACACACACAGCGTAGGACACCCGGGTCAAAGCTGATATTAAACACCGAAATACCACATTGGGCCAGACCCACCACCACGGATAATACATTCAAAATAAATACATACGATGAGATGTAGAAAAATAAAGTTGAAATCCTACGGAGATATTCATGTCCGCACGTGCCATTGCCCGATTCAAGTGTACACAGACCGTTAGTAACTACGGAGGGCTATCGGGGCCAAAACGTTACTTTCGGGATCATAACAACGACCGTCAATATATGGAAGGCCGATCGTGCTAGAAAGACTACAACCCCGGGCAAGAGCTCCCAGAAGTCAGCCTGTAGATCTTAAACCACAGAATATGAGGGCAACACGTACGTGCGCCACGTATCTACTGCTTACGGCGGGATGGCACAGGTCCGCCCACAGTTACAGGCTAAATTTCTATTAGTGCAGCCTAAATCACAGTACAGGCTTTACATAAATACATTACATCACAACTCATGCGCATACAGAGGTACAGATCCACAAGATATACGTCAGGATAGACCCACCAATGCACCAATGGTGGGTAGGCGAGCGTGGATGGGTTACATCCACTGTGCCAAACAGGGGTGCTTATTAACATACACACCCACTCACCCGCACACCCCAATATCCAGATCAATATCCTCCCACAGGCATACATATACATTCACCGACTCATATACATAGACGACCAACAATAGGAGACAGTTACACACAGTCAGAGACAGTTACACAAGACAGCCCAACTGGAGGAATAAGGAAGTGCTAGCTAACAGGTTTAAAGTAGAAGAAAGAGCTTAATATTCGGTGGGGGCAAGAGGAAGATATTTCAGACTTTCTATTTAGTAGAGGGCATTTAGCAAATATAATAGAGTGGGATTCGGCAAGGCATAGGTTACATACTCTATTATGAGGAGTATATGGATGGGATTTAGCAACCTGCCGCCAAGTAAGTGTGTAATGTGTTCGTGCATTTTTTAAATTATGGACGTACGCTGCCAAGGAGGTGGAGTTCCTCAGTTTATTATGTCTAAAAGTGCATTGGTGAGAGTTAAACCTGGTCTTAAAGGGGGTGGAGATTGATCCTATATAGGTCTTAGTGGACGCCGTAGTTACTACATCACACGCATAAACTATGTTTCTAACAAGGCAGAAACCATTCAGGGGGCAGCCTGAAGCCCTTCTACAGTTACAACCTCTGGTGATGCTATTCTCAGAATGATCACCACTTGTGTTTCTGCCCACTCTGTCCACTACCGTGTTTTCCCCTAGGCTTAGGTTGTCCAGGCCTTCCTTTATTTTCTTATTATTAGTAATGGCCAGATGAGAGGCCAGATTTGGGGTTGTAGGATACGAAAGTTTAACAACATTCTTATTGAGGATAGAGTGGTACCTATTACCAGGAGGGAAGTTCCTTTCTAACACAGAGAAGAAGGCCCTAGGAATATTTATAGCCACTTCAGAATTAAAAGGGGGGTTGAAGTATGTATTCAATCTTCTTCTATTCATTTTATTCTTTCTATTTCCATCAGTATTATTAGCATTATTATTTCTACGGTTCCTATGCTCACCTAGTCTATGCGGAGGAGCTGCGAGGCCTACCATTGCTATTACTTAGACTAATGGTGCCCTGCTGGTTCATTCCACCGGCATCTAGAAACCTCCCATTCACGACACCTCTATTGATATTACTTAGACTAATGGTGCCCTGCTGCTTCATTCCACCGGCATTTAGAACCCTCCCATTCGCGACACCTCCATTACCAATGGACATATTATGTGTTATAACAACACTGGTAGAGCTACTATTAGGACTATTATTTCCCTGGGTGTAATACAATTTGTCCCTAAAGCCGGATCTAGCTAAGGCATCATTATAGTAATCAGCCTGCGAGTCAAACGCCTCCTCACTATGTGAGAGTGAACTTATTCTGTTAGATACGCCCTTCAGTATACCGCTGATGACCGACCTAGGGTGGTTAGAGTTGGTATTCACGTAAGTCAGCAATTCATTAGGCTTATGGTACGGTGTGTACGTATGGTTATCCAAGTCCAATGTAACATCCAGGAAGTTCACAGTTCTATCATTTATATCCATAGTAATGGATAGGTTAATATATATATATATATATATATATATATATATATATATATATATATATATATATATATATATATATATATATATATATATGTATATATATATGTATATATATATATATATATATATATGTATATATATATATATATATATATATATATATATATATATATATATATATACAGTAGCAGCATCTGTAAGAAGTGGGTTAGGATCCTATTTTTGTCAATTTATTACTAGCGCAAACCTCGGTTCTCACATGTAATATTCTCCACTATGTTTACGTCTCTGTTGTATGCTTGCCCAAATTATGCAACTATTGTAGCCGCTTAAAATAAGCAAAACAAGGAAAACATCGAATTCACAGACACTACTTAAAAATATCGGTTATATATATATCGATTATATATATACATCTAATGTTATGTACGTGTCTGCCTGTGTGTGTTTATCAACATTCACATAGGTATCTGTATATACATATATGCATACATAAACCCCTGGGTATGTGTTTTTGTGTGCCTTTGAATGTGAATGTGACAATCCCAATACAATGTTCCTGTCTTCACTGAATATAGTTTTATTCTAAGTTTCGGAATGTTTCTCCAATATTTCCATAATTTCAGTTTTATTAACGTTTGCTTCTGAATTATTCACCCATGTTATGTAGTAATTGGAAAATGATGTAGCCAACCTAATATTATATGCATGCAGATGTGTGCAATCTGGTAATCTACATGAAATCTGCAGAAATAGGTGTCAAGTAACACCCATCATCTCTTTTTCCTATACACATTTGAAGCTATATACGTAAGCAGAATGGTGGAAAATATACTACTGTGTGTCATCGTTTATTCAATATAATATTTCTGATAAGCTATGCTTTTCAGTATTTGGGAGTGTTCGTTTGTTTAACTGAGAGTTCAATTTAATTATATGTGAAAAATCATTTTAAATTCTACTTTTACACGGTGACAACATTTTAACAAGGATAATGCTATTAATGTCTAATGAAAAGATAATATTCCCTTGGACAAAAATACATCTGTGTCTATATAAACTTTACCATCAAATATGTTATCTTACTGAATTAGTAATTTCACATAAAACATTATACTTAATTCAGATTCACTAGAATATGAGACTTTATAATTCATACTTCATATGATTCATATATCATACACATTCTGCAGAATGCGGCTTTCTTTGCGAGAAGCTAAGCAGAGGGGAACTGGGGAAAACAAATCTGCCACTAGAAAAATATGTAGCCCACACAAATGATACGCATCGGGCGCTCAAAATAAATCTGTATCTTACATAGCTTACATAGCCGATTTTACTCACACACACACACACATACACACACACACACACACACACACACACACACACACACACACACACACACACGCACACACACACACACATACACACACAAATACACAGACACCCATACACACACATATATGTTGGTACGTGGTGTGTATATGTGTGTGTGTGGGGTGGGGGGAGGGGTAATAATAAAGAAAGAGATCAAACCCTGAGAGGATTTGATAAGGACTGTATATATATATATATATATATATATATATATATATATATATATATATATATATATATATATGAGAAAAACCACAGACCCTCCATCTCAAATCTACTTTTGAAAAGCAGAAGGACTGTGAAACCGATAAAGGAACCAAATAAATATATATATATTTTTTTAAAGACTCCAGTTGCATTTTCGATTTCATCTTTTTTCCCTATACTTTCACTCGTGTAGGACACCTCGATTATTTTTCATTTTGTAAAAAAAACCTCCCTTTCTAATATATATATATATATTTATTTATTAAAATAACATTAAAGTTTAAGCAGATAATCATTGCTTTCACCCTTCAGATCCCGTTAAGGGTGAAAGCAGCGATTATTTCCTTAAACATATATTTGATATATCCTTATCGAGCCCTCTTGGATTTATTATTATCACTATAATTATATATATATATATAAATAGTAATAATAAAAGTAATATAGGTGCTTATATATGTTTAATATACAATTATAAATATGGAGGCTAGTACTAATTACTAACCGGTTACCGGTATGATAAAAGGCTCAATGCAAATTATCAAGTGTTTTACAGAGCCGAGATACAAAGTATTAAACTTGTTATAACAACCGTTAAGTTGTTTTAACTTTATATCATACAAAGTTAAATCAACTTAACGGCTTATCAGCAGTCTAATAACAATTAATGCAAATCGGACATAATGCAAATCCTAATATTCCTTAATAGAAAATTTGAAGATAGGAATGCATAGTATAATATACTTACTATGACAACATAGCCTGTAATTCGGTGGAATTCACTTTTACCAAACACATATCTATAAACTAAACACATCTAAAAAAATTTGGACCTCAAACAAAGAAAATTCCATGGTTAACACATCTGAGTTACACCCAACATATACATCTATATACGAACTGCAATATAAAAATGTTTGAAGGAAAATTACATCTCACTTAGCATGTACATCTCACTTCGCATATACCACATGTCTCCCTAACATATAGCACGCCATTTAAAAAAAATTAAACATTTCTAACACGTATAATATGCTTTTACATTCTACACTAAATATGCTTATTTCAGCTGTAATATAACTCTTTTCTCATAGATGCCTCATTGATTGTATTGACTCCTGCATTATATACCCTTAACATTACCCGATCTCCAATACTATGATATTTTAAGATTTATCTTACATTTTTTCTTGCTTGTAACTTCTTTTGCCTGTACTACTTGCTTGTACTTTTTGCACTTTTTACCATTGCTCATTGTAATTGCGTCCTCTGAAGCATAACATTCTGAAGACTAGGATTTTAATAACCTGTTTAGACATACCCTGTGCTGCGATGATTTCAGACATCCATGTGGAAGAAACAATTATAAGCAAATAAATGTATTAAACAAACATTAGGTTGTTTTAACAATTTGTATATATATATATATATATTTAAATGAGGAATTGCGGTAAGGAAGTAGATGGACCATAACGCACCGGAATATTCAATACTTACTGTAGTAGAGTGGGTAATAAGAAAAAAGTATGACACCGAAGGCAGAGCTCAAGCCTTTTCGACGGCTATTTCTGGACTAAATTAGGATTTTTAGCCTGGTGAATAATAAGCCGAACTTGTCGAGGTGTACTTCCTTATATGGGAAGATTGTAGTTGTCAATAGGATTGGTCAAAATGTGTTGCAAACATAAATAAGTCTATCATGGCATTTGGTGAGAGGTAGGGGTGGCTAAACTTGCCTGTGGAACAATGAGGGAGTGAGTTGAGCCGGTCAAGTGTTGAAAGTGACATGTATACATCAGGTCATACAAGCAAAACCTACTAATCATAGCAGCTGTTTCTAGACCCTATTGTTTTGTTTATTTTATTCATTTCTCACTCTCTAATTTTATATATATTTTTTATATTTCTTTCTATTATTTTTTATTGTCTCCTACTCTCATTCGAATTACCTA
>OZ024742.1:114430438-114452938 GCA_964016885.1 Eledone cirrhosa
TAAAGGTAGAATACGGAAGAATAAATTCAGAATCCACCCCGCCTAAAAGAAAAGCGAAGAAAGAAATACTGAAACGAAAAAATAAGGCATAAGTGCCACTAAGAAATATAGAGGGCACAGAGAATAGTGGGAGCGGTCGGAAAAAGGGGACAAGTATCCGGGGTCTAAACCAACTGCTATAAAGGGCGGAGTCCGCCAAATCTATCCTAGACTAGGGGAGGGGGTAGGGATACTAAGGCTACACTTTCTGTGGTGGTGGTCTATGCCAGACAAAATATTCACTAACGCAGGATGTTCTTCTTGTTTTAATTATTTCACTTTATGAATTTTATCCGTGTTTCATTTATTTCAATAATTTAGCACTTATCTGTCGTTTGAAAACTTATACGAGCAAATATATGCCCGGAATTACTGCATCAAACTATTGCAGGCATAATGAGCTCATGCGAACATTAAAGGGTAATATGTACCGTTATATTCTATCGCTGTGACTGATTATATTGTGCAAATATATAAATATATATATATGTGTGTGTGTGTGTGTGTTTGTGTGTGTGTGTGGGTGTGTGTGTGTGTATTTGTGTGTATGTATGTATATACATATAATAGCGAGAGCCAAGTTTATCAAATGCAATACGTTTCTTATAGGCCATATTCTGACATGCCTAGGTAAACAAGTAATCAATATGAAACAATTATTCAACAATTATTTGCTGGAAACACAATACAAGCATACCTGCATACCATCAGGGATTTTCCAAAGGGATTGGATTTAACCAGAAATATATATCAAGAAGATAGATCTTATCAAATTTTGCATATGCGGAATCAATTGAAGAATGCAAGCGTAGAAGGGTCGAAGTACAAAGTGATGAATATGGTAAAGGAGTCTGTTTTGAGGTGTGTGTTAAAAAGCGGTTTTTCTTCTTCTTCTTCTTCTTCTTCTTATTATTATTATTATTATTATTATTATTATTATTATTATTATTATTATGTTTTTCTTTTTTTTTCTTCTTCTTTCATTATCGTTTCTGAGATATATGCCGAGTGTCTTCCTGACGCCTAGGGCAAATACATTCACAGTGTGCATTGGTAAGCCTGTTAATACAGCACATTGATTATAATAAACATTAACAAAATAAAAGAAACATTATACATATATAAACATGTGCATATGCTTATGTAAATACAGTCCTCTTCTCAACACGTGTGCAGTACCAGTCAAAACAATTTTGTTGCACTCGTGCAGAGAGGGTAAGTCATCAAACATTCGCAAATATTGTTCTGTTCCTTTCTTGATCATTCCCAGTCCTCCCACAATCACTGGTATTGTAACGGCCTTGAGGTGCCACATTTTCTCAATTTCAATAAGCAGATCTTTATATTTTCCTAGATTGTCAAATTCTTTTGCCGCGATATTGTGATGACATGGGATGCTCATATCTATCAACAAACATACCTTGATATGACCATTTTTATAATGATGTCAGTTCTATTTGCTTTTATGGTCCTGTCAGTGTGTACAGGAAAGTCCCAGGGAATTGTTACTTTTTCTCCTTCAGTTACAGCCTCAGGGTGATGATTGTACCACTTGTCTTCAGCTTTGATTTTGTAATGCCGACATATTACCCAGTGTAGATATTGGCCAACTCTGTCATGTCTATATTTGTATTCTACTGCTGCTAAAACTTTACATCCAGAGACGAATTGATCGACTGTTTCAACCCCAGAATTGCCGAATCGGCACTTTGGGTTTATTCCGTTTCTCATCACATTGGCCTCTTAATTACGAGTCAATAAGTTTTGATCTTGGACAGCTAAGATGAAGCCTTCACTCTCCGCCTTTAGCCCTGAACTAGGTAGCCACTGATGGGTGTGCTTTTCGTCAACATCAACTTCTTTGCTACGGGCCACATATTTGCCATGCAGATGTTTCTGCTCCCAATTTGATGCTAATTGTCCTTGCCCTTTTGGATTTGCCAGTGATTTTATGTGCCTAGCAGCATCAGTTGCAACAGTTTCTTTAGTCTGTCCAACCTGGGTATCGAGCAGGAGAGCAGTAGCATATGTTTTGTTCTCCTTCAAGATAGAATGAAGCTTCTTACTTCATGCACCTCAACAAGTTACAGCATACAGTCGTTAGTTGTTTCAAGGTATTTGGCCAGTCCAATGATGGTGGTCTTGTAAGCAAGGTCAAATTGGATCAGGCCACGGCCTCCTTGAGTTCTAGGAAGGTAAGGACGATCGACATCTGCTTTTGGGTGGTGCATCCTATTACAGGTCTGTAACTTACGGACTTTGGTGGCGATTCTTTTGATTTCACCCATATTCCAGTTAAAAACACCGAAGGTATAAGTGACAACTGGGACTGCCAAGGAATATATGGCTAGCACCTTGTTACGAGCGTTTAGTTCTGATCTCAGAACTGCACGTACTCTGCTGTAACATTATTTCCTTATCTTCTCTTTCATACGTGCATGCTGTATGCCAGCGCCCTCATTAATCCCTAAGTATTTATAGGTTTGCTCTTGCTCAAGTTCCTTTATGATTGTTTCAGCATCCAATTCAACTGAGTCTGAGTTGACAAGCTTCCCCTTCTTGAAAGTGACTTATGCACACTTGTCAAGTCCAAACTCCATCCTGATGTCATCGCTAAACGTTTTTACTGTCCGCAAAAGGCCTTCCAGTTCGTCATTATCTTTGCAATATAGCTTCAAATCATCCATATAAAATAGGTGCCTTATTTTTTGTGTCAATTCTATAACCGTACCCTGTTCTATTAAGCTAGGATGTAAGGGGTATTAAAGCTATGCAGAAAAGCAAGGGTGAAAGTGAGACACCCTGGAATGTACCACAGTTGATGTTTACATTCCTAGAGGACAGCATCCCAGTGGAATGAGATAATTGGAGATTTGTGTTCCATAATGACATATTGTGTTTCATGAAGTTTGTGATCCCAGGTGAGATTTTGAAGATGTCCAGTGATTTCAGAATTCATGAGTGTGGTATGCTGTCAAAGGCTTTTTCATAATCGATCCATGCAGAACTGAGATTTCTGTGTTTATTATGACAGTTCTCAAGGATCATACGATTAATCATAAGTTGATGTTTGCAAACATATGAACCTCGTCGGCACCCTTTTTGTTCAATGGGGAAAAGATTTTTCTCCTCCAAAAACACGTATGCTTTTTCCATGAGAATAGAGGTTAATAGTTTATAAGTGGTGGACAAGCAGGTTATGGGCCGATAGTGTTTTTGATTTTTGGTTTCGTTGTTATTTGGTAGAAGGTAGGTAATGCCACTTGCTATCCAATCAGGTGTATATTTTGGATCTTTCATAATTTCATTAAACAGCTTTACCAATACATTGTGAGTGCCCGGAAGTGAGGAAAGCCTGTCTCTACCAGGAGATTTCCATTTATGAGATGTATTGAGTGCTGTCCTTAACTCCGCTATAGAGATGTCTTCCCACGCCTGTTCTGAATTTGTGTAGGATTTTTCCAGGCGACTAATCCAATCTACATTAGCATTATATGTCTTCTCATCACTCCAAATATTACTGCTGAAGTTTTCAACTTCTTCTATGGTCTTCAATAATTTTTTTTTTCTTTAATTCTTCATAAAATGACTTGTCATTGGATGAAAACAACTTAATTTGCCTGTAGAAGTTGTTTCGCTTCTCTAATCTACGAATTCGTTGGGCTTTTACTTGGACTTTTTGTATCAGAGATTCTTTTGTTGAAACTATTGCTTCTCTAGAAGACAGTCCATATTTTCTCATTAGCTTTCTTACCTTCCTGGATCCTATATCATTTCCAGCGGTTAACTCACTTAATAAAGATATTTCTCCTCTCCTTACGTCAATCTCCCTTTCGATTCTACTCCTCCAAATTGGTTTACCTCGAAGGTTCGACTTTTTTTTTGGGGGGGGGGTCTTTTTGTGGTAAAAAACTTGTTTCAATTATTCTAGCAGATGCATACATGATTTAAGTTAACTCAGTAAGGTCAGGTTCTAGTTCTTCTATGATTTATTTTGTCACAGAATTACCAATCATTATTTGTTTTCTATTTTGGGCGGTGAATTTGGGACTTTTTGAAGTGGCTCTCTATAATGTATACTAGAATGTCTTACTACTGAAAGCACATTCAGTATGTTTTGCATTAATTCCTGTATAGACTCCCTGTGTTCTTCAGCAGATGTTTGGTTTTCAATTACTGTTTCTAAGTCCCACTGCTGGCTATTTTCAGCAGGTTCAATAGGGCTTCTCATTTCTACAAACCTATTTGTGATTTGGTCAGATGGATGTCTTTCAGTAAAGACTTTTGACAGCTTACTATCTCTAGGAGATTCTTCAGTTCTTTCATCATTTATATTTATGTCATTCCTCACAGCCTGCTTGATCGCAGTTAGTTCAGTGTCTGTGAGTCTATTATTTCTGAAGATATACCTCCTTACATTTGCCAACTATGTCCATCCATATCACGTTTGCTAGCTTGCTTCCGAGTTTTCCAGATTTTGTAGGAGTTTAAAGTGAGTCTGCCTTGTGATGGCTTACCTAATGCATAGTGATATGCATATGTTACTTCTTTATACTCTTCTCGGATCCATTCATCCTTTTAGGTTTTTCTTTTTGAGGTGGTTTTGGTGGTGGATCTGGAGGGCTCGAGTTGGTGCAATCCCCGATCAAGTGACCATCCAGGTCAATAATTGGAGAAGAGTTTGTGTCACAGGAGGGCTTTTCGATCCCAGATGGCACATTCTTGAGGGACCCGCTTCCTGATTAACCATAGGAAAAGCGATTTGGTATTGTGTATTAATTTTTATTTGTTCATCTCGCAGTACATGCTTGCGTTACGCATGTGTTTGGACGTACAGGGAAAGTTTCCCAGCACTTTGTGTAGTGCATTTGCTGGCTGGCACTGCGATCATTATTACTATTATAACAGTATAGCTATGGTCATTGCTGCTGTTGATTGAGGTAATATTGCAATGGTTGCAGCCTTACGAGGTGTTCGATAATTTTCTCAACTGTTCTTGTGGTGTGAGTAGTGTTGTTGGTGTTGGCAGGGAGATTAATGCTGTGGGTGGGGCGCTGGGATTGGTAGTGGGTAGGCTGACATTGTAGCTGATAGGATTTGCTTCTCCGGCGTTATTTTCTGTTTATTTTGAGTCTGAGGTGAAAATGGGGTATTCTTTTTTCCTCCCCTTTGTTTTGTCCTTATGTGGGCTCCGTACACATACATAAATATATACTCACACGTGCATACATATACACACGTATGTATATACACACATATATATATATACCCACACATTAGACACTGAAAGGGAGGTAGGTATCAGTTAGTGACAGTAGTCTACAAATAGATTGGGGATTTACTGGTGTGAATGTGTGAGGAGGTGGTTGTGAATATGGTGGTGGGAGAGAGAAGTGATCTTTCTAACTGTCCATTTTCCTTTCAAAATCTGAAATTTATCAACATTCGACCAAAATGTAAAAAATGTATTTGGGAAATATTTAAAAATATATATGCACCCTTCAGATCTTCAGCCACAGAGATGATTGCATAATAATTAGTCAGATTTTTGATTATATAGAAGTTAACCCCCGCAATAAACAGTGTTTTCCGATCTATGACTGTTTCTTTTCTTCAAATATTAATATGTAAACAGCGATTGTAATGGGTAAATATATTATTATTATATAGCTTTCGATAGGGTCGGCAATCGTTATCTGGCGGCAGTCCTGAGGGCGGCTGCCTTTGGGCCCGTCTTCAGAGGCTGGATTGCTGCCATGCGCAGCGACATCTTCTCTGTGGTGAGAGTAAACGGACACCTTTCGGAACCGTTGAACATCATGCGCTCGGTCCGCCAAAGATGTCCCCTCTTGTCCCTCTTGTACGTATTGACTCTCGAGCCAATACTGCACAAACTGGAGACGTTCAGGGGGTGGGGGGTCCCTTGCAAACTTGGATGCGGAAAATCCGTCTCAGCATATGCGGACGATGTCACCGTAGTAGTGTCGAACGCAAAACACGTCAAGGCGATCGGCACGACACTAAGAGAATACGAAGCGGTGACAGGAGCAATGATCAACCAGGAAAAGTCGGTGGGTCTGATGCTCGGCACCTGGAGAGGCAGGTCCATGCTGGCCGACAGCGTCGTCGGCTGTTGGACGGACTGACCGGTTAAATTGCTAGGGGTCTGGTTCGGTCCGGACCTCCAGAGGGGCAAAAACTGGGATGAGGTGACGTACAGGGTGGATCTATCACCCAGAAATGGGCAGAGAGGAAGCTATCCCTGAAAGGTCGAGCAGAGGTGGCGAATGCGTACATCGCGTCTGTCATCATTACCGCTTGACCGTCGTGCCTTTTCCTAAGTTGCGCCTGACTGCACTGGAGCGTTTGCGCTTTCGCTTTTTGTGGAAGGGACGCAGTTGGTGATTTCAGGGACCTAGGAGGGACACTCAACCGGTGAGTATATTCGGATATACGCATAGAAGAGCCGACGACCAGCCGAAGGGATGATTCAACGGTCCCTTCACCAGACGATCAAGTGAAAAGGGATGGTGAAACCATCCTTCCTCTACGAAAAGTAAGGTAAGTGTCCTTTCCCAACTTTTCCACTCCATTTCAACAAGACCTCACGCAGAATAGGCAGCATAGATGCGCGTGGCTTGGGGTCGTCATGGAAGCAGGGCCACCTGCTCAACGACCTCAGGTCACTAAACATAGAAGCAGTGGCCATCAGCGAGACCAGAATCTCCGAAACACGGGCCTTCGCACTGATCTCCGGCGGCTACGATATATACGCATCTCCCAGCCGCCCTGGATCGGCGGGGCGGGAGTTGCTGTGCTCTTTCGGAGAAGTTTTGATCTCACCATACGGGCCATCTTCCTGGACCCAGAGGGTAAGTTGGTGCTGCTGGACGTGACCAGCGGAGGCGGGCAAGCTTTCAGGCTAGTGGCCGTCTATGCCTCGACAGCAGCAGGGCGGCCTGATTTCTTCCGGCGTCTGGAGATCTTTCTTGGAACGTCCCGCACTCTAGTGTTAGTAGGCGACTGTAACGGGATCTTAGATGCACGCCGGGACCGTGTGGGATCAGCGGATAGGGGAGCAGGGTGCAAGAGCCTCATCAACCTGCTCAGGCATTTTGAACTGTCTGACAGGTACCGATTGGATTTCCCGAATGTGCCAATGTGGACTTGGACAAACCGCATAGGTTCATCCAGATCATATCTAGATAGAGTATTTTGTAGGGAAATAGATAGGTCTAGCATAGGCTGTCCACAATTCAAGATATTCAGCTACAGGGACCACAAATTTGTGATCTGTGTGCTTGACTTAGATAGGCTTCATAGACGAGGACCCGGCTACTGGAAGCTAAACCGATCTTACCAGCGTGCAAGGCCTACAGAGACCGTATTATCGAACTAGTTAAGCGAGCCTTGACGGGGGCCATCGTCAACAATAAGTGGTGCTTTGCTCTGAAAAGAGTGATTAGAATAGAGTCCATTAGGTTTAGTAAGGCTTTAGCAATAGAGAAAAATAAAGCAGAGGTAGGACTAGTTAGAAAATTAGACGAGGCGCTTAGCAAAGGCATCGCGACCGACGTACTTGCGGCGAAATTGGCCCTTGACCAATTCTTCAATGCAAAGAACGAAGGCTGCGTTGTCAGAGCTAAGGTGTGTGCTCTCAGACACGAGGGGAAGAAAGCCGTTCAATGGGCCCGAATGGCAGAGGCGCGTCGTGGCAACAAAGCCAGGATCCGGTCTTTGGTGGACCACGAGGGACGCATGCTACTCGATCCCGGGCAAATGTGAGAAGCTTTTCAGCGACACTTCGCTCAGCTGTTCGGGAGCAGCGGCTGGCCGGATCGAGGGATGGACTTTAGTGTCTACCTCGACGGACTGCCGCGGCTCTCGGCCACTGAGGCTGAGTGTTGCGAAAAGCCGATAACAGCTGCTGAAGTACGGGAAGCAATGACTGGCTGCACAAGGGATAAATCGCCTGGTTTGGATGGTCTGCCCTACGAACTTAACCTACAGATTCTAGACTTGCTCGGAGGCCTCTTGGCGAACGTCTACTGCAACTGGCAACAGAACGGGAGAATTCCCAGCTCTGTGAGCCGAAGTGCTGTGGCGCTTCTGAGAAAGGATCCGAACATAGATAATTTCAGGCCCATAACTCTGCTATACACAAAGTTAAAGATTTTGGACAAGGGGCTAGCAAAGAGGTTGGCGCTTGTCGTTGGTGGTCTGGTGGGAGAGGCGCAGACATGCGCCATTCCCGACAGATCCATCACGACAACCTCCACCTCATGCGATACATCGTAGATATGGTAGGTAGGGAACCAGGCACGGGTGGGTCCTTGATCAATTTAGATCAGTCGAAAGCTTTCGATAGGGTCGGCCATTATTACCTAGCGGCAGCCCTGAGGGCGGCTGTGTTTGTGCCCGTCTTCAGAGACTGGATCGCTGCCATGCACAGCGAGACCTGCTCTGTGGTGAGAGTGAACGGTCACCTTTCGGAACCGTTCAACTTCTGCGCTCGATCCGCCAAGGATGTCCCATATAGTCCCTCTGATACGTATTGACTCTCGAGCCATTACTGCACAAACTGGAGATGTTGAGGGGGACCCGTGCGAGCTAGGACGCGGAAGATCCGTGTCAGCATATGCGGACGATGTCACCGTAGTGGTGTCGAACGCCAAACACATCGATGCGATCGGCACTACACTAAGAGAAACCGAAGCGGTGACAGGAGCAATGATCAACCAGGAAATGTAGAGTGGGCCTGCATCTCGGCACCTGGAGAGGCAGGTCAATGCCGTCCAACAGCGTCGTCGGGCGATGGACGGACATATCGGTTAAATTGCTAAGGGTCTGGTTCGGTCCGGACCTCCAGACGGACAAAAACTGGGACGAGGTGACGAGCAGGCTGGCTTCTCTAACCCAGAAACGTCTGGAGAGAAGCTATCTCTGAAAGGTCGAGCGTAGGTGACTAACGCGTACATCGCGTCCATCATCTACTACCGCCTGACCGTCATACCTTGTCCTAAGCCCCGCCTGACTGCGCTGGAGCGTTTGCTCTTTCCCTTTTTGTGGAAGGGATGCGCTCCGATGATCAGGCGGTCCATCTGCTGTCAACAGCCGCTACGTGGAGGGTTGGGCATGCCGTTGCTGATGATGCGCAGACACGCGCTTAGGCATGGACATCTCCACCTCTTCCTCGACGGTGCTCAGGTCTGGTCGCCGTTTGCCAGACGCGTCTTTCGCCAGCTCGTCTCTTTGACGGAGCTGCAATCCTGGGTCATGCAATCCTGGTGGCCATGGCGAAAGAGATAGTATAGTGGACACGTTTGAAAGGGCTGTAGACGAGCACTTTCCTCTTCGGTGATGCCCTAATTAATTTTTCAAATTTCATTTGAAAAGGAAATTTAGGATAGAGAGGGAAGTGCTCTCTTCCCAGCGTTTTGTTGAAAGATGGGTGAGAGAGGCAAGAATGGCCCGAGTGAATGGGCCTACTCTGAGTATGTGTCTATAAATTAAAGGTGGAAAACTGGGAGAGGGCACTTGCCCTGGTGGTCAGTGTCACTGTGGCTTTTTAATGGGCTTTCTCCATGAATTACCGTCGGAAATCTCCCCCTTATTGGGGAATTTTTCATTGTTATTTATTGTTACTTCCTATTTTTGTTTTTTTTACACGCAGAAATGCCCATTTGTACCGTCCTATATTGTCATGTACTGTCCTTAATGTCTACTTTATGTAAACCCTTGTGGTTAATAAAGAAAGCCTTATCATTATTATTATTATTATTATTATTATTATTATTATTATTATTATTATTATTATTATTAATATTATTAATACTGTTACATTTATCTTGCTTTATGTTCATACGAGTTATCACCAAGTCACAACCAGTGACCTCAAGAGACAACAAGGTCCGCCATGTTCAAGAAAGAACATACATACACATGCATCTTTAGGTGTTTAGACTTGTGATGTATTTATATCGACAGAATCTTCCTTAGTATATAGGCGGTTCCTATTAGTACAACTTTTATATTTCTCCTATACGCGGGTTTTCTGAGATGTTCGATAAGTAATTATTTAGCCACCTTAGGTATCATTCCTAGAGCGCTTACAACACTGGTATTGTTTTAGTTCTCAATTACTACATTTTTCAAATGTCTATCTCCAGGTCCTTATACTTGCTCAATTTTTCAAATGTTTTCATAGATACATTCTTGTCTATTGGAACGGACATATCGATTAGCAGGCACCCCTCTTTTTAAAGTCCTTCAGTATTATATCAGGTCTATTTTCATCTATTTTTCGGTTTGTTTGGATACTATAGTTCCACAAGATTGAAATGTGATTTGTTTCAAGTACGGGAGGTGGTTGATGCTCCCACCAATTCTGTTGATGTGGCAGGACAAAATGCTTACACATTATCCAATGTATGTATTGTGCAGCTTTGTCGTGCCTGTTTAGCTATTCTGTTGGGGCTATAGGACTGCACATTGATATTATATGATCAATGGTCTGTGGTTATTATTTACATAAACGACATAATGTGTTGCATCCATTTTGTATTATGTTGGCTTGGTAATTTTTTGTTTGCAGACACTGATCTTGTGCTGATATAATCAGTCCTTCAGTCTCCGATTTCAGTCCAGAGGTTAACAACCATTGATGG
Source organism: Eledone cirrhosa (assembly GCA_964016885.1). Lineage (NCBI taxonomy): Eukaryota > Metazoa > Mollusca > Cephalopoda > Octopoda > Eledonidae > Eledone > Eledone cirrhosa. The sequence continues at coordinate 114,441,145 of OZ024742.1, forward strand.
GTTAAAGTGTTGTCAACATCAGGATTGTTAGCTCTTTCTTTTATTTTCCATACAGAGGCTTTTCTTGCCATTTCTTAGCCAGTTTCTGTAGCGGTTCTTTCTTTGCAGTTACTTTTACCTGCTTTATTTTTTTCTGTGTTTTACATTTCAGTAATAAATGGAACTTCTGAAGTTTTTAGTCCATTACTGTATCTTTGTGCATCTTTTGTAATGGAGTATGATCTTTTGATGCTTTCGGTTTTCAAAACAAGTTTGATTATCCAATCATGTGATTCCGTTAGATATGTAGATACTCAAATTGTTGCAGTTTTCAATTCAATTTCTAACCGGATTAACCCACATCCATCTTCTTTCCTAGAGAGATATATTCTATCTGTATCTGACTTCGGGTGATGCATTCTGTGCATGGTTAAGAATTTGCTGATTTTTGTATCGAGCCTACGGATCTCTGTGTTTGACCAGTTGATGACATTGTAACTGAAGGTTACTACTGGTATTGCAAGCGTATTTATGGCATCGATCCTATTCCTTGCATTCAATTCCGTTCTTAAGATTGTTCTTACTCTGCAGTAACATTCCTTCCTTATCCTTTCCCTCATTGTCGAGTGCTTGATTCCGTCTCCTACACAAACATCTAGATATTTGTAAGTTTCTTTTTGATCAAGTTCTCTTATCACATTCACCCCGATCATGATTAATGTCTGAACTTTTCAGCAGCTATCCAAGCAATGGATAGATTTGAGTGTCTATTATAACGATCTTCCCGTATCATTTTGTTAACCAAAAGCTGAACCTTACAGCAATACGAGCCTCGATTACACATTTTCTGCTCATTGGGAAATAGATCATTTGTTATCAGGTGGTCATATGTATATTCAGTTAGGAATGATGTTAAAATGTTATACATTGTGGTCAAGCAAGTTATCGGTCTGTAATTTTTGGGATTATTTGTCTTATCATTCTTCGGAAGTAGGAACGTAATGCCGTTGACTAGCCATGAGGTTATCTTTTCTGGCTCCTTAACTACTTCATTGTAAAGTTGGGCTAACAGCTCATGAGACACTGTGAAGGCATTTATCCAAAAATTTGGTATTTTGTCTTTTCCTGTGTATTTCCATTTGCTGGTTATTCTAAGACCTAAACGCAACTGTTCAACTGTTATATTTTCCCATGTTTGTTCCTCAAGGTGAGCTGTATCATTCATTTCTCTGTCTATCCATGGAGCATGTATATTATGAACTTTTTCTTCAGCCTAGATCTTTTGCCAGAATTCTTGCACTTCCTCCTTGGGTGGTATTGATTTAGCAGTTATTGTTGACTTGCCAATTTTTCTGTAGAAGTTTCTTTGGTTGTTTTTGAACATATTATTGTCCTTATTGAATATAGATCGTTTTTCAAAGCGCCTTATACGAGCAGCTTGGTCGACACGTTTTGCTTGATTGTTTCTATCAGCATGTTTATGTTACTTGTTGATTTCATACTGTATTTTCTTTTCAATTTTCTAAGTTTAGTTTGTTTAACATGGTCACCTACTTTGTAGTTTATTCAAATTTCTATCAGATCGGAGAATGTTTATTTGGCGATTGATGTAGGTTTCTTGTGGGAATTCCTTTGTTTTTTTCATTTTCATTCCACATAAGTGAGTGGTGACTTCAGCCGATGCATAATAGAGATGATTTAGATCAGTAATGTTTAGTCTGTTTGTTATAATAATGTTTTTTGAGAATTATGTTAGTCTTGTGTATTATCCTTTGGTTTTGTTTGGAGTTCTGGATCTTAGGGAGAGTGACTCGTTGCCCCATGTCAGATTCTTTCATTTTCATCCATTCGATCATAATTTAATTCTTCAAGTTGTCGAGTTCATTCTCATTCATTTCTTTAACATCTACGATCTGATTCTATTCATTTTGAGTACCATCTTGAGCATGCACTCCTTCCACTTTTTCGATAATTTCTTTAATTTGTTCTGCTGTCAGTGATTCCACCCCAAGCCTGGGATTCGAAGTGTTACAATTTACCTCGTTTTCACTGACACATATTTCATTTTCCCTTCGCTTACTTTGCGCTAACTACTTGTTCTGATCAATTTCTATATCAGTTAGTAACTTTTTCTTAACAATATTTCTTAACAATATTTCTTCGTATATTTGTTAGTTTGTTACTGTCAATATAGCCTCAGTTTTCGGGATGTTTCTTTTTGCAGTTGATATATGTTTGTTCTGTATTCGATGTATTTGACGGTTAGTACATGGCTGTGTAGAAAGCCACAAGGACTTCTTTATTGCCTTCCCTTGACCATTTTTCTCTCTTTTTCTTTGGATTTCTTGGCGGTGAGCATGGAGGGCAAACAGTAAGAGTATTCCGATTATGGGAGGTCTCCAGCTTCGAATTGATGGGAAGGTTTGAACCATTAGCTGATTTTTCGACCCCAGTCTGGTTCCTCTCTGAGGGACGCGGCCCTTTTTGCCCGGGTGACGGCCGATCCGTTATGAGATTTTATCATTTGACATTGGCTTTATTTTGTTGCGTTTTATCCTGAACCGCCATTGGGGTAATCATTTCGTGTTACCACTCCTAAGGCCAGTGTCAACCAAGACTAGAGGGGTCGTCCTATCCTAGAGACACGGCTATTCCCCACCGGCCGCCATTGCGGTATTTCTTGGTCACAGGGTTTTCTTTTTTTTCTTTTTTAAATTGGGATTATCATGGGTGATTCCTTTGTCTAGTATTAGCGCCACCTTCCCCTTTCTTAAGTTAACAGAAAGTAGTGGGGGAATAGTGCTGGTTGTAATGATGGAGTGGTGGCGGCGGTGATGGGATATTGGTAGCAATGATGGGGTGGTGGCGGCGGTGACTGTAGTGATGGCGTTGTCACCGCTGAGTTCTCTTGAGTAGACTGTAGCAAGTAAGCGTTTGTTTTATCTGTATATCTATGCGGTTTGTCGCCTATGTTTACCGTAATATATATGTTGACATATTTCCTTAATATTTGAGTGAAACATTTTGAGGAAACTTGAGATACAATAATAGTAATTATTATTATTATGCTGGGATTGGTGGTGGTGGTGGTGAAATTGCCGTTATATGGCTGCTGTATTTAGTGTACACAGAGGGGAGGTGGGATAGGTGGTCTATCTAGGTTGTGATGGAGGTGAAATTGCTGTTATTTGGCTCTGCTATTTAGTGTAGATAGAGGAGGTTTTCTTGCATGGATAACCATTTTCTTTTTTTAATATAAAATTGATAATGCAAAATTGAATATGTGAGCCATATAACAGCAACAACACCAACAAGAACAACGACAACAACAACAACAACAACACCAAATACACCAAGAAGAACACTTTCGCTGCGGCAGCAGCCAAAAAGAGGCCATGCTTCAGCATGGACCTCTCGAACAAAGAGGAAAAGTTGGCCCAGGCCCGAAACTCTTCAAGCAAGAGAAAAACTTGGCCAACTTAACTGTACCAGTAGAAGCTATTGAAGCAATGGAGTGCAGAACGGTGCATTACAAATGCATCTCAGCAGCAACCAAGAGGGCAGCTTTAATTCCAAAAGCAGATTCCGAAGTGGCGCTGTAGTGCATCAGGGATGACACCGGATACATAGCGAGGGTCAGACAATACGGCACCATTTCGATGGTGTTTAAGTCAGAAGCCCTCGCTATGAAACTTGCTATGACACCTTGCAAAACCAGCAAGGTCATAATGTACACCTCCCAAATGGGAGAAATAACTGTCCGTCTCCGCATTCCCCGAATCCCACCAGGACTTGACATGTCGTGGTTTCTGAGATGTTTGATTGTGGAGGGGACGGATACCGCCTCGATAGAAATAACAAGAAATGCCAGAGAGGTCTCGTCCAGGATTGACCTGGAGATACATATTCAGATTAGGCCGGAGAATGTCAAAACAATCCCGGAACGCATCCTTCTTCAGAACGGGACGGAAGTACACATTATGATTGAGGGCAAAAGGACGCATTGTTTCGTTTGTGGGGAAAAATCCATTTGCGTCCCTTCTACTCTCAACTGCTGAAAGATGCAAGGGGCCGAGGGGCTCAACTGCTGCCGACGCCGGGCGAGGACCACAACCAACACCAGCAACAACACCAATAAAAACACAAGCACCAATATTGACCACCCAGGTGGGAAACGAGGAAAGTTGTCAAATTCCCCATCCCCCCAAAATACACACATCAATAAAAACATAAACGCACATACAGACACACTCACATACCCCCCCCCCCCTTTGTTCTACCAGTAGTGAAGATGAGGGAAAACAAAAATCCACAAAAGTACTAAAAAGGAAACACAAAAAAAAAAATCAATAAAGCACACAAAACACCCATAACTAAAAATGCAAACACCGCCCACGCAAACATCACCCCAACAACAGCTACATCAACACCACCACCACCATAATCACCAGAATCCTACAAACGCAAACAACGTAAACAGACGCAAGAACAAATACACACACAAACATCTGAAACCACAGACACCGCACTCACAACAAACACAGACACACCGAAACAACACCATCAAAACCATCACCACCACAGCCTACGCAAACAAATAAAATCACACCAACAAGACTACGTGCTCGTCAGGTGGGCCAAAAAGGGACTGACGTCCATCGTAGCACGAAGTGAAGAAATACAAAAAGAGCACATTTCGTGTGCCGGAAGATTTTAGTTTCTGGTGCGAACATGGCTCGATTTATACGAAGAGATACGAAACAGCTTTCCTCGGCAGGGAACTCCGAACGTAAAACCCACTTCAAGACTTTTAAGGGGTTCCCAAAAGAAACCCCACTAACTGTGGAGTTCGAAACACCCGACCTTCACAAGAGCCCAGAAGGTAAGTAAACCTTACCTCTCTCATTTGTGCTGCCAACATGGCCGTATTAAGAGTAGAAAGTTTAAATGTTCGAGGTCATGGATCGTCCTGGAAGCAGGGTCACCTCCTCAACGACTTCAGGTCTCTAGAAATGGAAATAATTGCCGTCAGCAAGACCAGGATTTCCGACACGCGCGCACTAGCCCCCATTTTCGACGACTATCAGATCTTCACATCTGTTAACAACTACGCAACTAGTGGGACAGGACGGCTGCACTCCTTTAGACGCCAGGAAGCCTTTCTGGGTACGTCTTGCGCTTTACTGTTATCGAGGCACTGGAACGGTAGCTTAGACACACGCTGGGACTGTGTGGGATCATCCGATAGGAGCGGGGGGTGCAAAAGCCCCAAGTAACTGATCAGCCAGTTCCAACTGTCTGACAGCTACTGACTAGATTTCCCTAATGCGCCAGTGTGGACCTGGGACAACCGCATAGGGTCATCTAGATCGTATATAAACAGGATATACATTAGGAAAATAAACAGAAATAGTGTAAGCTGTCCACGTTTTAAAAACGGTCGCCTATTCAGATTACAAGTTAGTTAAGAAAAAGTTGACAGGGGGAGTCGTCAACAATAGATGATGGTGGGGCGGGGTGACTCTCAAAAGAGAGACTAGAGTAATGTCGATAGAGTTTAGCAAAGAAGTAGCGTTAGAGAAAATTAGAAAGGAGGGGGAGTTGGTAGATAAGTTAGACGAGGCTATTTGTACTGGCATTGCAACTGAGGTGCTAGCGGCGAGAATGGCATTAAATAATCTCTTCAATGCGAAACACGAAGGTTGCATTGTCAGAGCTAAGGCGCGTGCTCTGAGAAACGAGGGAACCAAAGCTGTTCGATGGCCCCGCGTGGCAGAGGCGCAGCCTTGTCATACAACGACGATTCGGTCTTTGACGGACCGAGAGGGACACGAGGTGAACGATTCCAAGCGTATGTGTGAGGCCTTTCGCCAACATATTGCTCGGTTGTTCGAGGGAAGTAGCGGGTCTGAGACGGTAGCGGATCAGTCCCTACCTCGAATGGCTTGCCCCAACTCTCGATGGCCGACGCTGAGCAATGGGAAAGGCCGATTACTTCAGGCGAGAATCAGAATGCCCTTGTCGGCTGCATGAGGCGCGGTTTGGATGGTCTTTACGTACATATGGCAGACTTTTTCTCCGAACTCCTCGAAACAGTGGAACGGGAGTATTCCAAGTTCTGTGAGCCGGGCGTAGTGATGCTGATGAGGAAAGACGAGAACAAGAGGAACACGTTAGACAGTTTAAGGCCCATAACTCTGCTCAACATAGTGTTTAAGATTTTGGCAAAGGTGATAGCGAAGAGGTGGGGGCTTGTCGTCGAGTATTTTGTTGGGGAGGCGCAAACAAGTGCAATCCCAAACAGGACCAAACACGACAAACTCCACCTGATGCGATACATCATAGAGAGGGTAGGGTGTAAACCTGGCTTCGGTGGGTCTCTGATCAATTTAGATCAATCGAAAGCAATCGATAGGGTCGATCATCCGTACGTGGAGGCTGTCCATGCTGTTCAACAGCGTCGTTGGGCGCTGCACGGACGGCCTGGAAAGTTGTCGGTGTTTGGTTCGGGTCAGATCTCCAGGTGGATAATAATTGGGATAAAGTGACGGGCAGAGTAGCCAGTCTCACCCGGAAGCAGGGTAGCGAGTCTCACGAGGAATCTATCACTGAAAGGTCGAGCCGAGGTGGGTACGCGTACATCGCGTCCGCCATCTACTACAATCTGACCCTCGTCCCTTGCCCCAGTTCCCGTCTCACAAAATTGGAACGGCTCCTCTTCAAATTCTTGTGGAGGTGTCAAGTTCTGTTGGTGAGGCGGTCCATCTGCTGCCAGCACCATCTACGTCGAGGGCTGGGTATGCCGTGGCTAATAATGCGCAGACACGGCCTGACGCTGCGGCATCTCCAGATATTCTGCCTAAAAGGTGAACAGGTGAGGTCGCCGTTTGTCAGACGGATCTTTCCGCAGCTCGATTCTTTGACTGAGTAGCAGTCGTGGGTCAAGAGGAGACCGAGACTGGGTGACTGGCATCTGGAATGTTTCCAGGCACCCAGGCGGGCAATGCGGTCAAAACGCGCAATGCGGGCAAGGCTGGCAATGCGTTATGAGGAACTTACACTCTCGAGTTCAATAGAGGATTAGTGGTGGGGAAGTGCGACGACGCACTTGGAGGACTTTCGAGCCTGCGCCGATTGATAATTTCCAAAAGTCTCTCGATTGGCAGTTCTAATGGGGAGCGCTACCGGTTCGAGATAATCTCTACAGACACGGAAGTTCTGTCAGACGGACCTGCCCCAGCTGCGCACAGAGCGATGAAACCGTTCTGCACGCACTCGTCCTGTGTCCGTGCATTATTGACTTGTGGAGTTATGTCGAACAGCTATTGTTGCGTGTAGAATGGATCCTGCTATCGCCGATTCCATAGTGAAAATCGACCCACCGCCTTCTTTTGGCCGGGAAGGGCAGGGAATTTTGCTCTGTCTGGTGGACGTAGCGAAAGAGGTTGTATGATGGACTAGGTTGAACGGACTGAAAACATACACTTTTCTCTTTGGCCGATCCCACATCAACTTCTTCAAGTTTCACTTGGAAAGGAAGGTAAGGGTGGAGAGAGATGTGCTGCGCCGCAGTACATTTGCTGAAAGGTGGATGAATTTGGCGAGAATGGCCCGAGTGAGTGGGCCTACGCTGATCATACACCTGTAGGTGAGTGAATTTGAGAAGAAGAGGGTGCCATTCCCGGGTGCTCTCGAAGCGTCGGGTCGTTCAGGTTTGGTGGGGTACCTGAGTGAACCCTTGTAAACACACACTGTCCTAGTCTTTTGTATTGTCCCCTATATGTCGGCCCTTGTGGCCAATAAATGAAATCATCATTATTATTGTTATTGTTCTTTGAGTCTCAGACATTGATGTTATTTAACTGGAAAGTTTGTTGAAATGAATATTAAGCCGCCACCTGGTGCCTCAGATATTCAGGACGAATAGGAGGGTTCTTGCTGTTCCCGGCAAGCATGTCTTTTGAAGTGTTCCAAAAAGCGTTGCTGGACTAATCTTCTTTAACCATCCTTGGAAACTCTTTGAGATAGTACCTATTGCGCATATGACAATCGGGACGACCTTGATTTCATGGCATTTCCAAATCCTTTTTACCTCCCACTTTAAGTCCTGGTATCGGTTAATTTTCTCCCTCTCCTTTTCTTGCAGTGTCGTGATAAATGGACAGGATACATCTACAGTCAGGCACGATAATTTTTCCTTGTCCAAAACCACCAGGTCAGGCCTATTGTGTTCTAATTTATTATCCGTCTGTATCCTAAAATCCCATAGCACCGTCACCTGATCGTTTTCTATCCCGACTCTGGTTTATGCTCATAGCACTTCTCAGAATGTAGTAAATTGTTTACTTTGCATAGGTGCCAGTGGATCACCCTGCCTATCACATCATATCTCCAGCCTTTATAGTGTATCTGGGCCAGGATACAATGTGAGCCTCAGTCTCCTCTCTCTCTCCACCTATCCTACATAGTCAGCTAGCCTCCTCCTTGTAAATATGGTGTTTCATCCACTTCGTTCTGAAGGCCAGCTCTTGCGCAGCGATTAGCATTCCTTCTGTAGCTTTTTTAAGGTCTCCTCTTGTTAACAAGTTACATGTCTGTAGATCTCTAAATTCCGTTTTCTTAAAGAAGGTACTATGAAGGGATTTTTCATGAATGTTGCTCTTCCTCCTTGTTATTATTTACTCCTTGGACATCCCCTGGTCTATTGTTTTCTGCTTCAGTACATTGGCTCTCTATTGTCACTCACGTATTTGTGCAGGTTGTTTTTCTCCATCTGAACAGTGTCCTCTATGCTGATAAGACCTCTTCCACTTTCAGATCTCTTTAAGTAGAGTCTATCGACATCACTCCTCTTGTGGAACATGTTGTAGACAGTCAATAGCTTCCTAGTCTTCCTATCCATTTCTTTTTGTTCAGCAACATTCCTTTTCAGAATTCCCGCACTGTACCTAATTATAGACACGACTCGGGAATTCACTGCACTTATGACATTTCTACTATTTAGATGTTATTTTAATACGCTCTTTACTCTCCTTATGTACTCTGATCTTATGAATTCCTTCATTTTTTTGTTCTTGATGTCATCTGCCACAGAACACCTAAATATTTGTATCCCTCCGCAGAGTCAATTTCTTTTATCAGCTCACCTGTTGGTACCTGGATTCAGTTGCTTCTGCTCAATTTACCCCTCTTCATCACAAGGACTCCAGACTTACTAATACCAAATTGCATACATATATCATTCCTGAAAATACGGACAGTGTCAACGAGTACAACCAACTCCTTCTCACTCTTCCCAAAGCGTTTAAGGTCGTCCATGAAGATGAGGTGGTTGATGGTAAGCTCTACTTTTTCCAACTTGTATCTTGCTCTCACTTTTCGCAATATAACGGTCAGGGGTATCAGGGCAAGGACAAACAACAGAGGGGATAAACTATCTCCCTGGAAGATAACTCTCTTGATGTTCACGCCTCTCAAGTATTCTCCACCCGATGTAATCTCTGTTTCCTAGGACTTCATACTTTTGCCCAACAACTATCTGATGTAATCTGCAACCTTGAAGATCTCTAGGCTTTTGGTTATCCAAGAATGAGGTACCATGTCAAATGCCTTTTTGTAGTCTATCCATCCCATGGCAAGAACAGTGTGCCTCCTCTTGCAATTCCTCATTATCATATTATCAATAAGTAACTGGTCTTTTGTACCACGGGACTTCTGTCAGCATCCTTTCTGTTCGTCCGATAGCAAGTTATTTATCTGGAGGTGATGGTAGATTTCCTCTGACACAATGCTTGTTAAAAGTTTCCACATTACGGACAGACATGTGATGGGCCTATAGTTGGTAACATCATTACCCTTGATTCGGTCTTTCATTACCAGAACTGTGGTACCTTTTGTCAACCACTCTGGTACTTCACCCGACATCAAGCAGTCATTGAACATGGTTGTCAGTTTCGGGTGGAAGGATGTTATGTTTTTAATCCAATACCCTTGCACAACATATAGGCATGTGATTTCCAGTTGGTTAGTTTTTTACCTGACCTTTACGAGTTTCAACTGTGATACTCAAATCAGGTTGTTGGTGTGCCTATTCACTAATCTCATTTTGAACTGTCTCAATCCACACCGCCTGATTATTATGTTCAACATCCTACTGCCATATTCCTCTCCAGAATGTTTTAGTCTGGTCCGCCTCAGGGATCACGTCGTTGCCTCTTTCTTTCCCTTCAATCTATCCAAACAACATCTGGTTGTTGTCAAACATGCGGTTTTGTCTATACTGACTGGCTCTGTTCTCATACCTCCTAATCTTTGCACATTTTGCTACAATGCGTTGCTTCAGTTCCTCTCTGATAATATTTAGCTTTTTCCCCCTAGTTTTGTATTTTATTTCCAACCTATCATTAGTGTCTATGCTTTGTAATGTCCCATTCAGTAAGGACTCAAGCTTTCCAATGTCTTTTCTCATTTCCTTGATTTGATAATTCAGTCGTTTCTTCCACCAAGTTTCTGATATTTCTTGTTTGTTGTTTCCTCTCGTTTTTATGCCAAGTAATTTCCTCACCGCATTTGCTGTGGCTTTGGGGATATTGTTGGATTGGTGAAGGTTCCTCGCCTCAGGGTATGGGCTGACTTTGTTTATCTTAGCTGTTGTTTTTATTTTACTTTTTTCTGTTTACAAATCTCAGGTTCATAGGTTTCCCACTATCATTGTTCATTTCATCTACAACTAAGTTCAGGATATCAACCAAATCTTGTCCTAGCCCGTCAGCATTCATTTCCTCAATGGCCGTGTCTTTGTCCCAGATGTTATTTATTTCAGCATTCAGAGATCATTGTCTGCTTCGGATTCTTCCACCGTTCTCTCAACCACCTCACCCTCATTTCCCACTGGCTCGTTTACCTGACATACTCCACTCTCCATTTCCAAATTAATCTCTCTGCTCAGTTCCTACAGTTCCAACTGGCTTATCCATCCATTAGTTATTATTACCCGAGCCTACCCGGCTAATTTTTGCTAATCTAATTCAAATAGACCAATCTCGTTCCAGATGTTATGCATCCGTTTCCTATAGCCTTTTTAGGTAACGTTTCATGACAGTGCTATTCAATTCTTTCGTCCAGTTGGTTCTAGTCACTTTCCTTCTTCCTCCAACACCAGCATTATTTGGATAACAGCCATGTCTCTGCTGCTGGGCCCGGGAGCACCTGCTGGGTGAGAGTCTTTCACATGACGTTCCAGTCTCCTCTTCACCGTTATTCGAACTGTTTAGGTTCAACATTTAAACACTGATGACGAGGATTCGTGAATGTATGGTTACATACCACCGGTGATTTGATCACGCCTGGTGATTTTAACGTGGCAACATCACGCTGTAGACGGACATAAATAAATAAACAAATACATAAATAAAAACATAAAGAAATAAACATAAGTTTCATTGTATTGTTTGAATTTCTGACTTAGTTTTTGTTGTGTTTCAAGGCCAGTAACATCGGTTACTAGTGACATTGTTGCTGCTGCTGCTGTTTTTTATCGTAGCTTCGCTAAGCTCGTAGTCCCGGCCACGAGGGAGGTAGGGGGTGTTGCGTTCAAAACTTTTGAAATTTGTTTTTCTTTTGCTGTTGCGTTTGGTTTTGTCTGAGTTCTGTTCGGTAATTTTTCGATTTGTTGCTTATCATTTGGATTGGCAGTATCGGTAGAGGGTCGGACGCCATGCTTTCCAGAAAAGTGTTACGGGCATTTATGGTCTGACTTCAAATCCCGCCGAGGTAAACTTTGCCTTTCATCCTTACATGTTCGATAAAATAAAGT
>OZ024742.1:114457938-114477938 GCA_964016885.1 Eledone cirrhosa
TGCTGCGTGCTTATATGTGTTTGCGGTTATGATACTGTGATGTGTTTATGTTAAGTTGGTGCTATGTTGCGCATAGGTGGTGTGGATTCCCTAGAGGTATTTCTGTGGTTGATCTTGCGTATGTGTGATTCTATATTTGCAGCCGTAGAATATGAGACCTATAGTTTTTATATTGAGGATTTTATGATATCTGTGTGATATAGGGAAGTGTTTATCTATTAGTTTAAAGAACGGAGAAGGCAGTCTAGTTTTTACAGAGAAGTTGAAGATTGGATTGAACCACAGATATTTTCTTTCTCTGATTTGTCTATTGTTTCTAGGGTTTACATTATTGGTGTTTGGACCACTTATTCTAGGTGTTACGCGCCTAACTCTATGTCTAATCATGTTACCTCTATTTTTGTGTGAGCGGTTGGTGTCATTGTTAGTAGGTTTGTTTAAGTCGTCTTTATTCGTTATAAACTGCAGCTTATATTTATGCCCGGCCCTATGTAATGCCGCGTTATAATAGTTAGCATGTTCATTAAAAATGTCTAGGTTTGAGGATAAGCGAGATATTCTAAGGGATATACTATTTGCTATGGATCTGGGATGGTTTGAGTTATAACTAATGTAGGCCAGATTCTCATTATTTTTGTGGAAGGATTCCATTAATCCCATATTTAGATTTAGAGTCACATCTAGAAAGTTTACCTTTTTAAGGTTCAGTTCGTAGGTAATACTTAGGCCTTGTTTTTGAAGAATGTTCTAATGTTTTTTTCTAAATATTTCCATGCTCTGGTTGTTTAAGTTCCTAGCTATAAGGAGCGTGTCGTCTCTATAAATCCATCCTTGGAGGTTACTGAATTCCTTATGTAGGTTGTGTTCTATAAATAGCCCCACGACGTCAGTTATTTGCGCAGAGTCATTTGATCCCATTGTGATATCGAAGCTGTTTATCTTATCTTTTCTTACCCAGTAGTAGTTATTTTCAAATGTTATGATAGTCCTTGTAGCCGTTATTATTATTTCAATTTCCTCAGGGGTAAGATCGCAGTTATTGTGGGCAAATATATATATATATATGTATATGTATATATGTATATATATATATATATATATGAATGTCACCCCACTGTTGATCAATATGCGCATATGTTTTATGTGTCTCTTGGGTTGAAAAGGAGGTCAAGTATGTTATAGAACAGTAAATAGTTGCTCCGAAGAATCCAAACCTCGGTTTGGAGGAAACAATTGTAAGCAAATAAATGACTTAAACTGAACTTTGATTATTGTAATCTCTCTCTCTATATATATATATATATATATATAGGAACAAGTAAGACCCCCACGGATGAGCTCAAGCCGTTTCGACGGCTAATTCTGGACTGAATGAAAATTTAATCTGGTATTTAAATAGCCGAGCTTTATCAAGGGGTAATTCCATATATGGTCAAAGAGATAATCACCAGGATTGGTCACATCACAAGTTAGTAGTAAATCTGTGATGGCAAATGGGTGGGGGAAGGGGTAGCTGAACCTGCCGGTAGGAGAAAAGGGGAGAGGGGGTGGAGTAGACCCATTCATGCGTTGGTAGTGCCAGCTACAGCTGGGTATGAGGTCAAAGAAGATACTAGGGAGAGGGAGGGGGAGGAAGTCGAAACGGTAAGTAGAAAAATGAAAGGGTAAAACTATAAAAATGACTGAGAGAGAGAAAAAAAAAATAACCAAAGTCTGGTTACTAAGACTTAAGTCTCTCGCTATTGCTAGGCTAAAGAAATACATAAATAAATAAATAAACCAATAAGTGAATAAAAGAATAGATAAATAAATTTAAAAAAAATATATATATATATATAATGAAGAATAAAAAATAAATAAAAAGAAACTAGGTGGGACGGAAATAAAGGGACCCTTATACGAGGTATAAGTGCGTGTTTCGTACGGTGACGGGTCAACAAAGGGGGGGGGGGGGCAAAATACTAAAGAGACTACCACGAAATAATAAAGGTTTCTACCCCAATCACAGGGCCAGCAACCACCCAGAGCAAGAAAGTAAACTAGTACGAGAATATAATTCAGGGTCCCGCAAAAAAAAAAAAAAAATACTCGTGCTAACTCTAAGGGTACCGCCACGAAACAAAAAGTCTTATACAAGCTACATGAAAGATCATACGAAGTAAAAGTAAAGAACGGAAAATTAATACGGACCCCCCCACCCACCCACCCCAAAAAAGACAGGGAAAAAGAGGAAAGAAATACTGGATAAACGAGAAATTAAAGCAAAGATGCCACTAAGAAATATAGAAGGCACGGAAAAAAGGGACAGCGGTCGGAGAAGGGGGCAAGTATCCGAAGTCTAACACCTCTGCTATAAAAAGCGGAGTCAGCGAAATCTATCATAGAATAGGGGAGGGGTGGTAGTGCTGAAGCTACAAGGGACCGAGGGGCTACCTCGGGTGGGCGAAACAGACGACGACAAAGAAAGGGAACTGGGGTAGAAGGACTAGGGAGGGATGGGGGGAAGGAGGAAATATAGAGGAAGCGATAACAAATATAAAAGAAGATCTTACGTCTCCATTGGCAAGCAGGTGTTACCCCTTACAAAATAGGCAAGTGGGATTTTGCGTGCGATTTTGCGTGCGTGCGATTTTGCGATCAATATTGTGGAAACACCATGTGGATTGTATATTTTACACCCAGCCTCAGCGTTATGTCCAGGTCAGTAAAACATCTTTACCTGGGTCCTGTATTTTCGTTGCTCGAGTGATGCGGTCGGACTGCCGACTGCTATATCTAATTTGCTAAGCTGTCTGAACATAACGTTATACTCTGGGGTCTTACCTCATATGAGTGCTAAAGCCACAAACCGAATAAGCATACACGCTAGCTTGGCCGTATACTAGAGCTTCGTCTATCATGTACTAAAATTTATATTTACTCCTAGAATTAACGATTAACTGATTAATTTTATTTCATGATTCTATTGATTAATTAATTGTTTAAGTTTGTTTGATAACTTCTAGTCGGGTGCTTTATTCGGTTTGAATAAGAGGATTCATTCCTTTATCTCAAACTAGAATACACCGCCTAAGCGGGGGTTACCTCCCTTCGGACAAAACCATGTGTCTGTGGCGACCTTTAAAGTCACAGCATACCTGCTTTGGCTAAGAACGAAAGACTTGCTGAAGAAGTAAATCCTATGTTATGTCGTCAAAAACCATTATATTGCAGACTCCTGCAATAGGAATTTGTCGATCATGGATTTGCAGAAACTTAGCGCTGTCGCTGCGTGCGATTTTGCGATCAATATTGTGGAAACACCATGTGGATTGTATATTTTACACCCAGCCTCAACGTTATGTCCAGGTCAGTAAAAAATCTTTACCTGGGTCCTGTATTTTCGTTGCTCTAGTGATGCGGTCGGACTTCCGACTACTATATCTAATTTTCTAAGCTGTCTGAACATAACGTTATACTCTGGGGTCTTACCTCATATGAGTGAAACAGCTACAAACCGAATAAGCATACACGCTAGCTTGGCCGTATACTAGAGCTTCGTCTATGCTGTACTAATATATATATATATATATATATATATATACATATATATATATATATATATATATATATATATATATATATATATATATATATATATATATATATATATATTTATTAAAATAACAGATTAAAGTTTAAGCAAAGAATCGGTGCTTTCACCCTTAACGGGATCTTCTGAAACTCATATATATATGTGTGTGTGTGTGTGTGTGAGAAGAAGTTTTAATGTTAATCATGGAGTAAGATATTAGCTGTATACTCAGTGAAATGACTTAAGCGATGTATGGGTGCAAAGCGAAAATAAATCTGTCCGCTTGACATAAATTACAAGTTCTAGATAAGGAAACGTTTGAATATGGAGAAGCAATGCATATTTTACGCCAATAAATTTTGTAATTAATGTTTTTGTCTTTTAAGGACCAGATGAGTTATAAGAGTGCAGTGTTTGTTCTTTTAAGTGGGTATCTAAAAGACGAAGAATAGTTATATAGTCTTGCTTTAAAGGAAGTAGAATTAGAGCCAATGTAGGTATAATAATTGGTACTAGTTATCACCTTACATTCGTATACTAAATTTGTATCGAGGACATTTATTTACTAAATTATTAAGAGGACATTTATTTCTATTAGGGCATTTACGATTAATGTTATTAACAGAGTTATTTGCAAGTGGCCCAGAATTATTTATAAAAGGAATTGTAGTGGAGGAATTAACTAAAGGAGGTGTTAATGTTTCCTGATTTAGATTACTATTAGGAGCATTCATCGAAATTACGTTTGACGTCGTATTTATATTTAGGTTATTTTGTCTAGGAGATTTCATCGAAATTAAGTTTGACGTCGTATTTATATTTAGGTTATCTTGTCTAAAGTTTACATTGACGTCGGGCATTATAGTGTTATTACTCTGACACTCAGGGTTGAATGCATATGAATTATTTAATATTTTAGTATTATGTTTTGAGATAACGTTAGAAATGTTGGAAGTGGGGGAATAAGAGAATTTAATTGTATGCTTATTAAAGATCTTACTATAAATATGTGAAGGAGTGAAGCAAATTCACATGAAACAAATTCAACTTTTTTATCTCCTAGGGCCCGCATTAGGTGAAAAACTGCATTTTAAAAACATTTTAAGGGTTTCTTTGGGGCGTTACGTCAGACCGATTTACTTGAAATTGTACCTATGTATTAGCCAGTCTCTTCTTCATACCGTAAGCAAAGAAAATCCAACTTCTTATGGCCTGGGGCCCGCATTAGGTGAAACACTTCATTTTTTCAGCTTCTTAGGGCTTTTTGGAGGCGTTACGTCTAGCCTATTTTCCCGAAATTTCAGGGCGTATTATGCACATGAAAAAAAAGAATTCATTTTCTTGATCCCCTAGGTGATCAGGAAGGTGAAAACCTGCATTTTTCCTCCTTCATCGAGGAAAATATTAAATATTATCCAGCCATCAGAGTATTCGGTTTATTTTCTTTACATATTGTCCAGGCATGCAGTTCCTCCACAATTATGTCTATTGGCGGCCCGCGTTCCAAAATACCTTATCCCGTGCAACGCCGGGTACCACTTCTAGTTACTAATAATTGAAAGAGAAAAAGGACCGTTTTATTAAATAATAATTGTATATCTAGGTCTCCTCTTCAAAGTATTGGAATGCTTATAACTAGCTATATTACTATAAGTTCTGCCATGATCGGTTTAATTAAAGTATTTAATTGTGTCTGGATAACCAGATCTGGATAGCGTATTATTGTAATAATTGGTTTCAGCGTCAAAGATAAGTCTATTAGAAGATAGATTAGAAATTCTGTTTTCAACATTTCTGACTATAGCAGTTTTAACATTAACAGGGTGGTTTGATTTAAAATTTACATAATTTAGGTTCTCATTATCCTTATGGTATGGGTAATACAGGTCGGTTTCAAGATTAAGGGATATATCTAGGAAGTTAGCTAATTTTACGTTGTTCTCAACTTCAATTTTTCGGTTAAGGTGCTTAAATAGATCAAGTATAATATCCATGATAATATTAAGATTTAATATGTTACAGTTTAAGACAGTAAAAAAGGGTATCCTTCTCACGATAAATTCCATCGCGAAGTTGAGGAATTTTCCAGTTTAATGGGTTCAAGATGAAGATTCCAACCAAGTCCGTCACTTGCGCTGAATCCGACGAACCCATGGTGATGTCAAAATTGTTGGAAGTGTCAGCTCTTGTCCAATATTCGTTGTTTAATTCCAGGATAGTTTTTATTGCGGTGAGAATGATGTTCAATTCCTCTGCAGTGATGTCCGAATATTTAAACGCATAAGAGAGAGCCTTGTTGAGGAGTGAAGGAGAAATAGAAGAATAGTAACTGAGAATGTCAAACTGAAAAAATGATTGTTTGTTTTTATTATTCAAGTCATTGAACCAGTCAATCACATCAGATGTACCCAACCATAAATTTAAATGAGAATTAGAGCAGTTAGAGCAAACCTAAAATTCTAAATAGGAGACCGAATGAATCTCCGCTTCAGAGTTAAGAACAAAGTAAATAAATACAATACAGAGGTAATAGAAATTAAATAAATACCATTCCACTTATTACAATGAAGCTCTTGCTCGGAGTCGATTAGTCAATAAGGTAGCATATACAGGGTACGAAAATAGACCTAGAAGAAATAGATCCCGTCGTATTTGTTGGTATAACCCACAATATAATATGGAGGTGGCCACACCATTAGCTAAGATCTTTCTTTCCCTTATTACGAAGCATTTTCCCCCTACACATAAATATAGTAAATTTTTTAATAGAAATACTATTATAATTTCTTACTCTACGACTCCTAACCATGCACATAACATCACAGCTTCAAATTTAGCTAAACTAATTAGCCGTAGGAACACGTGCAACCATGTAGTTAGTACTAACTGTAATTGTAGGAATCGGGTTGATTGCCCCCTATCCGGGAAATGCCTCTCAAGTAAAATTGTCTACACATGTAAGGTTGAAACACCCACGTCCCGTAGGGCCTACATAGGATTAACCGCCAATAGATTCAAGCAGCGTCTTTACATGCATACCCATTCTTTTCGTTACACTCTAAGAATGAATATGACGTCACTCTCAGCTTATATCTGGAGTCTAAAAGACAACCACACCCAATTTAAGTTACACTGGGAGATCCTAGCTAGGGCTAGATCGTATAACGAAAATAAAAGACCATGTGACCTCTGCGTCGCTGAGGCCCTGGAAAAACTCTACGCCACAGACCACATCTTAAACAAAAAAACTGAGGCAATTTCGGCTTGTAAACATAAATTGCTCAAAGCTTTCCTGTATTACAGCCCCACGTTATACCCTAACGGAGAGTACGATCTATACGAGGATATTTTACGTCTTGATGTGGTAGCTAAGTATATGTTTTGTTTATACCATTACTTATTTGCATAGGTAAGTATATATTACCTGTATGTTTTGTGAAGGTACGATTACCTTCTCGTACGTAAATTTGATTGTATATTTATGGCGTATAATTTTATATTTTCTGGTACATATGGTTTGGTTATGTGTATACGGCTGTTTTGCATCTGTGTGAGTATGCAGGTTCGTACGTATGTAGGGTGTGTGTATATGTGTACTTCATGTTTTGGTTGACTTACGTCTCCGAACTTTTCTATATTTACATGTAGGTATGTGTGTGAGTTTGTTATATACGTATTTATTTATTTTATACGTTTATTTAATTATTTATTTATTTGTATACACGCATACACACACACACATACTTATATATGCGTGGTTTTGTATACCTTTGGTAAGTGTTTTCGCGTATGCTTGTGTATGTACGTATTTATATGCGTGTATGTATTTATTTAATTTTTATTACCTCTGTATTGTATTTATTTATTTGTTCTTAACTCTGAGGCGGAGATTCATTCGGTCTCCTAGTTAGAATTTTAGTCTACGACTTCTGCTATACCATTTACGTGGTTTTGTCTTTGCGTGCAATTGTTCTCCACGCTCCACATATGACTTATTATCTTCGTTTTTTTCGTTCATTGCCAGAGAACGTCTCCATCAACCACCTAAGAGAACATTAGTCTACGACCTATTTTATACCATAAACGTGGTTCTGTCTTTGCGCGTAATTGTTTTTCACCGCTCCTATTAATGACGTATTATATTCGTTTTTTCCCGTTCTTGGCCAGGGAACGTTTCCACGAACCAAAGTATCGGCTTCCTGTCTTCCTCCGGTTGCAACGTCTTTTGAAATATCCACTTTTGCGTTTACAGATTGACTTTGTTAGTTTCAGAAGATCCCGTTAAGGGTGAAAGCAGCGATTCTTTGCTTAAACTTTAATCTGTTATTTTAATAAATATTTGCTCTACGGTTCTTATATTTTGATATATATTTATCCTTATCGAGCCCTCTTTGGTTTTTTGTATTCAAATTTATTATTATTATTATTATTATTATTATTACAGTTGCATTTATCTTGCTTTAAGTTCATACGAGTTATCACCAAGTCACAACCAGTGACCTCAAGAGACAACAAGGTCCGCCATGTTCAAGAAAGAACATACATATTCACACATGCATATTTAGTTTTTAGAATCTTCCTTAGTATGTGGGCAGTTCCCATTAATACTATCTTTTGTATTTCTCCTATACGCGGGTTTCCTGGGATTTGCGATATGTAATCATTAGACCCCTTAGGTATCATTCCCAGAGCGCCTACAACCACTGGTATTGTTTTAGTTCTCAATTTCCACGTTTTTCCAATTTCTATCTCCAGGTCCTTATACTTGCTCAATTTTTCAAATGTTTTTATAGATACATTCTTGTCTATTGGAACAGACATATCAATTAGCAGGCATACCCTCTTTTGGAAGTCTTTCGATATTATATCAGGTCTGTTTGCATCTATTTTTCGGTCTGTTTGGATGCTAAAGTTCCACAAGATTGAGATGTGATCTTTTTCAAGTATGGGAGGTGGTTGATGCTCCCAACAATTCTTTTGATGGGGCAGGTCAAAATGCTTACACATTATCCAATGTATGTATTGTTCAGCTCTGTCATGCCTGTTTTGGTATTCGGTTGGAGCTATAGGACTGCACATTGAAATTATATGGTCAATGGTCTCTGGTTGTTTTTTGCATACACGGCATAATGGGCTGCACCCATTTTTTATTATGTTGGCTTGGTAATTTTTTGTTGGCAGACACTGATCTTGTGCCGATATAATCAGTCCTTCAGTCTCCGATTTCAGGCCAGAGGATGCCAACCACTGATGGGTTAAAGTTTTGTCAACATCAGGATTGTTAGCTCGCTCTGTGTATTTTCCATACAGAGGCTTTTCTTGCCATTTCTTAGCCAGTTTCTGTAGCAGTTCTTTCTTTGCAGTTACTTTTACCTGCTTTGCTTTTTCTGTGTCTTCCATTTCAGCAGTAAATGGGACTTCTGAAATTTGTAGTCCATTACTGTATCTTTGTGCATCTTTTGTAATGGAATATGATCTTATGATGCTTTCGTGTTTCAAAACGAGTTTGATCATCCAACCATGTGATTCCCTTAGATATGTAGATAATCCAATTGTTGCAGTTTTCAACGCAATGCCTAACTGGATTAACCCACGTCCTCCTTCTTTCCTAGGGAGATATATTCTATCTATATCTGCCTTAGGGTGATGCATTATGTGCATGGTTAATAATTTTCGAATTTTTGTATCGAGCCTACGGATCTCTGTGCTTGACCAGTTGATGACATTGTAACTGTAGGTTACTACTGGTATGGCAAGCCTGTTTATGGCATCGATCCTATTCCTTGCATTCAATTCCGTTCTTAAGATTGCTCTTACTCTGCGGTAACATTCCTTCCTTATCCTTTCCCTCATTGTCGAGTGCTTGATACAGTCTCCTTCACAAACACCTAGATATTTGTAAGTTTTTTCTTGATCAAGTTCTCTTATCACGTTCCTTCGATCAAGATTAATGTCTGAATTCTTCAGCAGCTTTCCTCTGGTGAACGTTGCTTTGGCGCATTTATCTAGTCCAAACTCCATGTTAATGTCATCACTGAACTGCTTCACAGTGGATAATAGCCCTTGCAATTGTTCATCATTTTTTGCAAATAGTTTCAGGTCATCCATGTAGAACAGGTGATTAATGGTTTTGTCATAGACGTTACAACCATGTTTTGTTTCATTGAGCATTTTACTTAATGGTATAAGTGCGATGCAGAATAAAAGCGGTGATAAAGAGTCACCCTGAAAAATTCCACAATTAATATTAACTTCTCCAGCTTCCAGTGATTTTGTTTCACTATTCAAAAGGAGTGTCGTTTTCCATGTCTTTACTGAATGACAAAAACCTCCTGACAACGGGGGATACTTTGAAAATCTCTAAACATTTTTCAATCCAACTGTGTGGCAAACTATCAAATGCTTTTTTATAATCTATCCAAGCAAACGATAGATTGTTGTGTCTATTATGACAATCTTCCAGTATCATTTTGTTAACCAGAAGCTGATCCTTACAGCCATATGAGCCTCGTTTACACCTTTTCTGCTCAATGGGAAATAGGTCATTTGTTATCAGGTGGTCATATGTGTATTCAGTTAGGACTGATGTTAAAATTTTATACATTGTGGTCAAGCAAGTTATCGGTCTGTAATTTTTGGGATTGTTTGTCTCATCATTCTTCGGAAGTAGGAATGTAATGCCGTTAACTAGCCATGAAGGTATCTTTTCTGGCTCCTTAACTATTTCATTGTAAAGTTGGGCTAACAGCTCATGAGACTCTGTGAAGGCGTTTATCCAAAAGTTTTGTATTTTGTCTTTTCCTGGGGATTTCCATTTGCTGGTTTTTCTTATAGCCAAGCGCAACTGTTCATCTGTTATATTTTCCCATGTTTGTTCCTCAAGGTGAGCTGTATCTTTCATTTGTCTGTCTATCCATGGGGCATGTATGTTATGAACTTTTTCTTCGGCCCAGATCTTTTCCCAGAATTCTTGCACTTCCTCCTTGGGTGGTATTGATTTAGCAGTTATTGTTGACTTACCAATTTTTCTGTAGAAGTTTATTTGGTTGTTTTTGAACATATCATTGTCCTTATAGAATCTAGATCGTTTTTCAAAGCGCCTTATACGAGCAGCTTTGGCCGACACTTTTTGCTTGATTATTTCTATCAGCATGTCTATGTCACATGTTGATTTTATACTGTACTTTTTTTTCAATTTCCTAAGTTTAGTTTGTTTAACATGTTCACCTACTTTATAGTTTGTTAAAATTTCTATGTCAGATCGGAGAAGGTTTATTTGGCGATTGATGTTCTCTTGCCAAGTAGATTTCTTATGGGAATTCCTTTGTTTTTTCATCTTCACTCCACATAAGTGAGTGGTGACTTTAGCCGATGCATAATAGAGATGATTTAAATCAGTAATGTTTAGTTTGTTTGTGATGATAATGTTTTTGAGAATTATGTTAGTCTTGTGTATTATCTTTTGGTTCTGTTTGGAGTTCTGGATCTTAGGGAGGGTGTCTCGTTGCCCCATGTCAGATTCTTTCATTTTCATCCATTCGATCATAATTTCATCCTTGAAGTTGGCAAGTTCATTCTCATTCATTTCCTTATCATTTACGATCTCATTATTTTCATTTGGAGTTTCATCCTGAGCATGCACTCCCTCCACTTTTTCTATCCTTTCTTTAATTTGTTCTGTTGCCAGTGATTCCGCCCCAACCCTGGGATTCGAAGTGTTACAGTTTACCTCGTTTTCACTGACACATGTTTCATTTTCCCTTCGCTGACTTTGTGCTAATAGCTTGATCTGATCAATTTCTATATCAGTTAGTAACATTTTTCTTACAATATTTCTTCGTATATTGGCTAGTTTGTTACTGTCAATATAGCCTCTGTTTTCGGGATGTTTCTTTTTCCAGTTGATATATGTCTGTTCTGTATTCGATGTATTTGATGGGTAGTACATGGCAGTGTAGAAAGCCTCAAGGACTTCTTTATTATCTACCCTTGACCATTTTTCTCTCTTTTTCTTTGGATTTCTTGGTGGTGAGCATGGAAGGCCAACAGTAGGAGTATTCCGGTTATGGGAGGTCTCCAGCTCCGAAGTAATGGGAAGGTTTGAACCATTAGCTGATTTTTCGACCCCAGTCTGGTTCCTCTCTGAGCGACGCGGCCCTTTTTTACCCGGGTGACGGCCGATCAGGTATGAGATTTTATCATTAGACATTTACTTTATTTGTTCGCGTTTTATCCTTATCCGCCAAGGGGTAATCATTTCGTGTTACCACTTCTAGAACGAGTGTCAACCAAGACTAGAGGGGTCGTTCTCCCCTAGAGACACGGCTATTCCCCGCCGGCCGCCATCCCGGTATTTCTTGGTCACGGGGTTTTCTTTTTTTTTTTTTTTTTTAAATTGTTATTATCATGAGTGGTTCCTTAATGTGAGCATTGCGTGGCTTAAGAATGAAATTATTAATAATTATCTCCACTCCAGGCACAAGGCCAGCAATCACCCAGTGCATTACAATTTATTATTATTATTATTATTATTATTGTTATTGTTATTCCTTGAATCTCAGTCATTGATGTTGGTTAACTGGAAAGTCCGTTGGATTGAATATCAAGCCACTACCTGCAGCCTCAGATATTCAGGACGTATCGGAGGGTTCTTGCTGTTCCAAGCAAGCATGCCTTTTGAAGCGTTCCAAAAAGCGTGAAGGGGCCGATTTTCTTTAACCATCCCTGGAAACCTTTGGAGATAGTCCCCAGTGCGCCTATGACAATCGGGATCACTTTGACTTCATGGCAGTTCCAAATCCTTTTCACCTCCCACTTTAGGTCCTGGTATCGGTTAATTTTCTCCCTCTCCTTCTCTTGCACTCTCGTGTCGAACGGGCAGGCCACATCCACAATCAGGCACGATCTTTTTTCTTTGTCCACAACCACCAGGTCAGGTCTATTGTGTTCCAGTTTTTTGTCCGTCTGTATCCTAAAATCCCACAGCACCTTCACCTGACTGTTCTCCATCACCGCTTCTGGCCTATGCTCTATACCATTTCTCAGAATGTGGTAGATTGTTTACTTTGCACAGGTGCCAGTGGATCACCCTGCCCATCACATCGTGTCTCCAGCCCTTATAGTGGGTCTGGGCTAGGTGTTTACACTCGGACACAATGTGAGCCACAGTCTCCTCTCTCTCTCCACAGATCCTGCACAGTGGGCTAGCCTCCTCCTTGTAGATATGGTGCTTCAACCACTTCGTTTTGAGGGCCTGCTCCTGCGCAGCCATTAGCATTCCTTCTGTAGCCTTTTTGAGGTCTCCTCTTCTCAACCAGTTCCATGTCTGTGGATCTCTAAATTCAGTTTTCTCAAAGAAGGTACTATGAAGGGATTTTCCCTTAAGGCTGCTCTTCCTCCTTGATGTTATTTCCTCCTTGGGTATCCCCTGGCCTACTGTCCCCTCCTTCAGTACAGCTCTGAGCATTGGCTCCTTACTATAGGTCACGTATTTGTATAGGTTGTTTTTCTCCATCTGAACACAGTCCTCTATGCTGATAAGACCTCTTCCACCCTCAGATCTCCTTAGGTAGAGTCTATCGACATCACTCCTCTTGTGGAACATGTTGTAGATAGTCAATAGCTTCCTAGTCTTCCTATCCATTTCTTTTTGTTCAGCAACATTCCATCTCAGAATTCCCGCACTGTACCTAATAATAGACACAGCTCGGGAATTTACTGCGCTTATGGCATTTCTGCTGTTCAGATGTGACTTCAATACGCTCCTTACTCTCCGAATGTATTCAGTTCTTAACAATTCCTTCATTTTTTTGTTCTTTATGCCATCAGCCTCCAGAACGCCCAAATACTTGTATCCTTCCTCAGAGTCAATTTCCTTTATCATCTCACCTGTTGGTATCTGGATCCCGTTACTTCTGCTCAACCTACCCCTCCTCATCACAATGACTCCACATTTACCAATACCAAACTGCATACATATATCACTGCTGAAAATACGGACAGTGTCAACAAGCACATCCAACTCCTTCTCACTTTTCCCGAAGAGCTTAAGATCGTCCATGAAGAGGAGGTGATTGATGGTAAGCTCTCCCCTTCCCAACTTGTATCCTGCTCTCACTTTTCGCAGCATTATGGTCAAGGGCATCAGGGCAACGACAAACAACAGAGGGGACAGGCTATCTCCCTGGAAGATACCTCTCTTGATCTTCACGCTTCCCAAGGATACTCCAGTTGATGTCAACTCTGTCTCCCAGGACCCCATACTCCTGCCCAGCAACTGTCTGATGTTATCTGCCACCCTGAAGATCTCCAGGCTTTTGGTGATCCAGGAATGAGGCACCATGTCAAATGCCTTTCTGTAGTCTATCCATCCCATGGCAACATCAGTGTGTCTCCACCTGCAATTCCCCATTACCATCTTATCAATAAGCAACTGGTCCTTTGTACCACGTGACTTCTTTCGGCATCCTTTCTGTTCGTCCGGCAACAAGTTGTTTGTGTGGAGGTGATGGTAGATTTCCTCAGACACAATGCTCGTCAACAGTTTCCACATTACGGGCAGACATGTGATAGGTCTATAGTTGGTAACATCATTACCCTTGATTCGGTCTTTCATTATCAGAACTGTGGTACCTTTTGTCAACCACTCTGGCACCTCACCCGACACCAAGCAGTCATTGAACATGGCCGTCAGCTTCGGGTGGAGGGATGTTAAATGTTTAATCCAATACCCCTGCACACCATCTGGGCCTGGTGATTTCCAGTTGGTTAGTTTTTTGGCTTGCCCCTTAAGAGTTTCAACTGTGATACTCAAATCAGTCTGTTGCTGTGCCTGCTCACCGATCTCCCTCTGTACTGTCTCAATCCACCCTGCCTGGGCATTGTGTCTAACATCCTGCTCCCATATTCCTCTCCAGAATGTTTTAGCTTGTTCCGCCCCAGGGATCAAGTCGGTGCCTCTTTCTTTCCCCTCAAGCTGTCCAAACAGCATCTTCTGGTTGTTGTCGAACATGCGGTTCTGTTTATACTGACTGACTCTGTTCTCGTATCGCCTGATTTTGGCACTCTTTGCTACAATGCGTTGCTTCAATTCCTCTATGATAATATTTAGCTTTTTACTCCTAGTTTTGTATTTTATTTCCAGTCTATTTTTAGTGCCTATGTTTTTTAGTGTCCCATTCAGTAGTGACTCAAGCTTTCCTATGTCATTTCTCATTTCCCCGATTTGCCCACTCAGTCGCTTCTTCCACCATGGCTCTGCTCTTTCTTGTCTGTTGTTTCCTCTCGCTTTTATTATTATTATTATTATTATTATTATTATTATTATTATTATTATTATTATTATTATTATTATTATTATTATTATTATTATTATTACTATATATACATATATATATACATATATACATTTATATACATATATATAGATATATACACACAACATTCTTCTAAATATAGCAGCACCCGAACTAAAGCTGACTTGACCTGGCTAATGACCACCAACAACAACACCACTACCAACACTAGGCAGAAGGTCAGCTGCACTTAGCAAAAACAACCACAACAGATTGTCTTGCCTCAGAAACAAATTCTATAGACTTTAGACTGAGGAATGTTCTCACAACTGACCAATAGCAGGAGAGAGTGTCCTTTGACGCCGGAATTTGTTTGTTCCAATTCATATGATTTCAGTTCCTCAGAGAAATAACAACCCAACCAGGAACTGGGCATACCGGAGTATTGACGGAGTTAAACACCACAACAACATGTGTACCCGTCTCTACCACACCAATTTGGACTGCCTGAAGCGGTCACAGCCAATGGTGGATGTCACCGAAATATATATAGCAGTACACCTTTAATAAAAGAAGCCACATTTTAAATATTTGACTTATTTATTTTATTTTACATTACTCCGGAGTAACCAAACGAACCTGCGCACTTCGTCGAGTGCTCCAATTTGCATACTAGGTGTCGGTAAACAACCAACATATACTCAATATATATTTATATATATATATATATATATACACACTGTATATATATAAATATATATATATATACATATACATACTCTTTTACTGTTTTACCTGTTCCAGCCATCCGGCTGAGGCCATGCAGGGGCAACGCCCTTGTTTCTACACATTTTATTTCTAACCTTTTGTCCACTGGTGTATGAGGGAGCTTGTTGCTGCTGCCCTTAGATTTCCCTCTTGCCTTGCTGTGGGCTCATCCGGGATCCTGTATAGCAAGGTGTGAGATGTTTCTTGAAGACATCCACCACCACACCATGCAAATCTCTCAGATCCCTCGGAAGCTTGTTGAAGAGGTGGGGGTCCTTGAATCCCAGGCTATTGTAATATCTACTCCTTATTCTAGATGTGGAAGACGGGACCTTTGGCACCACAGAGTGACGTCCTGTTCGACGGTTGATCCAGCTCGCAATGCCAAAGTTTGGTGCTAGTCCATCCAGTATTTTCCACATGTAGATCACTGCGTATCTCTCCCGTCTTCGTTCCAAGGAGAAGAGATTCAGTTCTTTTACCCTCTCCCAGTAGCTTATCTCCTTCATCGTGGCAATCCTCTGGTGTAGCTCCGCCGGATTGCCACGAGGTCCGTGGTTAGTTTGACACTATGGGGTGACCACAACTGGGAGCAATAGTCGAGGGTGCTTAGGACAATTGTCCTCCATAGTGTCAACATGGTGTCTCGGTCTTTTGTCCGGAAAGTCCTCAAGATCCAGCCAGCGTGTCGTCTGCACACTGTTGCCACTTTCATGATGTGTGAGGAAAAGGATGCATCATCGCTCATGTCTATACCCAGGTCTCGTATCGATTTTGACACGGGGATATCGGTGCCTCCTAGTCCTGCGTAACTGTGTTGTACTGTATTTGTGTTTGCAGGTTTGTTTTGTAGGGCTTGGAATTTTCCAGCATTAACCTAGATGTTGTTTTCTTCAGCCCATTTGTATATGGCATCCAGATCTTGTAAAAGGGCAGCGTCAGCCGGGTTTTTGATTGCCTGTGCTACCTTAGTGTCATCAGCATAGCTAGTGAGGGATATTATTGTATATAATACAGAGGGCATGTCTGAGAGAGCCACCAAAAACAGTAATGGTCCCAGGACTGTGCCTTGGGGCACCGCACTTGTTATTGATGTTTCCTTTGAGAGGGCTCCGTTTGCGGCGACTGTCTGGCTTTTGTCCTTTAAGAAGTCATACAACCACTCACTTACTTTTCCAGTTATGCCTAGTCCGTGTAGTTTGTGACATATCATTCCGTGGTCGACCTTGTCAAAGGTCTTCGCAAAGTCAAGACATATCACGTCCACATGTGAGCTGTCTAGCAGTTGTTACAGTACCCAGTCGTAGTGATGTAGCAGCTACGTAAGGCAGCTTCTTCTGGGCGAAAGCCATGCTGCGTTCCAGTCAAGCGGTCCTTTTCCTCGAGGAAAGTGATGAGTTTTTTTCTGACAACTCGCTCCATGACCTTACTGATATGCGACGTCAGGGAGACTGGCCTAAAGTTTTTTGGCGTCCGCTCTCCTACCCCCTTTATGGATAGGGCATAGTGTGCCTTCTTTGAGCTCACTGGGTAGTATTCTGATAGCCAAGGAGCTTCTGAAGAGCATCTTCAGTGGAGTTGCTAAGGCCCGCTTACATGTTTTTAAGAGGACTGCTGGGAATCCATCACGTCCAGCAGCTGAGTCTGTTTTAATTTTATCTATGTCGTACACCACATCATCCTCCGTTAGATCTATGTGGTTGATTGTCACCATTTCTTCTTATAATGTTGTGGCATCAAAGAACTCCTCTGCCTTTGTTATTTGCATGTGCCTCAGTGGACATGTGAACACACTTTTGTCCTGTTCGTTCAGTATATCACATATCTCTTGATGATTCTCGGTTAATGGACTGTTTGTATGGAAGAGTGGCCCAATCTTGCAGTGTATCGAGGTAGTGTGTTTTGCAAATTTAAAGAATGCTTTAGGGATTTTTTTATGTTTTCTATGGCCCTGCTTTCTTTCTTTGCCCTCTCATTTTCATGGGAAAGTTTGAGTGTAATCTCGGTGTCAAGTAGTGCACGTTTCAAATAGGATTTCTTCTTGTTTTTGTTTTCTCGTTGTACATTTAGCTGATTTGAGAGCTTGGTTCTACGTCTCATAAGGATTTTCCTATCTCTGGGAATAACATGTTTGTGTCCGTTTTCCTTGTTCTCCAGGACAAAATTTTTGCATATAGTGTGTATCGTTGTCATGAAGTGTTGAAATTGTCTGTTGGTGTCTTGTGTGGCGGTGTTTTCGCTCCATGTTTGCTTCCGGATTTCTCTCTTGATCTTTTTCCAGTTAGTCTTGTAGAAGTTAAGGCTGGATAAAGTCCCGGTGCTTCTTGATAGTTTTGTCTCTGTTCGTTCTCTCGGACCACATATCATTAGTTCTACTAAGTTATGATCCGAGAAAATTGTTGGTGTCACCTTAACATTGTGGACAAGCACTTCGTTGTTTGTAAAAGAGATGTCCAGGTAATTTTCGCCTCTTGTTGGGAGGAGTACTGCTTGTTCCATATACAGACTGTGTGTGACGGCCAACAGGGATTCCGCCTGTCTCTGTTCAATTGACGTTATCCCAGGGAGGAGGTGGCCATCAGGCCATTTGACCTTTGGCAAGTTGAAGTCTCCCAGCAGTAGAATGATGAGACCCTGGTCAAGTTTGATGATACAACACGGCATATTCTAGGACGCTTCGCCCTAGGCGTACGCTGTGATAATGGTGAACAGTTCGTATCCTTCGCGGATGCCAATCATCTTATCGTCACCAACACCCGGTTCCAACTTCCTTGGCGTCACCTCGTCAAGTGGCGATCCGATGACGGAAGAACGGCCAATCAGATTGACTACATCCTGGTCAGATCTTGTTGGGCCAGCTTAGTGATAAACTCGAGTGCGTATCGAGGGGCTGATACGGGCAGTAAGCATGGGTCAGACCATACTCTTCTTCTAGCAACCCTTCGTCTGCGGCTGCAGGCGCAACCTCCTCCCAACCTCCAGAAAAGGATCGACTTCTCGCGACTCAAGCTCGATGATGGAAATGCCTTCCGGCCAGCGCTGCGAAACCGATTCCAAATGCTGAGTGACGGCGACGTTTGAGGTGGCCGGAGAGCATCTCGGGTCGACCCAAAGACGCCATCGAGAATGGATCTCCGGCGGAACTCTTGAACTCGCGGAGATGGCGACAGTGGCCGGAAACGATAGTGAACCCAATCTTCGAGATCTCCGACGTCGCATATCTCGGGCTATTCGGGCCGATCGGAATGCACACTGGCGTGAGTTTGCGGAGCAGGCGGAGAGGGAAGCTCCTGTGGTGACTCGCGCAAGCTCTACCAACTGGTGAAGTGGGCCAGCCGAAGCAGTACGGGTATCAGCGAGTCGATCCGTGATCGGAACAGAGTGGTCATTACTAATGTAAATGAGCGGCTAGTCCGATAGCGGGACCATTTCTCCGAGCTGCTCAACCACCCGCCACTACCCACGCCAACCTACGTGCAACCTTCCGGAGAAGAATACGGGTGTAGCACTGCCCCTCCAACTGTCGAGGAGGTACGTAGTGTCCTGACACATCTCCGGAACAACAAGGCGCCGGGCGAAGATGGCGTTCCAGCTGAGGTCTACAAAGCCGAGCCTGATGTCTTCGCATCTTTGCTCCACCGAGCCTTCTCCTCTGTGTGGGCGACGGAGCGGTTCCCTGGTGACTGGAGCGAGGCGACTCTCCTACCTTTCTTCAAAAAAGGCGACAGGAAACTGTGTTCCAACTACAGGGGTATCAGTTTAATTGACGTTGCTGCCAAAACTTTCGCAATCCATCTGCTGAAGAGGTTCCAGGCCATCCGAGATGTCCCTACCCGTCCTTCACACGGGGTGGCGTTGATCAAATCTTCAATCTCCGGCGTGTCATGGAGCAACGGTGGGCGCATCAGCAACCTACCATCCTCTGCTTCATCGAATTTGCAGATGCCTTCGACTCGGTAGATCGGGAAGCCCTATGGCGTATAATGCAGGCGGACGGCATCCCAGTGAAGCTGCTTCGTCTAATACACGGCTACTACCGGTCGACTCGGGTTCGTGTGAGTGTCTATGGTGGGGAGACGGAGTCGTTCGATATTTGGACCGGTGTTCGGCAGGGGTGTGCGCTATCGCCAACTCTCTTTAACTACGTCATTGACTACACTCTCAACACAGCGCTCCCGGATTACCGGGGCCTGGAGGTTGGGAGAGGACTCGTGGTGACGGACCTGGCCTACGCGGATGACATCTTGCTGATGGCCGCTAACGGGACAGATGTAGAAGGTGCTCTTGAAAGTCTGTACACTGCAGCCGCCGCTGTTGGTCTACAAATCAATGACGCCGAGTCGAAAGTCATGACGTCACTGGTC
>OZ024742.1:114482938-114497938 GCA_964016885.1 Eledone cirrhosa
TTTTGGATATATATAATGCCCCTTGATTGTAGAGGTAATTCAGTTGAATTGACTCGACTGCTATTTCTAGCTGTCGATAATCCTATTCACGCTACTGGGCTGACGGGGTACGATGTCTGTTTTTTTTATAAAATGCAACACGTGGTTCGAGTCATTCGTAGATTTGCATTTGATGTGCAAACGCAGATGGTTGGATATTCTCCTTTGGTGATCATCCAGGATTTGACCGCTGTGATTTACTGGTTATTTGGTGAAATATATTTTTTTATTTAAAGAAATATATACAAAGGAGATTAATTACTTTAAAAGGTATCTATATTTGAAGTTCTAGTTAAACTATAATTAGTTAGTTACCTACATAGCTATGTGTGCTTACACACTTTACAAATTATTCCCTGACATTGTTTCATGTGTTTATTTTATATATATATATATATATGTGTCAATCTACTTCTAGTTCATATAAATATATATATATGAGCGTCTTCTGATATTATTTCTGGCAAAATGATTACAACAATATGACCCTCTCCAAGTATAACAATATTTGTTTCGACAAAGCAAATTCATCGCATTCATATATATATATATATATATATATATATATATATATATATATATATATATATATATATATATATATATATATATATATATATATAAATATATATGAATGCGATGAATTTGCTTTGCGATATTTTTGATATGAAATTGTCTGTCGAAACAAATATTGTTAAACTTGAGAAGGGTCATATTGTTGTAATAATTTTGCCAGAAATAATAACAGAAGACACTCACTGTTTTGTTTGTTTTCGCTTCTGTATCTTTAATATCTTCATAGTTAATTCATTTGGTCCTGAATGGTTATCATTGACTGACCAACAGTCAAAAATACAGATATATATACATATATATATAGTCTAACAAAGTTCTTTTGTTGCACATCTGCAACATCATCAGTCATACTATTATGTGTCCAACTGTTGTATTGTATATCTACGTCATTTTTATTTTATTTGTTTACTTATTTATTTATTTTTGTCTTCTTCTCTGCGCATGCGTTTACGTGTATGTATAGTGTTTGGTGTGGATGTTTGTGTTTGGGGTACTGTGTTTTTTGTTGTTGTATTCTATCTTTGTTTATTAATGTGTGTTTATATGTGTTTGTTGTTATTGTTCTTGTGTATATATATGTTTATTTATTTAATTATTTATATTTCTCGTAAGTCAGTATTGTTTGTTTGGGTGTTGTTGTTATTCCATTCATTCTTTCTGTTTAGCTTTGGCTTTTTAAGCTCTATTTCGTTTGCCTCTCTGATTTGGCTACATGCTGGGTCATTTCTATGTCTAGATATTATTTTAATTTCTATGTTGTCTATGTTGCCGTCATGTTGGTGTCTGGTGTGTTCGTATAGTACTGAACCGTTCTTTCGTCCTTTTAATTGCCCACAGTGTTGGTCTATCCTTTCTCATATTTTTCGAGCTGTCCCGCCTGTGTATGTTGTTGTCATGTTTCTGAAACTAACCTCTGGACATATTATGTTATAGACTACATTTATAGTTTTACAGTTTATCTGGGGCTTTACTCTACATATACCACATTTCCTATTAATGCAGTGTGTTTATATATATACATGTATATTTATACATTAATAAAATAATGAATAAACAAAGAAATAGTTCCTTATATTAAAAAATTCATCATGTTACGATCGTTTCTAGGATATATATATTAGTGTTGGTATGCATATCCTATAGATCTATGTAAAATGTTTACAAACTTTAAGAGGGAATATACATACCTACACATATATATGATGTCTTAAGAAATAATGATTATTTCTGAAGACAGCATATATATGTGTAGGTATGTATATTCCCTCTGATAGTTTGTAAACATTTTACATAGATCTATAGGATATGCATACCAACACTAACATGTATATTCTAGAAACGATCGTAAAATGATGAATTTTTTAATATAAGGAACTGTTTCTTTGTTTATTTATTATTTTATTAATTTATCTTGACTCTGTTTTCCGTTATTATTCACCGAAAAAATTTTTTTAATACATCTTCTCTTTTCATGATATTCGGATTACATTGAGTTCTTCATACGGATTGGACACTACCGTACCTTTTGGTAGATTTATCTACATATATATTTATATATATATATATATATATATATATATATATATATATATATATATAGTTTTAATATAGATGAGATTCTACAGGACTAGAACGGTTTCATTGTTTAGAAATCATCAGGAATCTGCAATGTATTGAGTACCTTACTTACTGTGGTTACCTCCGATTCAACCCGGAATAACGTACCTATATATATATATATATATATATATATATATATATATATATATATATATATATATATATATATATGCATACTATATCTATACTGACGCACACGATATAATGTTCACATATATTTGATTATTTCCATATAGAGGTCTACATTAGGGAACATGTAATATTATACATGATAGCAAATGTACCTACCATGTCATGTATTGGTATTTAAATATGATACCATCTTAGTGTATGTTACGAACGCAAACACACACGCGCACACACACACACACACACACACACACATATATATATATATATATATATATAGGACATAGATGAGTAAGCAAGTGATCATCCTGTAGTAGTGTGAACATTAAATATCGAAAAAAAAAATATTTTGAACTGTTGCCTAATATTAGAACCATATCATTTTGGAATGATGCCTACAAATATAGAATTCATTACACTGTAAAATAAATGTAAAAATATCTAATTCACGCAGAGTATAATTTATTCAGACCACTATACACGGATGAATTTAATCCAAGTATCCTACAAAAGTTTGCCTAGAAAATGTTTTCTCATTGCTCTGTTGTCGAAGTACTGTATCACATTAGCTCTGCACTTACTAATAAGTAGTATTAATAAATACAAACCCTGGCTTGATTTTCTTTTTAATTGTGACGAATTTATTAATGATGTGACAGTATCAACGCCACGCCTATTTTCATTTGGTCTCCTCCTATTCCTCTTCCCCTCGGTCTTTCTCTCTCACTCATTTTCATGTTATCTACTTACATAAC
The DNA here is from genome assembly GCA_964016885.1 of Eledone cirrhosa. NCBI lineage: Eukaryota > Metazoa > Mollusca > Cephalopoda > Octopoda > Eledonidae > Eledone > Eledone cirrhosa. The sequence goes on from OZ024742.1 coordinate 114,486,058, forward strand.
TGTCTATCTATCTATATATCTATCTATCTATCTATCTATGTATCTATCTATCTATCTATCTATCTATCTATCTATCTATCTATCTATCTATCTATCTATCTATCTATCTATCTATCAACACCACCACAACAACACCAACACACAAAAATAACCACAACAAACACATTCCCACCCAACCCCACTCCACCTAAAACCACTGCACAATCACATACAGACACAACAGCTCCCCAAGACATACCCCTCCCCAATCACACAGACCATACAACAGATGAGGCTATCTCGCCATCACCCAGTGAAGACGAGGGAGAACCCCATCGCTCGAAAAGAAAGAAAAGACATCACAAAAGCAAAAAACCAGCAAACACTACCACAAACATACAACCACCAACACAAACAACAAAAATATCACAAACAAAACCCGCACCTCCTGAAAACAAAATACCTACAACAAAACGAAAGCACACACAAGAACTACAGACAAAAACAAACACAACACAAGAAAATTACACTTACACTTACATAAACACTGAAAACAAAACACTAATGGAGACCATCACGAACGACCCTTCGGTTTTCACCGAAGGGAAAACTTTCGCCCACTCTATAAAAAATAGCAAAAAACTGAACCTATAACTGATTAGGGTCCCTATACAAACTTATAGGTCCCTAAAAGAAACATTTGAGAAGGATGTGGGGAATTCCTGCGTGAAACCACTCAACCGCGTCCTTCTCAAATGCCTCCTCACCCCAGACACCCACATCCCACCAGACCCCACCCCACCAAACATCTGCGTCCCCACACCGCCGGAAACTGCCACCCATCCAGACAACCCCTCCAACACCCCCATGGAAATCGTGCGGCCTGGTCCCCAGGAGGCGAAGGGTGAGTGATCTCTTTTCCTCTTTTAACTTTTCAGCACCAACATGGCCAATATAAGAGTTGGATGTGTGAACGTACGCGGCCTGGGGATGCCCTGGAAACAGGGCAAACTCTTAAACGACCCCAGGTCGCACAGTTTGGATGTGGTAGCCATTTGCGAGTCCAGGATCCACGGCGAGCGACAGCTGGCCCCCATCTCCGATGACTTTGAGATATACGCATCTCTCTGTCAACCGGGGGGTGGGGCGGAGTTGCCGTTTTGCTGCGGAAGCACCTGGGCCTCGTAACACAGACGGTACATCTGGACCCGGAGGGTCGACTGGTGGTCCTAGACGTTGACGGTAGTGAAGGTGGAGCGTTCAGGCTGGTGGCCGCATATGCCCCATCCGGGACACCGCGGCCAGACTTCTTCAAACGTCTAGAGACTTTTCTGGGAACGTCCCGCTCCTTGCTTTTAGTGGGGGACTGGAATGGAATCCTAGATGCACGTTGGGACTATGTGGGAGCATGTCCCGATAAAGGGGGGTGTAACCGCCTCAAACAATTAATCGACCGATTTGACCTGGCCGATATATATCGACTAGATTTTCCGACTGCGCCACTGTGGATGTGGAGTAATCGTAGCGGAACATCTAGATCGTACCTAGATAGGGTTCTAGTTAGAAATAAGGATAGGGACATGTTAAGCTGTCCACAAATGTTCATGGTTGCCTATTCAGATCACAAACTAGTGACCTGCATGGCCAACCTTGATAGAACCCATAGACAAGGACCCGGCTACTGGAAGCTGAACTTGTCGTTACCGACAAGCAAAGCCTACAGTAGACGGATTAGCACTTTAGTTAAACAGCACTTGACAGGGGCCATTGTCAACAACAGATGGTGGTACTCTCTCAAGAGGGCAGTTAGATTAGACTCGATAGCTTTTAGTAAAGAATTAGCGTTAGATAGAAATAGAACCGAGAAGGAACTGGTAGATACAGTAGAAGAGGCAATTAGAAGTGGCAACGTAGCCAGCGTGCTAGCAACGAGAACGGCCTTGGACCAGTTCTTCGACGCAAGGCACGAGGGCTGCGTTGTCAGAAGCAAAATACGTGCTCTGGGAAACGAGGGAGCCAAAGCTGTTAGCTGGGCCCGAGTGACGGAGGCAAAAAGTGGCAACAAGTCCACGATTCGGTCTTTGAAGGACCAAAACGGACGCGTGATACGTGAGCCGAAGCAGATGTGTACGGCTTTTCAGCGGCACTTTGCTCGGCTGTTCGGGGGGAGCGGCGCGCCGGGAGAGGCTATGGATTTCGGTCCATACCTCGACGGCCTACCGTGACTCTCGGACAGCGAGGCGAAGTTCTGCGAAAAGCCGATTTCAGCCACTGAGATAGGGGACGCGCTGAGCCAATGCGGCAAACGCAAATCTCCAGGTCTCGACGGTCTACCCTACGAATTTTACGTAGCAATGCCGGACTTATTCTCCGGTCTCCTGGAAGCGGTCTACTGCAACTGGCAACAGAACAGGAGAATTCCCAGTTCTGTAACCGGGGGCGTGGTCACACTAATCAGGAAGGACGAGAATAAGGGGGATGACATAGGCAACTTCCGGCCCATAACTCTGCTAAACACAGAGTTACAGATTTTGGCCAAGGTGTTGGCAAAGAGGCTGGCGCTTGTCGTCGAGAACCTGGTGGGAGAAGCGCAGACATGCGCAATCCCGACCAGGTCCATACACGACAACCTCCACCTCATGCGATACATCATAGAGAGGGTAGGGTGTAAACCCGGCTTCGGTGGGGCCCTGATCAACTTGAATCAGTCTAAGGCTTTCGATAGGGTTGACCATCGTTACCTGGATGCGGTGCACGAGGCGGCAGGCTTCGGACCCGTGTTCAGGGGCTGGATTGCTGCAATGCACAACAGCAACATCTGCTCAAGGGTCAAGGTGAACGGTTACCTCTCGGAGCCGTTCCATATTACGCGATCCATTCGACAGGGATGCCCTCTCTCCTCCCTTCTGTACGTACTGACTCTCGAGCCACTACTGCGGAAGCTGGAGCTATTGCAGGGCATCCCTCTGGAACCGGGACTTCGGAAAGCGGCGTCGGCCTACGCCGACGACGTGACAGTAATGGTGTCGAGCGCCTCGCAAATCGAGGAAGTCGGCACCTTACTGAAGGAATACGAAAGTCTCACAGGAGCGAAGCTGAACCGGGACAAGTCTATCGGTTTGCAACTCGGATCGTGGAGAGGCAGACCGATGCCTTCCGATGGCGTCGTCGGACGCTGGACGGAAGGACCGGTAAAGCTGCTCGGGGTCCGGTTTGGTCCGGACCTCCAGGTGGAGAAGAACTGGAACGAAGTGACGGCCAAGGTGTTTGCACTCACCCAAAAGTGGGCCGAGTGCAAACTATCCTTGAAAGGTCGAGCGGAGGAGGCGAACACTTTTATAGCGTACGCCATTTACTACCGCTTGACCGTCGTGCCTTGTCCAGCCAAAACGCTCGCCAAAATGGAGCGCGCGCTCTTCCGATTCCTTTGGAAGAGGCGAGCTCCTTTGGTGAGAAGATCCATCTGCTGCCAACACCCTTCTAACGGAGGGCTGGGGATGCCGTGGTTGACGATGCGCAAACACGCGCTCAGGCTGCGGCATCTCTACGTATTCCTGACCGGACAACTGGTGTGGGCCCCGTTCGTGAGGCGAGCCTTCCCACGACTCGTCTCGCTGACCGAGCTGCAGTCCTGGGTCAAGCAGAGACCGAGGAAAATGGGCGACTGGCACATCGAATGTGCTCAGGCGCTCACAGCCCTCTGGCAGGCGGACCCGGAGATCAGTGGAGACTCCACTTCGTCATTCTATAGAGGGTTGGTCTGCAGCAAGTGCGACGACGCGCTCGGTGAAACTCTAGGCGTAGAGGAAGATGAACTGGCCAGTCTGTTCGGTAGGACCTTCCGCCCGGGACCGATGGACAACTTCCAAAAGTCCCTGGCCTGGCAGTGCTACCGAGGAGCTCTACCAGTTCGAGACAAGCTCTACAGACATGGGCGCCCGGGCAGGAACCCTGCAAAAAATATCTGTCCGAGGTGCGTGCGAGACGAAGAAACCGTCGCGCACGCATTCATACACTGCCCGGGCGTCACTGACCTGTGGGGCTATGTAGAACGACTATTGTCGCGGGTGGGACCAATCCAGTTGACCACCGAGTCCATTGTCATGATCAAACCGCCACCCTCCTTCAAAAACGAAGGAGAGGCAGTTTTCCTTTGTGTGATAGCTATGGCGAAAGAGGTTGTATGGTGGACAAGGTTGAAAGGGCTGAGGTCAGACACCTTTCTCTCCGGCCAACAACTGATTCTTTTTTTCAAATACCACTTTGGAAGAAGAATCAGGATGGAGAGAGAGGTGCTGTACCCCAGCAAGTTTTATGAAAGGTGGGTGAAAGTGGCGAGAATGGCCAGAGTGAATGGGCCTTCTCTCTATATCAGCCTGTAGGTTGAGGAAAAGGAGGAGGAGAGGAAAGGAGTACAAGCTCTTCGTACTCCTGGAGATGAGGGTTGCACATTTTTTTTTCGGGGGTATGTGTTACCCATATAAACTGTCTCCCTCTATTGGGGAAAATCGACTAACTTTTAAATTCCATCTGTGATAACATTTTACACGTTTTTATTGTATGTAAACTTCCCCCTTTGTATTTGTCCCCTTCTTTTGTGCCCCTGTGGCTAATAAAGAAATATATCTATCTATCTTCTATATGTCTATCTATCTATCTCTCGTTCTGTCTAACGTGTGGAATATCGCCGGTAAGTTTGTTGTTAATTTCTATGCAAAAAACCGATCTAATTGTTTGAAAAAAATACAACACTTTGTAGATTAACCCCCAAGCTGAATTGTCAGCTGGGTGGAAATCCCATTTTTCGCCCCTGTAGGGGCGAACATTTTATTTAAAAGTTTGTTTTAAAATATCAAATTTTACAAAGTAAAAAAAACTTGAGCAACACTAGAACGCTGGAGAACGTTAATAGAGAAAAGGGAGAGAAAGAGGCAGATATTAACGTTATATCTGCTTGGACGTTGCCATAGATACTGTCACAAAAGAAAAAAATATATCAACATTTGAAAATGTTACAATTTCTACCGCCGAAGCGGAGAAAAATGACAATAACACACGGGAAAACACGGCAAAAAAACCCATTGACATACATACACATGAAAAAGACATCAACAACTCTACAGATACATCTACACATAAAATGTCCAACAACGATAACATCATTATTAACAACAACATCACACAAAAAAAGAAAATGTCTTTCGCTGACACAGTCAACAAGAAACAAGATTTTATAAATCTTGATATCTCCAACGCAAGAGATATGCTCCAGCAAGGGAGAAAATTTGTAACTTTCGAAGAAAGAGGTGGGTTTAGAATTAAATCACCCCTTGAAATAAAGGAAGACACAAACCGCCGATCAGTCACTTTTAGGACTGTGTCAAATTCGTCAAGAAAACCGACATTTGTTAATCAGTCAGATATAGAAGATTCTTTCAAGGAGATTCTAGGAAATGTCGATTTTCTCCAGCGAGGAAAACAGTACGGAAGTGTTTCCGTACTGTTTAAAAGCAAGGCACTGGCCCCAAAAAACTCTGTGACACCAATAGTGTCAAAAGCATACACCTTTTTCCCTACATACATGGGGAAAAGGACACAACAAATAAAAATAAAAAACATACCTCCAAGCATTAACATCTGGTGGATCTTGGCTGGCTTCGTAGAGCCAGAAACTGACATAATACTTTCGATACGAAAATCCATTCGACAAAGGTGAGCGGGCACCGATTTGGAGATTCTGTTACAAATGAAACCGGAGAGAATCTCCAAAATACCCGAAAGAGTCGTTATTGATAATAACAACAAAATAAACATTTCGGTAGAAGGAAGAAAATTTCACTGCTTTCGCTGTGGTAGTACATCTCACCTAAAAGCCTCTTGTCCACAAACACACAACAGCAACATCATAAAAAAAACGCTATTACCAACACCAACACCAAAACAACCACCACCACCACCACAAGTACAACGACAGACGAAACGAGCAACCACACCAAAACAAACAGACACTCAACCAACAACAACAGAAAAAACAGAGACAACACCCCTGAAGAACACATCCCCACTCCATCCCACTCCATCAAACACTACCACAAACACACATACCGAAACACCACCACCACCACACAACATACCCTTACCCCACACACCTGACGATGATTATTCATCGACGGATGAAGCTGCTTCTCCTTCTTTAAGTGAAGAAGAGGGAGAACCGCGGAAATCCAAAAAACAAAAAAAGAGACACCACAAAACCCCCAAAACTCCAATCACCAACACCAACACACAACCACAGACACAAACAACAACACAAACAACACCACAGTCAAACATCCCCCTATCAGCAAAACCAGCACCAACACCACCCCAAACACAAGCACCCACAATAAAAAGAAAACTCCCGGATGAACAACAAACTAAAACAATACAACAAAAACACAAACAACAATACGCATACATCAACACAAACAACAAGAGTTTGATGGAGGTCATCTCCCAAAACCCCAAGGTGGAGACGGAGGGCAAAACTTTCGTCAAGGCAGAATCGTCTCCACACCTTAAACTTATAAGGGTTTCTATGGAAACCTATAAAGACCTGAAAATTAAATTTTCACAGGACGTGGGCAACCCCTGCCACAAACCCATCAACTGCGTCTTGTTGAAAGGTTTCCCCACCCCACCCAACACCCCATCCAGCACCCAAATGGAGATTGAACAACCCGATCTGCAGGAAACGAAAAAGTAAGTGCACCTTTCGTCCTTTTTCTCCAACTTTTCTTCACCAACATGGCTGGTTTACGAGTTGGAACCGTGAATGTGCGTGGCCTAGGGATGCCCTGGAAACAGGGCCAACTTTTAAACGACCTTAGGTCACACAGTCTGGATGTGATAGCCATCACCGAGTCCAGAATCCATAACAGGCAGCAACTAACCCCCATCTTCGACGACTTTGAGATCTACGCATCTCTCTGTCAGCCAGGAGGTGGAGGTGGAGTGGCTGTTATGTTTCGGAAGAACCTGGACGTCGGAGTACAGCAAGTACACTTGGACCCGGAGGGTAGACTGGTAGTCGTAGACGTGAACAGTATCGGAGGTGGAGCCTTCAGACTGGTGGCCGTTTATGCCCCGACCGGGCAATCGCAATCACGGCCAGACTTCTTTAAGCGTCTAGAGTCTTTTCTGGGAAAGCCCCGTTCCTTACTTTTAGTGGGGGACTGGAATGGTATCCTAGATACACGATGGGACTATGTGGAAGCATGTCCCAGTAGAGCGGGTGCAACAGCCTCACAACTTTAATCGGCCAATTCCAAATTGCCGATAGGTATCGACTGGATTTCCCGACTGCACCACAGTGGACGTGGGTAAACCGAAGTGGGACATCTAGATCGTATTTAGATAGGTTCTTCATTAGAGAAAGGGACAAGGATATGTTAAGCTGTCCACGAATGAACATGGTTCTCTATTCAGATCACAAGTTAGTCGTCTGCTTAGTCAACCGTGATAGAATACATAGACAGGGTCCCGGATACTGGAAGCTGAACGTGTCGTTGCCGGCACGTAAAGCTTATAGTGAACGGATAAGTAAACTAGTCAAGCAACAGTTAACGGGAGCCATCGTCAACAATAGATGGTGGTACTCTCTCAAGAAAGCAATTAGAATAGAATCGATATGGTATAGCAGAGAGTTAGCCTTAGAGAAAAACAGAATAGAAAGAGAACTAGTAGCCAAGGTAGAGGAGGCACTTAGAAGTGGCAACGCGGCTAGAGTGTTAGCGTCGAGAACGGCACTGGACCAGTTCTTCGATGCGAAACACGAAGGCTGCGTGGTCAGAAGCAAAACACGTGCTCTAGGAAACGAAGGAGCGAAACCTGTCAGCTGGGCCCGAGTGGCGGAGGCAAAAAGTGGCAACAAGTCCACGATTCGGTCTTTGAAAGACCAAAACGGACGCGTGCTACTTGACCCCAAGCAAATATGCGCGGCCTTTCAGCGGCACTTTTCGCGACTGTTTGAGCAGAACGACGGTGAGCCGAACGGGGCAATGGACTTTAGTTCATACCACGACGGCCTGCCGCGTCTCTCGAACACGGACGCCGAGTTCTGCGAAAGACCGATCACGGACACTGAGATACGGGACGCTCTCGTCCGCTGCGAGAAACGCAAGTCACCCGGTCTAGATGGTCTACCCTACGAATTTTACATAGGCATGCCGGACTTGTTCTCTGGCGTCCTCGAAGCCGTCTACTGCAATTGGCAGCAGAACGGGAGAATTCCCAGTTCTGCAGACAAGGGCGTAGTAACGCTGATCAGGAAAGACGAGAACAAGGGGGACGAAATTAACAACTTCAGGCCCATAACTCTGCTCAACACAGAGTTAAAGATTTTGACCAAGGTGCTAGCGACGAGATTGGCGCTTGTCGTCGAGAACCTGGTAGGGAAAGCGCAAACGTGTGCAATCCCGACCAGGTCCATACACGACAACCTCCACCTCATGCTATACATCATAGAGAGGGTGGGTAGTAAACCCGGCTTCGGTGGGGCTCTGATCAACTTGGATCTGTCTAAGGCATTCGATAGGGTCGACCATCGATACTTGGAAGCGGTTCTCAAGGCGGCCGGTTTCGAGGGTCAAGGTGAACGGGGGTCAAGGTGAACGGCTACCTATCGGAGCCGTTCGCAATCACGCGTTCCATTCGACAAGGATGCCCTCTCTCCTCCATTATGTATGTATTGACTCTAGAGCCACTACTGCGGAAATTGGAGCTGTTGCAGGGCATCCCCCTAGAACCGGGACTGCGCAAAGCGGCGTCGGCTTATGCCGACGACGTGACAGTAATGGTGTCGAGCACGTCGGAAATCGGGGTGATCGGCAACATACTGAAAGAATACGAAACGCTGATGGGAGCAAAACTAAACCCAGACAAGTCTGTCGGTTTGCAACTCGGTACGTGGAGAGGCAAACCGATGACATCCGACAGCGTCGTTGGACGCTGGACGGACGGACCGGAGAAATTGCTCGGGGTCTGGTTCGGTCCAGACCTCCAGGTGGAGAAAAACTGGAACGAGGTCACGGCCAAGGTGTTTGCACTCACTCAGAAGTGGGCAGAGTGCAAACTGTCCTTGAAAGGTCGAGCGGAGGTGGCGAACACTTTCATAGCGTCGGTCATCTACTACCGCTTGACTGTCGTGCCTTGTCCCCGTGAACACCTCGCCAAGATGGAACGCATACTCTTCCAGTTTCTGTGGAAGAAGCAGGCCCCGCTGGTGAGGAGATTCGTCTGCTGTCAGCACCCTTCCAACGGAGGGCTGGGAATGCCGTGGCTGATGATGCGCAAACATGCGCTGAGGCTGCGGCATCTCCAGGTATTCCTCACCAACCCCTAACCGGTGTGGGCACCGTTTGTGAGACAGGCTTTCCCACAGCTCGTCTCGCTAACGGAGCTGCAGTCCTGGGTGAAGACAAGACCGAAAACGATGGGCGCCTGGCACATTGAATGCGCTCAGGCGCTCACAGTCCTCTGGCAAGCGGGCGCAGCAATCAGTGGAGACTCCACTTCGACATTCTATAGAGGGATTGTACGTTACAAGGGCGACGACGTGCTCGGAGAGACTCAGGGCGTCGAAGACGATAAGCTCACCAGTATGTTTGGTAGGACTTTCCGCCCGGGACCTATGGACAACTTCCAGAGGTCCCTGGCCTGGCAGTGCTACCGAGGAGCTCTACCGGTCCGTGACAAGATCTACAGGCACGGAGGCCCTGGCAGGGATCCTTCCAAGAGGACGTGTCCAAGATGTGCGCAGGACATTGAAACAGTTCTGCACGCAATTGTACACTGCCCGGGCGTAAGCGACCTGTGGAACTATGCAGAACAACTGCTGTCGCGTATGGGACAAATACAGTTGACTGCCGAGTCCATAGTAAGGATCAAACCGCCAGACTCTTTCAAAAACGAAAGAGAGGCGGTTTTCCTCTGTACGGTGGCTATGGTGAAAGAAGTTATATGGTGGACGAGGTTGAGAGGACTGAGGACAGATGCCTTTCTCTCCGGACAACAATTGATTCCCTTCTTTAAGTATCACTTTAGAAGGAGAATCAGGGTGGAGAGAGAGGCACTGCACCCCAGTAAATTTACTGAAAGGTGGGTGAATGAAGCGAAAATGGCCCGAGTGATTGGGCCTTCTCTGTTTATAAGCTTGTAGGTTGAGGAAGAGAGCAAAAGGAAGAAAGGAGCACTTGCACAACACGCTCCTCGAGTTGAGGGTTGTTCTATCGACGGGGTATTAAACAACTCATTTGTGGCGCCTCCCCCCAATTGGGGATTTCGATTGTTGAAATTGTTTGTTTTTTATATTTTTTACACGACTGTATGTAAAATCCCCGGCATGTCTTTGTATTGTCCCCTTTCTTGTTGCGCCCTTGTGGCTAATGAAGAAATCTATCTATCTATCTCCACACAAATATGATTGCAGCTGTATCTTTACGTAAAGTTGAGTTGTTGATGAAATTATTTTGTGAACAACAATATATACTAAGATTATTTCCGAAAATCACTGTCTAGGTGCATTGAGTTAAACACTTCATGGAATACACACACACACACACACACACACACACACACACACACACACACACACACACACACACACACACACACACACACACACACACACACACACACACACACACACACTCACACACACACACACACACACACACGCACATATATATATATATATATACAATACTTACATGTAAATAAAAATAATTAATTCTGAATAAATAATTACTGTTGTAATTATTTATACTAAACTCGTCCTATGGACTGATTGCTCTTACTCTTGGATATTTCCACTTAACGTCTACTTTAATATATATATGTATATATATATATATATATATATATATATTTCCACAATGCTTCAAGCAAATACTCTCTCATATATATATATATATATATATATATATATATATATATATATATATATATATATATACTTTAGGGATGTGTACCACGGCATCATTTTTTAATCTCCTCAATCCTTTTCTTCCTTCTAACTCTCCCCTCACCTAACCCACATACTGAAACATTTCTTCTCGCAAAACCCCCAACAAAATGAAGTAAGATGACCACAATATATGAATGAGAGTTGATATGAATGTTCTCTAAATTATAGCATATCATTCTCTAATACCATAACAGAAGTCCGACGAGCTTTTGATTCCAGAGTCGGGATTATCGATAGTGATTGACTCTGGAGTTGAACAATCACGAAACGCGCGATGTATTCTTCTCAGCTGGGGCGGATATATCTATAAGGCTACATGTCCGATCTGTTTTGTTTTTTATGATGCTATCTGGTCTGTTGGCAGAGATTTCTCGGTCGGTTATCTAAGCATATCCAACAAGATGCACACGTTGCCATTGCCCATAACTTTTCTTGATTGATGTTCATACCATGTGTTAGATGTTTGGACGTAATGAGAGAGGCCGAGCATATAGTGCATATTTACGGCGATGCGGTTCTGTCTTTCGATATAGTCAGTTTTCGACAGCTCGGGACACGCGGAGATAACATGACCTACCATTTTTTCATGTTTGTAGCATATTCTGCATAGAGAGCTCGTCCTATCTTTTACTCTGCTCTGCTTGTAGGCTCGGGTATTTAGAGATTGGTCTTGTGCAGCGAGTAAGAATCTCTCAATCTCTGATTTCAAACCAGCACTTCTGAGCCAGGATAGTGAGCCATGCTGATCGATATAATATTTCAGTAAATCGTTCTGGGAATCTACTATGTACTTGCTTTGCCTTCCGTTCACGGTCTACTGTTTAGACTATCTTTGCTTTGATCTTCACATCCATAGCTATCTGTGCAGCAATCTGTTCTTGATTTTCTATGGGTATG
>OZ024742.1:114502938-114512938 GCA_964016885.1 Eledone cirrhosa
CGAACCACGCGAAAAGTGAGAGAGAAAATGATTTCACAACGGGTCAGACGGGAGGAAGTGAGAGAGGTGGAGTAGCAGAGAGTGAGTGAGTGAAAGTGTGAGGAAGAGGTCAGCCGAGAGAGTATGTGACCAGCAGAGCGGGTGAATGTAACGAAGAGGTACAAGGGGAAAGAAGGGGGAGAGAGAAAGAGGATAGCAGTAAGGTGATAGAAAAAAGACAAACCACAGCGAGGAGAATAATTATATATGAATGATAAAAAAAATGTGCTGCGTTGTTGCGTGTGTGATACATATGAATGAAAATCGACCCGGAAAGGGTCAGTCCATCATCGGTGATCTGCTGACTATCATTGGTATTTCTTCGCATCATAGACGTATATATATATATATATATATATATATATATATATATTTATATACTCCTTCATTACCCGGGAGTTACAATCCCTAGATATAATGATATATATATGTTTATGTATATATATATATGTTTATAGATATGTGTGTATATATTTGTGTGCATATATGTGTATATATATATATGTGTGTATATATGTATGTATATATGTATGTATGTTTATGTGTATATATTTATATATATATATATATTTATATATGTATATTTATATATTTATATATATATATATATATATATATATATATATATATATATATATATATATATATATATATATATATATATGTATATATATTATTTATGTAAGCGGACGCTACTTGATTTAGGAGCCGCAGAAACCCATATACTGTATTCTACCAACCTTCCAGGGGTCTGGGTAAATTTTCAATACGCGAATTACTTGATCGTTTTTTTTTTGGCTATGCGAATGAATATTTAACCATCATCTCAGTGTGTTTGGCCTTCACCGTTTGTTATAGCTCTGGTTCATTTGAATCACTGAGCACTTGCCGCACATCTCGGAGGTTGTTTTTCGTTATTTCGTGGGCCGAAATACGAATCTCGATAATTTATCTTTGTATTATTCTCCAGACTCTAGCTATTGACCAGTTAATTTTCTTCATTTTTTAGTTAATTCTATTGACTGATGAATAGCTTATGTTAATTTTAACCCTTCTGTTGAGAACTATATTCGATTTGTGATGTTTTTGCATTATTGCCAAAATATACACAACTGAATTCATTCGCCTGATATAGGGTTTGCCTCCCTTGCCGATCTCCACGTGGGGTCAGCAATAGTGAGTCCTTTTATTAACATTGAACTAAAACCTGTTGAGAATGTGGCTTCCTTGTTCAATCATCTTACCAGAAGCCTGACATTATTTATGTAAGCGGACGGTACTTGATTTAGGAGCCGCAGAAACCCATATACTGGATTTTACCAACCTTCCAGGGGTTCGGGTAAATTTTCAATACCCGAATTACTTGATCGTTTTTTTTTGGCCATGCGAATGATTGTTTAACCATCATCTCAGTGTGTTTGGCCTTCAACGTTTGTTATAGCTCTGGTTCATCTGAATCATTTAGCACTTGCCGCACATCTCGGAGGTTGTTTTTCGTTATTTCGTGGGCCGAAATGCGATTCTCGATAATGTATGTATGTATATATATATATTAAACACACCGAGCATTATAATAAATATTCGGTAAATCCATACGTACATATATATATGTGTGCATGTATGTATATATATATATATATATATATACATACTACTGTACGCCTGTATATATATATGTATGTACGTGTACTTATATTTAAGTAACATCCGTACTAAGAGTGGGAAATTAAATTTCGTTTCATTTTTTCCATTTATCGTTTTCGGTGCACCCGGCCGATTAACCCACTCGATATGCAAATTGGGCTACTCAGCCGTTAATATGCATAAGGTAAATATATACATTTCAACAATCTGGCAGGAAGGTATACGTTGCTGAGGATAACTAATAAGCTTGAAACTAGTACAGCGTTCCTTTGTCAGTGTTGAACAAACGAGCAACAATAGTTGCTGGACACTACGGCTTAATACGTGATGTTTGTTTACAAACAAACCGAGCATTATAATAAATGTTCGGTGAATCCATACGTACATATATATATATGTGTGCATGTATGTATATATATATATACATACTACTGTACGTCTGTATACATATATGTATGTACGTGTACATACTTATATTTAAGTAACAGCCGTACTAAGATTGGGAAATGAAATTTCGTTTAATTTTTTCCGTTTATATATATATATACACACGCATACACACACACACCTATACATATACACATATATATATACACATATACATACATATATATATATATATATATACATATATATATATATATATATATATATATATATATATATATATATATATATATATATATATATATATATATATATATATATATATACATATATATATATGTATATATATATTATATATATATATGTATATATATATATATATATATGTATGTATATGTGTATATATATATGTCCACAGGAGAGGAATACGTTGCATGAGGAGCTTAGGGATGTAAAATCACGTGTTAGTTGGAGTCTTTCTCAGATGAAGGATCAGTGGTGGAGTGAGAAGGCTGGTGAGATACAAACTGCGTCTGATTCCAATAACACAAAGCTGTTGTACAGTCTCTTGCGTGAGGTTTATGGACCGTCTTCTTCTCTGGTGACACCGCTTCGCAGCAAGGATGGCAAAGTACTTCTTCGTGACTCACAGGGAATTCTACGAAGGTGGCGAGAGCACTTTGATGATCTTTTGAATCAGCCGTCTGTCGTCAGTGAAGATTTCCTCAATCTCATTCCAGAAAGTCTTGTGAAAGTAGCTCTCGCAGAACCTCCGACGCTTGTGGGGGTTGCAGTGGCTATTTCGAAGCTGAACAGTGGAAGATCTCCAGGTATGGATGGCATACACACTGAGCTCCTACAATATGGTGGTGAGAGACTCCTGCAACATCTTCACTCTTTGTTTGGAAGGATATGGGCTAATGAATCCGTACCTGAGAACTGGAGAGATGCAGTAATGGTGGTCTTGTACAAGGGAAAGGGTAACAGGAATGATTGTGGGAACTGCAGAGGTATATCATTGCTTTCTGTCGTAGGGAAAGTTGTATGTAGGGTGCTTCTGGACCGTCTGCTGACACACATTGCAGATTGTGTTCTTCCTGAAAGTCAATCTGGTTTTCGTGCTGGACGCGGCACTACTGATATGATCTTCTCAGCTAGACAGCTCCAGGAGAAGTGCATTGAACAAGGCTTGGATCTGTATCAGATTTTTGTCGATCTGACAAAGGCTTTCGATACTGTCAACAGAGATGCATTATGGAAGGTTCTCCAGAAAGTTGGTTGCCCTGATAAGTTCCTTGCTTTAGTTATGTCTTTCCATGACGATATGAAGGCTTGGGTTAATGTCGGAGGTAACATGTCGGAGCCTATCTCAGTAAAAAATGGAGTGAAACAGGAGGATATTCCAGCAACGACCCTGTTTCCCATATACTTTGCAATGGTTTTCTGTATTGCATTCAGGAATTGCGAGCATGGTCTTTACATCCGAATCGAACCTCAGGCAGCATATTTAACATCAGGCGCTTTGCTGCGAAGACAAAAGTATTTACATCTATCATAAGAGACCTCTTGTATGCAGATGATTGCGATCTTGTAGCGCACACAGAGAGTGATATGCAGCGCATTTTGAATGCATTTTCTGACGCTTGCCCTGCCCTGGGTTTGACTGTCAGTCTCAAGAAAACCGTCGTCATGTACCAACCTGCCCGTAGTAAGCAGCACACTGAACCAAACATCTATGTGTATGGCAAACGACTTTGAGTGGTTGATCAGTTTGTCTACCTGGGAAGCACTGTCAATCGATACGGCAACCTTGACAGTGAAATCTCACTTAGGATTAGGAAAGCAAGTGATGCTTTCGGAAAGCTAGAAAGGCGACTCTGGGGTCGGCGAGACCTATGCAGGAGGACAAAGGTAAGGGTGTACAGGGCATGTATACTCTGGTTAAAGGAAAACGACCGCCACATAAACCAACAAAGAGGTATAAGGATTCCTTGAAAGCCTCTCTGAAAGACGCTAACATCTCTGCTGATACATGGGAAAATATTGCTGCTGATCGTAATAAATGGAGAAAGACTGTATATGTGGGAAAAGTTGCCTTTGAGGCATCTCGAATCGCACACGAGAAAGTAATGCGGGATGTGAGGAAGGGCATTGTTGTTGCATATATATATTTAATATATATATTTAATACAATAACAGAGATAGCTTAACGCTAAACTCCGACTGGTAACCATCTCACTCAACAAACATTATGTTATATGTTAGTATAACCCAATTTAAGTGTTTGGGGTGCTAACTATATATTGTGGAAAGCCAGTTGTATTATTTTATGAGATATAATTAAAGTTAAAATATATCTCTTTTTCCAAACAATTGTTTCATTATGAGTTTTCTACAAGTTGGGAGAATGTTTCCAGTTTATGTAGAAGCCTAACATATGTTCATGTAAGAATATATTTAGGTGGTCACTTATAAATCTTCAGTGGAAGCCCATTAAACTTTGATATAAGAAAAAATTCTTACCGCAGTTAAAAAACGTGTCTGCTAAGCTGCTCCCCCACGCATCGAATGACCGCCAAATTTGAAATACCAGCAGTCTTTTGACTGAGGAAGTTTAATAGCGTCACGAAGCGGGAATGGGAGACAACCCCGATACACGAGAAGAGAAAAAAATAATATACACTCCGGTTAATTAGTTTGTTCAAAAACATTATCAATCCAACGTGTTAAGAACTCAATTGAAATTAAAAAAATAAGTGTATGCGTGTATTAAATACACACGCATATAGATATTTCCTTAGGCTAAAAACAGAAGTGATACCAGAATAAAGAACCGCATCACATCACCGCAGCAAATACGGAAGGTTACGCTTTAAAGGCAATTGGGAATGTAAATCTCTGGCCAAATTAAGAGTAAAATATTTAACACACGCGGGTTAATTAGTTATTTAAAATTATTATCAATTTCACGTGTTAAGAACACAATTAATTTTAAAAAATAAATGTATGCATGTAATTATTTACACACGCATATATATTTTTTCTTAGGCTAAAAACAGAGAAGTGGCAACCAAAAAATCTTCACATCTCACAACAGTAACAAATACGGAAAGTCACTTTTATAAGGTACCTGTAAATAAATACCTCTGGCCAAATCAAGAGTAACATATTTAATACAATATCAGAGATAGCTTAACGCTAAACTCCGATTGGTAACCATCTCACTCAACAAACATTAGGTTATATGTTAGTATAACCCAATTTCAGTATTTGGGGTGCTAACTATATGTATTTTGTGGAAACCCAGTTGTATTATTTTATGAGATATAATTAAAGTTAAAATATATCTCTCTTTCCAAACAATTGTTTCATTATATGTTTTCTACAAGTTGGGAGAATGTTTCCAATTTATGTAGAAGCCTAACATATATTCATGTAAGAATATGTTTAGGTGGGCACTTATAAATCTTCAGTGGAAGCCCATTAAACTTTGATATAAGAAAAGAAATTCTTACCGCAGTTAAAAATCGTGTCTGCTAAGCTGCTCCCCCACGCATCGAATGACCGCCAAATTTTAAATACCAGCAGTCTTTTGACTGAGGAAGTTTAATAGCGTCACGAAGAGGGAAAGGGAGACAACCACGATACACGAGAAGAGAAAAAAATAATATATATTATATATATATAAATAATGAATAATAACAGGTAGACATCATAAAAAGGTAATTTATTCTGTGACCATACAAATGTTTCAACGGTGGTTATACAGCCTAGTTATGCGCTGTGCAAATTTATAACTATTTGCAAAACTCAATTATCAAATGCTGTGACCACTGTATCATCAAAGCAGAATTGTTCAAATGTACAATGTAAATACCCTTAAGTGAGGTTATTGGGGAAGATAGAGTAGAAAAGGAAGTGAGAAAAGAAGGGGAGAGGGAAAGAGAGATATGCAGGTGTTGGAGAAATGGGAGAGAATGTTTTGTAGATATCCTAATCAAAATGTTGTGGTAGGGTTTTATTATACTGGTTACTCTTAAAACGACCACCTTAAACGATGCGTTGATAGTCAAGGTTGGAATTATTTATTTCTCCAGAAGGCAGGTTCATAGATGTGGAGAGGGAGGGGGAGGTGGACCTAGAGCGCGTGAGAGAGAGAGAGTGGAATGGATAGAGAGGGAGAGATAGAGATGGGACATACGAAAGTTATGGGGTGGGTGTACATTGAGTTCATAGTAGTAATCTACAAATTGCACTAAATTTTCATTTATAGTGATAAGCAGGGTATTGTCTTGTAGTGTGGGGGAAAGAGAAAGTGGTTAGCTAGTAAGCAATGTTATAGTTATGGGTTCGAATGTTAAGTTATTTTATAGTGAGAGAATTTAGCGTTACTTTATGGTTGTAGTATAATGATCGTTCGATTTTATCATTTAGTAATTTAGTTTTGGATTTTAATATGTAAAAGAGTTCAAGGTTACATAACCTACAGTACTTCAATCCACTCCGATATGCACTAGCGTTGGAAAGTATATCCCATTTCAAGGTGAACTGTTGATTGCGTTCACGGAGTTGACAGGTCTTGTTGGTGCGCAAAACGGTGATCAGATGTTTAATTAGGAATCGATGACAATTCCAGCGAGATTTAAAGGAGGTAGTGGTAGACCCGATGTAATACCATTTATGGTCGTTCGATTCAACAGTGCATTGGTAAACAATGTTGGAATTTAGGCATTTATTATTCAATGGACATATTTCAGGTAGGTGGCAGTTACAGTTGTTGTGGGTAGCGGGTATACATTGGATAGGTTGTGATAGTAGTACAGGTGGGTTGTGTAATACCTGTCTCCCATTTAGTGGTTGGGAGGCCGATATTACGTTATGCTCATCTGTTATTAAAATATTTTGTTTTGTCGTGTTGTTTAATTGCTTTAAGTTAAGTTTTCTTATGTATGCTTCAAGGTTTGGTGCCGTGGAGTATGATAGTTTAATAGATTTAGAGTTCACAATTTTACTGTATTTATGGGAACTAGGGAAATGCTTGTTAATTAACTTAAAGAATGAAATAAATAGTTTTCTACTAATCGAAGTTTTAAAATGGGATTATACCAGATATACTTTCTACAACGTGATTTATTTGGTGATGATTTTCTATTATTAGTATGTCTGGTGGTACTGCGTGTGTGCGCTTGTATTTCAGTACTCCGGTTACGTATTCCTTGATTTCGTGTAGAGCAATGTGTGTTATGGCGATTCTTATCAATGTATTCTATTGTATCCCGGTGGTTGGCATTCCTTAATGCATTATTATAATATTCACCATGATCACTAAAAATCTCAGAGTCAGACGATAGGCGAGAGATTCTAAGTGGAATACTACGGGGAACGGATTTCATCATGGAAAGTGGGTGGTTTGAGTTGAAATTGATATAGGTAAGGTTCTCATTTATCTTGTGGAAGGGTCGTATCAGTCCGATATTTAAATTAAGAGTTACGTCTAGAAAATTTACTACTTTAAGATTGTATTCGTACGTTATTTGTAGACCCAGATCACTAAACTATTTTCTAATGTTTTTATGTAGCCTTTCAAGTTTTGGTTATTTAAGTTATTAACTAATAAGAGGCCGTCATCTCTATATATTCCCCCCTGTAGATTACTAAATTTACCATGTAGTATGTGAGCTATGTAAATTCCCACAAGATCGGTGACCTCCGCTGAGCCGTTGGAGCCCATGGTAATGTCGAAGTTTGATGGTCTGTCTTACGCTCCCAGTAGCAGTTATCCAACTTGATAATAGTTTTTCTAGCCTCTAGAATAATATTCATTTCGTCCTCCGTTAGGTCGGAATTGACTTTAGCAAACTATAGGGCCTTACCTAAAGTGCCGTGTGAGATTGAAGAGTAGTATTCGTCTATGTGAAATTGTATGAACTTAGATTTATTCTTGTTCTTAACGTTATTAAACCAGCGAATTGCTTCGCTAGTCTTGCCCCATAATTTAATTGTTATTTTATTTTGCAATTGAGTTATTACTCTGTCAAGTATATGTTTGCTAATTTTTCCTATGTCTGATTTAGAAAGGCATATAAGTCTAAACTTAGGGTTAGAGTCAACATTTACCTTATGGTCCTTCAGGTTAAAGGCGGGTGTTGTGGGTATAATCGCCTCGGTTCTATCGTCTATCTTGAGATTCTTCACCACCTTTTATGCCTCGTTGTTAATATTTGCTAGCGTAGTTTCACTTGTTTTCCTATATTATTTGTGTAGTTCCTTGCGTATGAAGATGTTGTATGTATCGATATCCATGCTATACACGTTAGAGGCTTGTCAGCTTTCATAACAATTCCATTGGTATTTTGCAGTCTTCGGAGTAGTGCTTTCATGTTGCTCTGCAGCTCATTACTTCTATGTTTAGTAAACTTAATGTTCGTGGTCTTATTCATTAAGTCTTGTTCGAAAGCATCGATATGGGGGTTTGTGGGTGGGTTTTTACATGATTTAAAACCATATGATTCAGACGAGTGACTCGCGTGTCCCTTATCGAAATGGAAAGCCTTCCATCGTAAATGCCAAATGAAGTCATTATTGTGGTGTATCATACCAAGAATGTATTCACTTTTGTAAGGTATAGGTAAGTTTTAAGTGAAATACCTATATGATGCCTTTCCATATTAATGCCGTATGTCGGTGTGGTTGCTCAACTGTGTAGGGGGCGATTATTAGGTATAGGATTATCCTGGATGCAGTAATGGTTAATTACTACACTGGATAGAGTTGACGTACGGTGAGAGGTTACTCAACGAGTTATGGAAGAATTGTTGAAGAAACTTAGTTCCTGATCCTTCTGTATTCCGGAGTGTAGATAAAGAATGAATAATAACAGGTAGACATCATAAAAAGGTAATTCATTCTGTGAGCTTACCAATCTTTCAACGGTGGTTATACAGACTAGTTATGCTATGTGCAAATGTATAACTATTTGTAAAACTCAATTATCAAATGCTGTGACCACTGTGTCATCAGAGCAGAATGGTTAAAATGTACAATGTAAATACCCTTAAGTGAGGTTATTGGGGAAGATAGAGTAGAAAAGGAAGAGAGAAAAGAAGGGGAGAGAGAGAGAGAGAGAGAGAGAGAGAGAGAGAGAGAGAGAGAGAGAGAGAGAGAGAGAGAGAGAGAGAGAGATATGCTGGGGTTGGAGAAATGGGAGAGAGTGGTTTGTAGATATTTTAATCAAAATGTTGTGGTAGTGGTTTTATTATACTAGTTACTCTTAAAGCGACTACCTTGAGCGATGCGTTGATAGTCAAAGTTGGAACTATTTATTGCCCCACATAGATATGGAGAGGGGGGAGGGGGACCTAGAGCGAGAGAGAGAGAGATTTGAATGGATAGAGAGGGAGAGATAGAGAGCGGACAGACGAAAGTTATGGGGTGTGTGTACATTGAGTTCATAGTAGTAATCTACGATTTGCATTAAGTTTCCATTTATAGTGATTAGCAGGGTATTGTCTTGTAGTGTGGGGGAAGAGAAAGTGGTTAGCTAGAACTCAATGTTATAGTTACGGATTCGAATGTTAAATTATTTTATAGTATAACCAGTTTGTGGTTGTAGTATAATGATCGTTCGATTCTATCATTTAGTAATTTATTTTTGGATTTATTATTCATTCTTTATCTACACCCCGGAATACAGAAGGGTCAGGAACTAAGTATCTTCAATAATTCTTCCATAACTCTTTGAGTAACCTCCCACCGTAGGTCAACGCTATCAGTGTAGTAATTAACCATTACTGCATCCAGGATAATCCTATACCTAATATATATATATATATATATATATATATATATATATATATATATATATATATATATATATATATATATATATATATATAAGGAAAAAATGAAACGAAATTTCATTTCACACTCT
>OZ024742.1:114517938-114625438 GCA_964016885.1 Eledone cirrhosa
CGCCACAGAAAATTACCACTACCAAGACTAATTTCACCACGCTTACCAAATGGACAAACCCGGATTGGTTATCAAACAGTATGGTATGGGCATTCTCACATGGAAATGGGCTAAGAGGAAGCTAAACACGATTGCCAGGGCATATGTGGCTTTATGGAAATCTTTTTCGGAGACTTTCGGATTATGGCTGAAGGAGAGCTTACAGGATCCTTGAGCTGGCAGTGCTACCCGGGGTCACTGCCTCTACGAGGTACACTCTACAGCTAGTAACCGTCATTACCCCAAGAGGAGCAGAACAACATGATGTAATGAGGCTTATGTGAATCTTTCTTTGAACAACCCGATGTTCAGATATTTCTGGGCGATTGCAACGGTATTTTAGATGTAGTCTTGGACTGAGTAGTGATAGTAGAAAGGGGAGGTGCTTAAAAATTCCTCGGAAACCTGCTAATAAGTTTCCAACTGTCTGATTGTTAATGACTGAACATCCCGAACCTGCCTATATGTACATGGACAAAAGCATTAGGGTCTTCCAGATTGTATCTAATTAGAGTATTCAGTAGGGAATTAGAGAGGGCAGCATAGGGTGTCCATTTCTCAAAGTAATCGAAAACAAAGAACAAAAGTTGCATCCATATGGTTGATTTCATAGACAGGGTCCTGTTTACCTTGTGCGCAAAAAGGTGCCAAAACCAAATTTGTGAATTAGTTAAGCAGGTGTTGAAGAAGGCAATCCCAAACATATAGTCGTTTGCCCTGAAAACTGCGATTAGAGTTGAATAGAAAAGGGTTACTGAAAATGAATACTGTGGGCATGTTGTGGGTTTTGGTGTGTGTGATGTGTGCCTTATTGCTTTCAAATTTTCTCACCCATTTATTTCTGTTTTTCTTTGTAAATGATATACACACACGCACTATATATATATATATATATATATATATATATATATGTGTGTGTGTGTGTGGGGGGGTGTTTAAGTATATGTGTGTGTATGTGTGTGTATTGCTACATCCCAACAACTCTCCATCACAAAAGCAGCAGTCTTGACTATAAAACTTATGTTATGCTTATCTGTATTATATTTATAATAACGTGCCAATTTGTCTGTTTTATTAAGGTCAAATGAAAATGGGAATATACCTGAACTGAACCCAATTGACTTTATATATATATATATCATAGATCACCATTTACAAAAACGAATAATAGTTCAACGTATATTTCGAGCATATATCATCCCTCCAGAACATGTTTGTATATATATATATATATATATATATATATATATATATATATATATATATATATATATATATATAAGACCATTTGTTAAGAACTTAATTCGTTTTGTGATATTTTGCAATTTTGCAATAATATACACATACTGAATTCATCAGCCAACAATAAGGGTAACCTCCCTTGTCGAGCCCCACGTGGGTATTGGTAACGGTCAATCCTTGGCCTGGCACTTGAACTAAAAGCATGTTGAGAAAGTGACTTCCTTGTTCAACCATCTTACCAGAAGCTTAACATTATTTGTCTAAGCGGACAGTACTTGATTTAGGAGTCGCAGAAACCCAAATGCTGGATTTTCACCAACCTTCCTGGGGTCCGGGTAAATTTTTCAATCATATTTTGTTATTTGTTTGACCCGAATTACTTGGTCGTTTCTATGGCTATGCGGATAATGGTTTAACCATCATCTCAGTGTGTTTGTCCTTTTAACGTATGTTGTAGCTCTGGTTCGTTAGAATTTATTGAGCGGTTGCCACACATCTCGGAAGTTGTTTTTCGCTAATTTCCAAAGCCGAAATACGATTCTCGCTAATTTATATTTGTATATATATATATATATATATGTGTGTGTGTGTGTGTGTGTGTGTGCGTGTATTTGTGTGTGTGTGTGCGTGCGTGTGTGTGTGTGTGTGTGCGTGTATGTGTGTGTGTGTGTTTTTGTGTTTGTGCGTATGAGTGTGTGCATGAGTGTGATTGTATGCGTGAGTTTGTATACCTATGTTTATGAATTCTTGCGTTTAAGTGTATATATAGATATATATGCATGCACACAGTCAAAGCTCATACTAAACGCCTGTGTTTCAATTATTTCTACTTTGTACATCAAGAGTCAATTATATCAATCAGAATCCTTTGATTCATATTGACCTCTAATCTATTATGAATTATTTATTATGAACAACCTTTCTGACAGATGCAGTGCTCTTTAAATCATTATTATTCATACAAACAGAGAAACCACACAGCTGTATTCAACCTTATGTGCTATTATAGCACATAGAAAAATTCTCTTTTATAATACATCTTACGTTGCTCCGTCTACAGCTCTTAATAAATTAAAGAAACATCACATCATCTATTCATCTGCAGAGATACTTGAAATATTGCATTCGTAGTATATGCAATCAATATACATTGAATGCTACGCAATATAATATAAAATCAATATCTAATCTGCAGAAGAGCCTTTCTCCCTAATTTTAAAACGATTTCACATACTGTTTTGTTTTAAATTATGTTATAAATGTGTTTAATATGTGTTAATCTAAATTTGCCAACCACATTAAATGTATATTTTAATCTGGTTAGAGCTTCAGAATATAAAGAAAGATTTGTGAGTTGTCTTCCCATCAAATGTAGTTAAATGTAAGAAGCTATTGTTGTTTTTAATACAAATGTAAGAAGCTATTGTTGTTTTTAATACATATTGTTGTTTTTAATTCAACAAAATATATGTTCAAACAATTACTTAACTACACGTTCAGTATAATATATAATACGTTTGTAGCTATAAACCTAATAAACATTAATGGAGCATTAAATTTATTATTCGGTTATTGTTATTTTTAGAGAATCTATACAATGGTATATATACACACACACTGAGGACATAGATTTACTCATACACACACATAAATCCACAAACGCGCGCGCACGCGCACACACAAACACACTTACAAAAACATACACGCTGATCTTAAAATATACGATTCGTTGTCAGCTAAATTCTTGTCTCATACCTTACTTAAAACTTTGGAAAGTGAAATATGTATGTGCTCGTGAGAAAGTGAAATATGTAAGTGCTCAAGTGATAAAGATAGAGAGAAAGAGATGGAGGGAGTCGAATATATATATATAGATGTGGGAGTGCATTGCCTAACAATCACAGTTCATTTCGCGTAAGTTGTATAGATAAACAAATTAAGCACCGAATTGTCGTAAGAATTAGAATCGATATGAATGACCTGGTACCTAAAGACGGCGCTTCACTATGACCGATGATCAGGAGAATGACCAAAACCAACCAAATATTTGTTTTTCATTTTTATTGATTTTACCACTGTGTTTTATATAGAAATTAAAATAATATATACACCATAATAATTGAATTATAACGAAATACTTAAAATGCGTGTGCACGGTTGTATTTGTATCAGAACATCTGTGCATATGTGGTTATTTCAACCACACATACACATACACACACACCCACACACATACACCCATACACACACACACACTATATATATATATATATATATATATATATATATATATATATATATATGTGTGTATGTACATATGTATATACATATATGTATATGTATATATATGTTTGTATATATATCTATATATATATGTATATATATATATATATAATAAAGTATATATCCCTACACACCCACACACATACACGCACACACACACACACACACACACACTATATATATATATATATATATATATATATATATATATATATATATATATATATATATATGTATATGTATATGTACATATGTATATATATATATATATATGTATATGTATATATATATATATTTGTATGTATGTATATATATATATATATATATATATGTATATATATATATATATATATGTAATAAAGTATATATCCATACACGCCAAAAGCGTATAGGGGCACATGTATTGTCCAACCATATGCCAATGTGGTTCAATGGAAGGTTAATAAATTAACGAGCCAGAACATATATAATAAAGGTTTAGCAAATAAGAAAAAGTTTCAAAATAAATTTCAAAAAATTAATAGTACTTACTATGGTTACCTTTACCGAATCGGTTTCGAGTCTCAAAAATAAATGGACAGTCCTTGCGGCCTTCCATTGAAAAGATAAACTCTCGTCAGAAGGTTTTTTTTTAACTCGGAG
The DNA here is from genome assembly GCA_964016885.1 of Eledone cirrhosa. Lineage (NCBI taxonomy): Eukaryota > Metazoa > Mollusca > Cephalopoda > Octopoda > Eledonidae > Eledone > Eledone cirrhosa. The sequence goes on from OZ024742.1 coordinate 114,522,145, forward strand.
AATATAACATTCCCGAGTTCAAATTACGAACTGGCGCTATTCAAAATTGTTTCCGAGATGAGAATGAATGATGTGGAAGCAAATATGTACAGTCCCGTGTGTAAAGATAGAAGCAGAGACAGGAGAGGTCAGTCTACTACCACTATAAATAGCAGCAGTCAAAACGACCGAATTTCATCTCGACCAAGAGGAGGATAATAATAATAAAGTATATATCCCTACACGCAAAAAGCGTATAGTGACACATGTATTGTCCAACCATATACCAATGTGGTTCAATGGCAGGTTAATAAATTAACGAGCCAGAACATATATAATCAAAGTTTAGCAAATAAGAAAAAGTTTCAAAATAAATTCAAAAAAATTCACTGTACTTACTATAGTTACCTTTACCGAATCGGTTTCGAGTCTCAAAAATAAATGGACAGTCCTTGCGACCTTCCATTGAAAAGATAAACTCTCGTCAGAAGGTTCTTTTCACTCGGAGAATATAAAATTTCCGAGTTCAAATTCCCGACTTCAACCGATTCGGTAAAGGTAACTATAATAAGAAAAGTGAATTGTTTTAATTTATTTTGAAACTTTTTCTTATTTTCTAAACCTTGATTATAAATATATGTATATATATATATATATATATATATATATATATATATATATATATATATATATATATATATATATATATATATATATATATATATATATGTATATATTTATGTATATATATATATATATATATATATATATATATATATATATATATATATATATATATATATATATATATATATATATATAAAGGGGACAAAATGAAACGAAATTTCATTTCCCACTCTTAGTACGGCTGTTACTTAAATATTTGTACATATATATGTACATATATATGTGTACATATATATATATATATATATATATATATATATATATATATATATATATATATATATATATATATATATATATATATATATATATATATATATATATATATATATATATATATGCGCACACATACGTATATGCACATACCTGTATATATAACATACCTGGACTGACACTTAGAAATTATTGAATATCTAAGGCAGGTTTCTGTAAATCCGAAATCAACAAAATCCGCTTGTGATGTATACAAGTTACGTTTTTGGATGATCTAACAGAGGATTTACTTTCTTAACAGGCTACCGTTATAACCCAAAAGCAAGTGTGATAGCACATGTTACTCCATATATATATATATATATATATATACAGAGAGAGAGAGAGAGATAGAGAGATAGAGAGACAGAGAGAGATAGAGAGTATGTGAGAGATAGAGAGGGAGCGAGTAAAAATGGGATGGAAAAGTTTCGGGGTGCTACTACCGTTGCTAGATACAAATTATCTCTAATTCAAATTAAATAAAGGTGTACGAATCATGTATGCGCTCAACAATGCTTCATGGAAGGGGAACCTGGGCACTGCGTGCCTATGATCTACGGAGAGTGGAAAGAAGTGAAGCCTCTAGGCTCCTATGGATGTGTAACAATAGTGTACTTGAACGGTGAAACGTAAATGAATTGAAAGCATGACTGGGCATCAAAGGATCAAATTATGTGTGCAAGTTTGAATATTTCAGTGGTTTGTACATGGGATGAGCATGAAGTATTACATCTGCATAAAAGGATGGTGGGCGCTCAAGGTTGCAGGGTGCTTTAAACATGGAAAACGATGGATGAAACGTTGGATGAAACGATAAATACTGACTTGGTTCAGCTGACCCTCTTTGCAGAGATGACACAGGAAAGAGAAATCTGGTGTTACGGCGTTCAGCAAAAGACCAGAATCAACAACCCAGCCCAGGCCCAAACTTAAATTTAGCTTTATGCTTAGGATGTGCTTCCATTTGTCATGGACACCCAGCCTAAATACGGTCGTAATCTGAGCAAAAACGTCAGCAAACCCACACACTCACACACATAACATGCTCACCCAGGTCTCACCGTATGGTTCTGTTCCCCAGACTTGTCTCATAATAGGACCACACAACAAAACGACCTAACTATGAGCAAGGTATGGCAAGGCAAACTGGCCACATCTCCCTTTTAATGAGACCAACCTGCTCCCAAATTATGGGTCCACTCTGAAAAAACTACGGCGTGGCCAACTGGCCAGGCACTTGTGAGATCTGTGATACCCATTTACACACTGTAAAATTGGTTGATTTTACGAAGAGCATCCAGTCCTAAAATCCCAGCCCCAAACAGTCCTGTTTGATCAGGGTACGGCGTGGCCATGTGCAAATATTGTTTCACGACATGGCCACCCAGTTACAAAATGTAAACGTGGTTGGAAGTAGAAAGCGTATCGAACAGCCGTAAAACCCCAGCCCCCAAACACGGCCCCAAAAGTGGCAAGGCTTTTTGGGGCCAACTAGAAAGACCCTCACCCCCTCCTTCATGGTGCCACCAAGTTCCACACTGTAAACGTGGGTGGTGTTAGGAAATCCATCCGGCTGTAAAAATTCCAGCCTAAATAGAGTTCCGTTTGAGCAAGGTACTCTAGCTGGCCAGACTTGCTTCATTTCGCAGACGACACGTCTAACCCAGGCAAGCATTGAAAAATAGACGTCCAACGGCGTTGTTAATGATGATATATATATACATACATGGTTTCTTCCACACCTCCTTTCAAAAGCACGTCTGCAGTTATCCGTACGCCATGTGCATTTTCGTTAGGTGGAGAGAATTATATGCTGATGTCATAAACCCCATCACAACGACATATGCTGATGCACACGAAGTACATATGTTGACAATGAATAATCTCTTGGAGCCTGATATAACAAGGGCGATTAAAAAGGCCGCTGGGAAGGATAAAGATATGCCTTACTTGTTAAAAGCCTGAAATAATGAAGGTATTTTCTGGCTGATACTTGTATGCCTTGTAGCCTGGATAAATGGAAAGGCACCTAAGCAATGGCAAATTGGGAGTGATAATCCCGATTTTCAAAATGAGCGTCAAGAGAGATTGGTCAGATTATAGAGGAATTTTCTTCTAATGTCTCCCCGCTAAATACTATGCTAAATGTTTGGCAAAGAGATGTAAGGAGCGTGCCGAATCCAAGCTAACTGATGAACAGTTTAATCTTCGTGCAGGACGTAGCACAGCTGACCAAATATTCACACTTCGGTAGGTCTCTGAAAAATCATTGGAATATTACCGAGAGGTGTATCCATGAATTTTACATCCCGAAATGTTATATGATCGCGTTCCTCGCGACCTGCTGTGGAAAGTTCATCACAGGTATGCGCTCGATGGTTAGCTTCGTGTTGCCTGATGTCTCTTAAACTTTTATTAAAAATAAATCTCGAATATGGCCACATGATTAGGGCTCATTTCATTTGTCATAACTGCGATGATGTTACTATAAACAACTGTCACAGCGTACACTTCAACATAACACAGTTTGAAAGAGACAGATAATTATCCATGAAATCATCGGAAATAACGGCATCCTACGTATAACAACTGATACATTAAGGAATGTATTCATTACGGCTGCATAAAGAATATGCGATGTCAGATACAATCAGCATCGAACATGAAAAAGTAAACAAATACCAACAATCAAAAACTATGAAGAACCTAGCTGTTACACAGTCGAGGAATGTGATTAGTAATCACGGCTTACCTAATTAGACGATACTTTCTTATGTAATCACCGATAATCGCAAAAACAAAGCAATTAACGATAAGTGTAGATACACATATTTATTTTCCATAAACATATAACATGCGATTTTAAATGAATATAGTCGTAACTACTTTATAGATCAATGGATGAATTACTTTCTAAAATACATACAAAATCGTTCCAGTGATGTCCAGATCCCTTAAATAACCTTCAAAAAAGCATTTACAGATAAGCTATTATGGTATCTTATGTAGGAATGCTTAATAATACGATCATCACCATGCTCAAACAAGACAAATGTCTTAATGAAATTCAAATCAGAATAGAAATCGTTTCATTATTGACACAATTTAATTCAATGTCAACAATTAGTAACAAATGAATGATATCGGGTCGGAAGCAAATATTACGAAGACCGACGACAAATTAATCATGGCATCATTAGAGACCCAAATGCATGAAACATTTAGATTATTATACTAAAATTATTATAAAATGTTGATAAATATTTACAAAACAACTAGAAGTTTGTCTTAAATGATTGCATAAACTTCGATCATCGCAGTGACTTAAAATCGCTAATTAATACTATAAACAATAATGTGCACATCACCATGGAATGCAGTAAAGTCATTTGAGATTCCGGAACATTTTAATCATGAAACACTCACACACATTAAAGACGACACCCGTTGTAAGCAACAATCTGGAAAGAGTACATACTCATTATTTTAGCCCACTCAAAACATGCAAAAACAAACATATCATTTAATCCAGCAAATATAATCTGCACAATTATCTCAAATTAATAAACCTGAAGAGAAGCCAACAATAATTAACTGAAATGCTGATTCAAAGACATTTCTCCACATGTTAATCGATAACACATTATAATATGTCAACGCAATATGAATTCAATAAGTACGAAGAATCTAACTCAATTCAGATACAGTCATTATTTTATCCTACAATACAATAGAAAACCAAATGTATAGAGATACATATAACAGTTTCCACCTGAAAATTGAGGCAGAGAAATAAGATCACGAAATGAAAAATTGTACTCGAAATGCACAAGAAAATGAAAAGTGAAATACAAAAACAAATCCCTAAAATAACTATTTGACAGTGCTAAATTTCACATGTCAACAGTCAAAAAGACATTACGTCCTACATAATGTAAATGTGGTAACAACAAACACATTATCTAAGACATATCAGAAATATCATATCACCTGTCATGAATAGTAATATATACAAATACATGTGAAGAAAGACCCCATTAGTGTAGATCATGACCAGGATTGAACCCCATACCAGATCTCCAACACCATTAGTACCTACCACCAGAGAACGTGTCTCAGGTGGCGGATAGCGTTACGGCGATCAGATATAAAGTCGTTTGGGATATAGTACAGTCGGTTGAACATCATAGGCTAACCAAGCTACTTTCATGGAATGTGACCAAATGAGGTTTGTTTTTCAATATAATCTCCTTTGTGGTCCACACTACCGGTGCTGGATCCCATAGCTGAAACTTTCATTCTGTTTTTCAAATGATCATCAACAGCAGATATGGTGTCATCATCACAGTAATACTGGCTCCCAGTAAAGTGATCTTTCATTATGAGGACCATATAATAGAGTATAGGGAGACTGTTCAACCAGTTCAAAGCCACACTGTCGCTTAGCAGTCATTGAAACCTAGGAGGTGTGCTGGAACATTTTTCTGTTGAAATAGGAACTCATATGTCTGTTGTTTTTCTGGGCGTTTGATCTTGATAGCCTTCGGTAACTGTCTCAGTATACTGGCAAATTTATTTCTAGTGTTTATCTCTGCTTCCTCCAAAATAAAGGATATCAACTTCCATTCAGATGAATTAACTTAGCCTTCTCTGGAGCAGGTGGGGAGCTGTATGTAAATGTTATGGATGTTTTTGAATTTGGCACAGAGTAAGGAACATAACACTCATTTTAGATTCAGAAATGTTTAAGGAAACCAACTGGATCTGTCTCAATGAATGTGAGATTTCCCTGTCATGCGATCAGCCTTGTCTGCATTTGATTATGTGTCAGAAAACGTGACATCCACGAAGTAGAAACCTTCCGCATGTCAAGTTTATTTTGCAGAATATTCTCAACTCTCTCACGAGATATGTTAATAGTATTGGCTATTTCATTTAAAGTCAATCAACTGTCACCCATCACCATGTGTTGAACACGATCAACGTTTTCATCTGGGGTGGTAATTGCAGAACGTAAAGATCTTGGGTCATCTTTAAGACATTCTTTCACCTCTCAAATGTAGTCGAGATAGATTCGATGACAGGATATATTGAAAGAAATTCTGAAAATATATAACCGTACCAATTTCATTTCGTTGGGAATTCAAACAACATTCAAATTTATTACTGATAAATAAAGAAAATTTAATTTCTAAAAATATAGAAAATTCTGCTGAATAAATATGAATAATTTACATGATAGTTTCTTTATATTTAAACAGTCTTGAATCTTCGACATTCATGGAACACAAATGCACCTAGAGGTTAGGCTACAATTATTATCTGGATTTTTAAATGAACCGTCTTCACAAACGTGGAGAGCTGCAACGATTCTGTCAAAACTCAGATATCATGCACAACTATTAAAATTGAATCATAACACGATAGCATATTCAGCCTTGTACTCTGTAAAAATGAGACAATTTTCAAAAACCGTCCAGGTCGAGGGAATTAACTGTTAGTACGGCATCTGCACATCTCGCTGTATTTGTTGCAAATAATGATATTGTAGGTGTTCTTTAATCCACAATAGAATTGGGAAACATTTACCGAATACGAAAGGACCACATACAGACAAACCCACACATTTATATATATACATATTTATCCCCCCACATCCACCCCTCACTATATCTCTCTCTCTCTGTATATATATATATATATATATATATATATGTATATATAAGAAGAAGGGATATTTAATTTGTTGGTATTTCAACAAATATAAATGTTTATAACTGATTCAGAGCACTCAACAAGTTTTCTAGAGTATAATATACAATGATATTAAATAAATGGAAACTAGGTTTATAAAATCATATTTATTATATTATATATATTTAAAGGGTATGCTATCATCAGATAAAATACGAAGTGTGTTTTATAAATGTTGACATAACCAAGGAGAATATACCTTAACGGTTCAAGGTATCCCTTACTATATATGAATATATATATATATATATATGTAGAAGTTATATTTAATTTGTTGGGATACAACAAGCAAATATATTTATAACTGATATAAAGCACTCAACAACTTATTGGAGTAAAAATACAATATAATACAATATATTAACAAATGGAAACTATGTTTATAAAACCATATTTATTTCATTATACATATTTCAAGGACACCAAAGCAAATTATGGTGCGCTTTCTTCAGATAAAATATAATATAGATCAGTTTTATAAACAAATATTGACATACACTTAAAGAATGCGACCATGTCGTTTGGAAGCTCCCGGATAGTGGGGCTACTAATTTTATTATTGGTCTATTATGCAAATTAGTGTCGGAGAGGTTGAAATCCCGTACATTTAAATATGGTTTTATAAATATAGTTTCAATGTGTTAATATATTGTATATATATATATATATATATATATATATATATATATATATATGTGTGTGTGTGTGTGTGTGTATGTATATATATATATATATATATATATATATATATATATATATATATGTATATATATATATATATATATATATATATATATATATATATATGTATATGTATATATATATATGCATATACACACACACACACATTTATATATATATATATATATATATATATATATATATATATATATATAGAGATATATATATAGATATGTATGTGTGTATGTGTGTTTGTGTATGTGGGCGCATGTGTGTGTGTGTTTGTATATATGTTTATATACTGTAACTGTTTAATGTGTATGAAATCATCAGGATTTTACTGATGATTTCATACGCGTGAAATAAATCTAATCCTGTAGTAGTCAATTCTATATATTCTGAAGGCGCTTATCGGTCACTAATGACCACAGTTTTGTACTTAAAAAGGTTCTCTCCGTGGCACAAGCATTAACAAGTTTTAGCTGTGGAAGACCAGCAGTCGCCCATGCATACCTAATCCTAACACCATGCCACCAATTTTGTCCAAGGGAATGCCAATAACCGATACAGCTTCACACCAGTGACTGAGTGAACTGGAGTAACTTGAAATAAATGTCTTGCTCAAGGACCCAATGTATCAATCCGTCCGAACATCGAAAACACAATCTCTCAATTGCAAGCCCAACGCTCAAACAACTAAGCCGTGAACCTTCATAATTCTCTATCTCTTCTCTCTCCCTCTCTCTCTCTCTCTCTCTCTCTCTATATATATATATATATATATACATATATATATATATATATATATATATATATATATATATATATATATATATATATATATATATATTTAATACATTAACAGAGAAAGCTATTAGCGTTGCTCCGACAAATTTCCAACTCACTCAACAAGCATTAGGAAATAGCTAAGTATATTCCTAATTATACGTTTTGGGTGCTAACTATATTGTATTGTGTGGATAATAGATTGTATTATTTTATATGTGACATAATTAAACAAATCTCATTCCCCATACGATCGTTTCATTATAAAATTTCTACAAAGTGGGAGAAAAGTGTCCTAGTTATGTAGAAGATTGCATAAAATCAATGGATTCTCATGCAGGTGGGCCCTTATAACTCTTCAGTGGGGTGCCCAAGTAACATCAATATTAATAACCAAATCGACATTAATATTTAGGGATAATCACCGTCAGTGCTAGATAGAGCCGCTTAGTTTGAAAGTCCAGCAGTTCTACAAAAGAAATCTCACACTGTCCCCAAATGGGAAGGGGAGGTCATCGTAAAAAATAAAATAATATACACGCAGATCATTGAACCCTGTTAAGATCCAAAACTTGTGATAAGAACTCAACTGGATACCAACAAATAAATATATGTGCGTACTGTTTAAGGATACATTGAGATATTTTCTCAGGCAAAATAGTAGATATGAGATACAAGAACAAACAATCAATATTCATATAAAATTTAAATAAAGATAGTCATACCTAAATATCGGGAAACTTCACGCCTGGCCATCCAAGATTATAATACTTAATACATTGACAGAGAAAGCTATTAGCGATACACCAACCAATTTCCAACTCACTCAACAAAGACTAAGAAATATAAATATATATATATATATAGTAATAATAATAAAATTGAAGACTAAAATCCAAAGAGCAGCGATTCTTTGCTTAAACTTTAATCTGTTATTTTAATAAATATATATATATATATATATATATATATTTATATAATTTCCAACTCACTCAACAAAGACTAAGAAATATAAATATATATATATATATATATATATATATATATATATATATATATATATATATAGTAATAATAATAACATTGAAGACTAAAATCCAAAGAGCAACGATTCTTTGCTTAAACTTTAATCTGTTATGTTAATAAATATATATATATATATATATATATATATATATTTAAATATATATATATATATAGTTATAATTTTGTATTGGCTATCGAGTAACGTGAAATCAAGCGAATAGCGATCTCTAGACCTACCACTTCAGAGAAACATTTGTCAGCAATGAGATTAAAAATCTTTTTTGTATAGCAAACCATGTCAATCTTCTTTCCTGATTTATATATATATATATATATATATATATATATATATATATATATATATATATATATATATATATATATATATATATATATATATATATATATATATATATATATATATATATATATTACTTCAAAATATTAATAAATATAGACATTCATGTGATCAAATATATTTTATTATACATATTTCAGAGGCAATGAGCTATTTCATCAGTACGTCCTCATCAGATAAAATAAATTGATGTCTGACATACCTCAACTGTGCTGATGGTTCAATTCTAGTCTTGGCACTGATTAGTTATGACAAAACTCAATATGTATATACCATAAGTTGTAACATGACAACTACATATAATTGAGAGGGTACGCAGGAGAATGTGTATACAAAATATAAGTATATATGAAGACAAGTAAAAAATATAAACATATAACTACATAACTGTTAACAATTTAAATAATTAAATATTTAAATATCCGTATTAGAGGAGGAGAAAATAAGAGAGAGAGAGAGAGCTAAATAGAGGAGAGAAGGAAAAAGATAGAGAGATGATACTAAAAACAAAGAAAAGGAGATATGTATTAATGTATTGTGACCGTTTTTTTTTTCAAATATTAAGTTAGGTAGAAATAATCAATTAAATATCGTAAATGTTTTAGTCTATAATATTTGAAAGAAATTATACTATTATTTTATATCAAAATTAAAACAATATGAAGTGAAAAAGATAATTTAACATAATTTCAAGAGTAATCATGGGTATATTTAAATTAATAAATATACTCAATAATTTGGGTACAAAAATCAAAATTAAAATATTATTAACTAACAATAGTGCTTATAAATGTAGTAAATATGATATTATTAAACCGAACTTATTTAGATATGAGAAATTGTATAGTTCTTTTATAAACTATATGATTTAAATCAATAGTTTTCAAATCTATATAAGATTAATTATTAGTTATAATTACAGTTAAGAGTATTAGTATTTTGTCTAAATTGATTAATAATCTGTACTTAACTTGATTTACAGTATTGAATACAGTAAAATTTAGTTAGATCAAAATAATAATACTCTTAAAAAATAATACTCATATTTAATTATTTAAATTGTTAACAGTTATGTAGATATATGTTTATATATTTTAGTTGTCTTTATATTTTTATACACATTCTCCTACGTACCCTCTCAATTGTATGTAGTTTGTCATGTTACAACTTAAGGTATATAAATATTGAGTTTTGTCATAACTAATCACTGCCAAGACTAGAATTGAACCATCAGCACAATTGAGGTATGTCAGACATCAATTTATTTTATCTGATGAGGACGTACTGATGAAATAACTCAGTACCTCTGAAATATGTCTAATAAAATATATTTGATCACATGAATGTATATATTTATTAATATGCTGAAGTAATATTAATAACCCCAGAAAACCTCTTTGTGAGTGCTTCTAATCTATTGTAAAACTTTATTCATTGATTATTCAATGGACATTGTTAAACATTTAGTTATATATAGTATAAAGAAAACGAAAAATCAGTGATGCATCAGGACCTAATGTATTGCGTGGTACAACGAGTAAGCCATTCTTATCCCACCGAACACATGGCGCGAACTAAGCAGCCGTCACAAGGCTTGTGACGGCTGCTTAGTTTGCGCCATGTGTTCGGTGGGATAAGAATGGCCTACTCGTTGTACCACGCAATAAATTAGGTCCTGATGCATCACTGATTTTTCGTTTTCTTTATACTATCTACACGCTACTCTGCTGAATATCGAGTGCTAAATTTGGCATACCGCCTATGGAACCACCATAGTTACCATTATACACAACTATATATATATATAAATATATATATATATATATATATATATATATATATATATATATATATATATATATATATATATGTGTGTGTGTATGTATATAAATATATATACAGAGAGAGAGAGCGAGAGAAAAGAGAGAGAGAAAGGTGCGTGTGGTGTGTGTGTGTCTATAGTTATTCTGATAACAGTTTATTATATGTTTGTTTAAAAAATATTAAAATATTATATTTATTTATTTCTATATCTACATCTCCTGCCTTTCTTCTTTTTACCGTAGTTCATTTAGAATCTCCAGCGGTGTATGACACTTTAAACAAATATTGTGAGGAGGCACAAAAATAACCTTCGAAAAACATTGATGACCTCTTCAGCTGTTTGCATGATTACACATGTTTTAAGTGCTGGCCGAGGGATGTTGTCAATGGTTGATGTTATTTTTTCTCACGTCTTCTTCTCTCTTTTCTATGTGTATTATAAATGAATTAATCAAGTTATCAAACGCCAAGGTGGGAGGAGAGGAGAAAGTTTTCACCAATTAAATATCATTTTGTGTATTAAATCTCAAGTATTCACTAACGTTTAACACAACTGATTTATGAAAATGAAAATGGAGAGAACATCATTAGTTTTATAAACATAACAGATGGAGAGAAATCTCCCAGTCCACATTAGTATATTCACTAACCGCAATGAACCCATATGTATAATATTTACTAAAAACATTCACAAACGCTGAAAAATCTTCCTTCCTGATTGTTCCTCCCCAACGAAGGTTATTATTCCCATAAAGTAGAAGGCGAATTAGAATATTTGAGATATAAATATTTATATAAATAAAAAATAAAAAATAAATATAAGTGTGTGTGTACGTATAAATATATGCACACACACACAACACGCACAGACACATTATATATATATATATATATATATATATATATATATATATATATATATATATATATATAAATTAATGTATTTATTTATATTCCCCAGTCCACTGTTTATATGTGATTAGTAAAACTTCATTTAAGTGTATTTGAGGATTTGTGCGTATGATTTGCCACTATTAACTATGTATACAGAGACTAATTTCTTACAGTCACAAGTTGATATCTCGTGTTAATCGTGTTTGTTGAAACGCCAGCTGTGTTTAAATAAAATATTAGAGGAAATAGCGTAATTAAAAACAGTAAGAATTGCTTAAACAAAATATTCTATTTTGTCTAATATGTCAAGTTAAAAGATAACATATAAAATATAAATTCCAACGATGATAAATGATTGAAAACACCAAAATATTCTGAACAAAAAAAAAACAAAATATAAAATGTTCAGCATGATAAATTTATCAAGAAATATATGAGGTCATTTAAGGAAAGTTTGTTTTACATAAGTGAAATAATTAGCAATGTAAATGGTTCATATATATTTATTTTAGAGAAAGCTGACATTTCTGATTCCCGCCTAATCGTTGAAGTCATATATAATTGACTACTAATGCATTCGAAGAGACATGCACATATAAACACACACATACTTAGAAGAACCAAATCCATATATTCATTTCCATATCAATCCATGTATTCGTAAAATTACACAGGCAAACATTAATAGTATATGTAAACAGAGTTACAGACACACATCCCTATATTCACATAGCTATATTACAGACATATATATACACACATTCAACGAATAAAACATTCACGTAGATCAACAAATACTACTTTCAATTCACATACACGAACATACGCACTTGGAAATTTGTCTTCTTGCAGGTTTATGGTAAAGTTTTATGGTAATCAAATGTAATTATGTTGTCGTTAGCGAACAATGTTTAACGAACTGTGGTCTCTGCATGCCAACAGAATGGCAAGGTAACAGACATTATAGTAACTTATATTTGCAATTTCAATACTCGATATGCTGACCAATTTACAGGTGTAGTTAGAATAAAATCTAAAACAATAAACAAACGATTTTAGAACTTCTAGAATATGTTGCATAATACTTAACCTTAGCACAAAATGTGTAAGCTCTGAAATGGGAATGTCTGAAAGGCGAGCTATATAGCCGCCTAAACAGAGAAACTATGCGTTTTTAGTAACATCAGGAAAATGTTACTGTTCGCATTTTCAAATGTGGTCGCCTTCTGCTGTTTAGATATTGTTGGCTTGGTGTTGAATTCCTCGCTCGGGCACATGTTAATGTTGGTCTACATTTCTGAAGTGGGAGCCATGGTCGTCATAAAACATAACTAAAATATTTAACTCCCGGTTTATCTACGATATATTTGAAGGATTCACACTGATAAAAATATTTGTAATAAATATATGTAGTTGTTTTCGTATTTCTCAAGAAATACGGTATGTTTATAAATAAACATTTAGATAGCCATAGCTATGAAAAAAACACTGGCAGCTAACGCCACCCAGTGGTAAGAGGGACAATCGTCGATGCATTTCGAACTCAACTGGTCCGCATCAGGACAATCCACGCCTCTCCTGCAACTGCTGGACTTTGAAAACAGGCTAAAAAATATAGTTTTTTCGACTGTGTAAATGAGATGAATCATCTCACTTGCATATGCAGCTGTATCAGTTGGCTCAACTTATAATAGAATGCGAAATTCAAATACATACCTGTATACAGCTATGTTCGAAGCTAAATTCCAATTCTCTCTCTCTCTCTCTCTCTCTCTCTCTCTCTCTCTCTCTCTCTCTCTCTCTCTCTCTCTCTCTCTCTCTCTCTCTCTGTATATATATATATATATATATATATATATATATATATTCAGTAATTAGGAACATTCCAAAGCGCGGTAGAACAAGTTGTGAGGAAAGTTATCAACATACGTTAAGGTGACTCGACAGGCTGGTAGGGATTATGTGGTGGAAACACGAACAAACGAGGAGTGTAATCAAAAAAGAGAAATAGGACGAAGGTAAACAGTTACAAAAGGATTGAATCCACGTATTAACAATTGTTTCATCAGAATTTCAGTACATTATTGCTACACTATGTCATAATAGCCAATCAAGAAAGATACTGTGACATCCGAATTTTCAAAATACAAAGTTGAAATGACCTTAGGAAATGAAATAAGGGGTAGTAGTGTAAGATAGAGGAACAGAGAGAGAGAGGGGGAACAGAGAGAGAGAGAGAGAGAGAGAGAGAGAGAGAGAGAGAGAGAGAGAGAGAGAGAGAAAAGGGACGGAGGTAGGGAGAGAAAGAGAAAGAGATAGGGTGGTGTGAGAGGATTTGTATAGAATATAGTTAAGTTACAAGAAGGGAGGGGAAGGAGGATCGTGTGCTAAAAGTTGTGATGAGTAGAGGGAGACATAAGGAAGATAGAATTTTAAGTGGCAGTTGGTAGTGGACAGGCAAAAGTTTTACCAGAGAATAGATGAAGGAAGAATTATAAAATTTCATATATAGTCTATTTTTAGGAGTGTAGAATTGTTATTTAGTGTAGAAAAGTAGTGTTAAGATTTAGTTGAAGGTTTGAAGTGTGATAATTTCGCTTTCAGTTTATGCTGTCAAAAGATTGACCTTTCAATTTTGTTGTTGAGTAGTTGGTGGCCTGATCTTAGGATATGGAAGAGCTCATTATTACACAACGGGCGCGTTTTCATCCCACTCCGGTATGGAGGACCATGTGAGAGTTTGGTCCATTTAAGGGTGTATTGTCGGTTACTCGCTTTTAAGTGCCAAATTTTGTCGGCGAGGGTCGTTACGTAACGGTGTTGGGGGTGTTTTATTGCGTAACGATGCGTGTACCAACGAGTTTTGAAGGTGTTTGCAGTGCTGCCTATGTAGTGCCAGGTTTGGTTGCCCGACTCAACCGAGCACCTGTACACTAGGTTTGAATGCAAACATTCGTTATTCAATGGACAAGTCTCTGGAAGGTGGCAATTACAATTTCTGTTATGGGCAGTGGTGGAGTTATAGGTGGGCTGGGATGTGTGTGTGAGTGTGTTTTGTGCATACTGTTTGTTAGTGGGTGGTTGTGTATTAGGTGTATTATTGTGTTGAGTGATTGGGGTGTTGTTGTTACGGAGTTTTTGGCGTTGAGCATCTTAATGTGTGCGTCTAGGTTTGGTGCAGTGGAATAAGATAGTCTAATTATTTTGGTATTGCGTATACTACTATATTTCTGTGAATTTGGAAAGTGTTTTCTTATAATTTTGTAGAATGTGGAAGGTAAGTTAGAGCGAATAGAAGAGTTAAAAATAGGATTATACCAAATGTAAGATCTACTCCGTGTTCTGTTTTGCTTTGATGTTGCTGTTGTATTTGTGGTGTGGTTAGTATTAGGGGGTCTAGGTGCGTGTGTGCGGGTGTCTGTGGGGCGTTTGGCGTGTCTATGGTTATGTGTTTTATTGTTGTGTCGGTCTATGTATTCTAGTTTGTCGGTGTGGCCAGCCCGTTCTAATGCAGTGTTGTAATATTCAGCGTGTTGATCAAGTATTTGTTGTTTAGATGAGAGGCGGGATATTCTAAGTGATATACTATGTGGCACGGACCTTATAATAGATATTGGGTGGTTAGAGCTAGTGTGGATGTAAATGAGGTTCTCATTGTTTTTGTGAAAGGGTGTGATAATTTGGGCGTTGAGGTTGAAGGTGGCATCTAGGAAGTTAATTACTTTGGTACTATATTCGTAGGTCATTTTAAGGCCAAGGCTATCTAGGGTTCTTCTAATGCTCTTACGGGTTCGCTCTATGTTGTGTTTATTCATGTTTTTAACTAATAGGAGAGCGTCATCTCTATATATTCCGCCTTGAAGGTAACTAAATTTATTAAGTAAGGTGTGGGCTATGTATATACCAACAATATCCGTAACTTGTGCTGAGTCATTAGCACCCATAGTTATGTCAATGTTACCTATTCTATCCTTACGTACCCAAAAGTTATTTTCAAATTTAATTATCGTATTTCTAGCTGCTAGGATAATGTTTATTTCGTCGTCGGTTAAGTGAGAGTTGGCTTTCGCAAATGCTAGTGCCTTGTTTAGAGAATCGGGTGATATGGAGGAGTAATAGTCGTTAATGTCGAATTGTATAAAGTTAGAGGTATTTTTGTTGTCTATACTATTAAACCATTTAATTGTGTCGCTAGTATTGTCCCAAAGTTTAATAACTAGTTTATTCCTTAATTGTTTTATTATTCTATTTAAAATATGCTTGCTAATTTTACCTATGTCTGAGTTATAAGGGCATATTAATCTAATTGTGGGTTTATCTAGGAAATCTAATTTGTGGCCCTTAAGATTAAAGGTGGGAGTGCAAGTTGTTATGGGGTCAGTTCTATCTTCAAGTTCTAGACTTTTGACGATATGGTGTGCTTGTT
Organism: Eledone cirrhosa; assembly: GCA_964016885.1. Classification (NCBI taxonomy): domain Eukaryota; kingdom Metazoa; phylum Mollusca; class Cephalopoda; order Octopoda; family Eledonidae; genus Eledone; species Eledone cirrhosa. The sequence goes on from OZ024742.1 coordinate 114,538,815, forward strand.
TGTTGATGTTAAGTAGTGCTTGGTTATTGGTTTTCTTATATTTTTTATGTAATTCCTTCCGTATAAGGTCGTGGTAGGTATTAATGTCCATTGTGTACACGTTAGATGTTTTATCCGCTTTGACAATAATCCCGTTAGTAGTGCGCAGCTTGTTAAGAAAGGTATCCATGTCTTTATGAAGCTTATTGGTTTTGAAATTCTTATATTTAGTATTCATGACCATCTTAAGTAAGTCCTGTTCAAAGGCGTCCAGTAGAGGGTTAGTGGGTGGGTTTTTACAGGAATTGAACCCATATGTATTATTTCCAGTGTTAGCGGTATAATCATTACGTCCTTTGTCGAAATGGAATGTTTTCCATCTGACGCGGCGTATTAAATCGTTGGTGCGCTGGATCATTCAAAGAGTTAAATCCTTCCTTTTGGGTAAAGATATATGCTCGGTTGAGTCGGACAACCAAACCTGGCACTACATAGGCAGCACTGCAAACACCTTCAAAACTCGTTGGTACACGCACCGTTACGCAATAAAGCACCCCCAACACCGTTACGTAACGACCCTCGCCGACAAAATTTGGCACTTGAAAGCGAGTAACCGACAATACACACTTAAATGGTCCAAACTCTCACATGGTCCTCTATACCGGAGTGGGATGAAAACGCGCCCGTTGTCTAATAATGAGCTCTTCCATATCCCAAGCTCAGGCCACCAACTACTCAACAACAAAATTGAAAGGTCAATCTTTTGCCAGCATAAACTGAAAGCGAAATTCTCACACTTCAAACTTTCAACTAAATCTTAACACTACTTTTCTACCCTAAATAACAATTCTACACTCCTAAAAATAGACTATATATGAAATTTAATAATTCTTCCTTCATCTATTCTCTGGTAAAACTTTTGCCTGTCCACTACCAACTGCCACTTAAAATTCTATCTTCCTTATGTCTCCCTCTACTCATCACAACTTTTACCACACAATCCTCCCCCCCCCCCCCTTCTTGTAACTTAACTATATTCTATACAAATCCTCTCACACCACCCTATCTATTTCTCTTTCTCTCCCTACCTCCGTCCCTTTTCTCTCTCTCTCTCTCTCTCTCTCTCTCTCTCTCTCTCTCTCTCTCTCTCTCTGTTGCCCCTCTCTCTCTCTGTTCCTCTATCTTACACTACTACCCCTTATTTCATTTCCTTAGGTAATTTCAACTTTGTATTTTGAAAATTCGGATGTCACAGTATCTTTCTTGATTGCCTATTATGACATAGTGTAGCAATAATGGACTGAAATTCTGATGAAACAATTGTTAATACGTGGATTAAATCCTTTTGTAACTGTTTACCTTCGTCCTATTTCTCTTTTGTGTATGTATATATATAATTATATGTATATATATATATATATATATATATATATATATATATATAGAGAGAGAGAGAGAGAGAGAGAGAGAGTGAGAGAGAGAGAGAGAGAGAGAGAGAGAGAGAATTGGAATTTAGCTTCGAACATATATATATATATATATATATATATATATATATATATATATTTTTATATGAGTGTATGTGTGTGTATATGTATGTGCGTCTATGTATATATATATATGTGTGTGTGCCCGCTTTGCGTTATTTTCTACGCCTTTGGATACAGCCATACAACAGCGAACAATAAAGGATACGCTTTTACGTTTGGCAGAACCAATCGTGGTCAGCGACGTGACACAATGCCATTATACAAAAAATATAAAACTTATACAACATTGAACATCTCTGTATATATGAAACACACGTCCAAAATGTGCAATTCCAATCCAGAAACGTTCATTTAATTTTCATTATATACTTTTTTTTTAAACTTTACAAAATACACCGAATATAATAGTTCAGGTCGTGGCCTGGCTCATATAGAAATGATATCGATGAATTTTGCTCATTGATTGAATTACGTTTTATTGATTTCGCTTCAAAACAATGCGATGAGATGTTCATAACAATGTCTTTAGAACAAACTCATGAACAATCACCGATTATCAGGGTATTATCCTGAACACACCGAGTTACCAAGGATATTGAAAGACTTGAAAAAAGAAATTGATAATAATTAACGTTTATTCGTGCGTATTCAACTAACCTCACCTCCATCAAGTTCGCTGTCGACTTATTTTCCAATAAATGAATAAGGGAGGAAGTTGGGGGAGAATGTACTGCTCTTTCTAGCACACAGATACATTTTGTTCGTCCGCCCCGCTATGTATATAGAGTGAAAAATTATTTCAGCACTCACTCACTTCATCTCTTTATTTCTCTAATCAATTAAAACAATGAATGTATTTATCTCTATCTGTGTGTTGTGTGAGTGCGTATGCACCTCTCAGCCTTTCAAGTTTATGGAAAAGCACATGGTGCGAATCACGAACTTTTGTTTTTCTTTTAGTTTTTACAACTAATATATCCTCCAATATTCTCACCATTACCATTTTTCCGAAAACGGAATGAGATTTATTCGGGAGGGACCTATAACATATGTGTGCAACAATGTTTCCGATGATGCCATGTTTGCACTAAAAAAGGGAAGTATGTCCGACCAGATATCCAGCGTCCAATGCGGCCTATTTATCAGACATTTGAAAGAGGTGCGAGATGACCCCTTCACGACAGTGTTTCACGCCTCGGCGATTTCTTTTCTGTGAATATATATTTTTTAAAGGATTTTTTAGTTAGTTTTCGGCCGATCTGACATCCGACTTACTCGACAACCTGAAACTGAGGCAAAGTCTTTAAGGGACCCTCGGACGTACAGATAAGAACCTCTCAGATGAAGGATGATTTCATCCTACATTGAAATCTACTTTTGTGGAAAGCGTCGTAACCTTAATTAATTAAGTGTCCTCAATTTCAAATACCATCATTTCTATTAGTAGTGGTTGTGTAAAAGAGCAATCCTTGCCACCAAAGAGACCACAATGCCTCAATACTCTTGAACCATCGGGTATGCTGCTACAAACCTTTGAATTGAAGAAAGGCACAGTTATCATGCGTCTCAGAAAAGTGGAGTAGCCATGATTGTGCAATGGGTCGCGTATGGTTGTGATTGAACTACAACGTCACATTATCGAAGCCAAAATCTTCATTTCTTTTATATAGAACACCGCTAATACAAACAGATTACACATTTAATTTCAAACGATTTCAATTCTCAGTGAGAGACAATTATGCATTGACCCAAGGTCAAACTCTCCAGGTGTTCGTCTCTAGAACAGGTCTGTTTATCACATGGCCAATTATATTTTGGTTGTTCCGGAGAGGGAAACACTTCATATATGCTCCAAAGAAAACAATTAAAAATATTGTCTATACCTAAGTTCTGAAAATGGATTAAAACTTTCATACAGTATATTTTTCTATTAATCTCTACATTCCTTCCTATTTTAGATATTCTAAATAAGTTTTTTTCAAATTATGTTGTGCGGTATTTAAATTAAGTTTAGCATATTCAAGGAAAATGACAATTAAGTTTAGCATATTCAAGGAATGACAATTAAAATACGTGTATTATATAGATACATGTGAGTTTGCATGAGTGTATATTAATAATTACATGCATAGCATTTTGCTTATATTTATGCATATCTATATATCTAGGGTGGTTAAATTCCCAAGATCGATGGACGGGTTGTCTCCAGTGGTCTCTGTCCATCATCATCGTCGTCATGTCCTGCGTCTTCAAGAGAACTGTGTCTGTCCTTAGGGCACCAACATATGTCAACCTCAGTCTCCCTCTTATAGTGTGTCGGTTCAGGGGTTCCCACAGGAGCACTGAGTGCAGTGTCAACTCTGAATGTCGGTGAGCATGTCCAGCTAACGTCAGACTTCTCTGTGATACATTCGAACTGACTGGGAGGCTCCCGTGCAGCTCTGAGTTCTTCATCATCAGTGTATAGTGATTAATGTTCAGAGCCATCCTCAGCATTCTTGTGTAGTACCCATTTACCACCTGAGTGAGTTTGTTGGTCAGTGTCCAAGTGTCAGAGATCGATGGACGGGTAGTCTCCAGTGGTCTCTGTCCATCATCATCGTCGTCATGTCCTGCGTCGTACTGTAGAGTCGTACTGTACACAGACTCCACTGCAACAAAGAGACGAATCTTCAGGTTTTTTACGAATGTCCGACTTCCACACCGATCTCAAACTGTGGAACGCCGCCCAGGCTTTGCTTTTCTTCTCAACCACATCATACTCTGTGTTCCCAAACTGTTCCCCTAGATACAGGAAGTCCTGAACCAATTCTAGCGACTTCCCACCTACATTCATAGTCTCTGGCTTTATAATATCATTTATGCATATATACGTGCTAATTGAACCCTATCAATTAATTACTCTGTATGTATTCAACTCTCTTTAATACTGCATCAGACGCACGTTGTACAACTTCACTCAATGAATCTCTTTGAGTTCTCACGAATATGCCTTCTTTAAACTTTGCTTGTGTTAATCGAGGAAAGATAATGTTTAGCATTTTGACTGCTTGCATCTCAGGTTCAAAACGTCGGCACTTGTTTTAAGGCAATTACTATAATTAACTTCTGAGTGAATATCTTTCAGATACTACGTAATAGTACTTGCCATAACACAAGAACCAGTTTTTAATCGCTGCTCCCAAACCGTGAAATATCTGTTATGTAAATTCAAAACACTGGAAAACCATAAATATCCAGAGAAATGAACTAACTCAGAAGAAAATTGTGTCCCCCCCGCTTCAGTTTAATTTCAGTTACCTCCCTTACCATCACGGTATCGCTGTCCATCGGATGGAATCCTCTCAGCTCATATAGACTTACGTTCTCACCGCAGCCATAAAAGGGTTGAAAATCCGGTCGTTGAAACGCGCGTCCTTGATTGTGGTCTGCTGATTTGTTGTGGAACTAACTGTATATATATATATAAATATATAACAAAAAGGGAGAGTGAGAGAGAGAGAGAGAGAGAGAGAGAGAGAGAGAGAGAGAGAGAGAGAGAGAGAGAGAGAGAGGGAGAGAGAGAGAGAAACGCGTAATCCAGCTTCTCCCATATGATATATGTGAGTCTTTGAGCATGTATGTACGATTGGCTGTTTCTATGTATATAAATAGAAATGCACTTATGAATATCGTTTTCCTTTCATTCTTTGTATGTAAATCTGGTAAATTAAGTAAATTTCCTATAACCTCGAACATTTCCTCGTCCACTCTATAACGTACTAAAGTATCAAAGCCGTTAGAACATTTTAGCTTTTTGATTTTTCTTTTACTTTTTGTACATTGGAAATACACAATGTATGAACAATTAAATCTGTAATTACCAATAATTGACAATATATGTATAATTGTTATTGATTTAGACATAAGGCTAACAATTGTCGGATGAGGGGTTAGTCGTTTAAATCGACTCCAGTGCAATAATAGTACTTTTTATCGAACCCATAGGATGAAGGGTAAAGGTAACCTCGGCGTGATTTGAACTGAGAATCTAAAAAAATGAAATCGCTATGTCACAAATCTTGTCTTCTGACGCTTTAGTAATACTACCAATTTACTACCCGTCAATGTAGTTAAAATACAAGATATTTATTTACATTTGATATCATTCTGTTTCCTTTTAATTGCCGATTTCCAAATCGTTAAATAATTCATACAAAATAATGTTTCCTTTGCAGAGTAAAGTAGCACTTCAAAATCGTTTATATCATAGACCATTCATAATGACATTTAAAACTGGATATAGAAACGTATTTTATTATTGATAGATTCCTCTCGTAATAAATATTAATGGCAATTTTACTCAACCAAATTGTCAAATGATTTTGTTTCACCTGTCACACACGTAGGAACAAAGCATAACAAATATTCACATGTTTCTATGAAAAACGCAAGTTTTACCTTTGTAGAATGTTTTGATCCTGAATGATTATCAACGCATTGACAAATCGTCAACATAATCTATTGATACATGAATATGGCATTTTTTTTCTTTGTTAGAAACATAGTTCTCAACAGTCGATATTCTGTTGGGCGATTTCTGAAACTTTAGATTCGAACCACACTTTGTAATCAAATAGTTAAAAATATATAGATTGTATTCATCACAGAACCGAGTGTGTAATACTCACTGAGGTTGGATAAACACATGAAATAAAATTTCCTCGAGTTCTCACTTGGCTACTGATGTAAATGACATAAACAGAGCTTGGAGCACCGACAGTAATGTAGGATTATGTTTGGTAAACATATCGTGTCTTCCTACATATGTAAATCTATTATGAATCACACAGTTTGAGATATGCTGCTACTTAATACTACCCATTCAATTGACCATTATTTTCAAACTGGTATCTGCAAGAGAGGTTTTTAAGTACATTGTATATATCCTGCACTTTATTTAGAAAAGTATGAGTAAACGTCAACAATGGCGGATACAAATCCTAAACGGTTAGCGTCTCGACGTTCCTACCTGGTTAATAAGAATGTTTTGAATTAAATCATTCGTAATATATATATATATATGTATATATATATATATATATATGTATATATATATATATATATATATATATATATATATATCACAGAAAAAAGAGAATTAGTGTTGCGACGAAAGGAGTTTATTGGATATATTACAAATGTTTCTCGGACAACAAGCTTGAGGCACGATCGATATGGTGATCACACCTGACTCTGCAATCAACACGGTCGTGAGATCCGTCTCGATTCTACGAAGCAGATATTCTCTGATATCATACTATGCTCTACGACAGCATTGAGTGCTCATACGGTCTAACGCATAAGGGCGCTTTAAGCATCCACCACAAATTATATATATATATATATATATATATATATATATATATAATTTGTGGTGGATATATATATATATATATATATATATATATATATATATATATATATATAATTGTGGTGGATATATATATATATATATATATATGTATATATATATATATATATAAATATATATATATATATATATATATATATATATATATATATATATATATATACACACACACATATATATATATATATATATGTATATATATATATATATATATATATATATATATATATATATATATATATATATATATATATATATATATAGTTATAAACTCAAACAGTCTTTAAAAATTAAATAGCTAAAAGAAAGGAATATTTCTGAGCCGTGTAATACAAATGAATATATGATAGGGATAAAACTGATACAAGTATGCATATATTCGCATTGCAAATGACCAAGTTAGCTCAATTGAAAAATACTAATTAAAATAATACGGTTTGCCTATCTCGATTTAAAATAATAAATCAATAAAAACAAACCTATATTGGCAATAACCGTGATACCGGGACACATTTAAAATTTTGTTTCACAACAATTAAGTGAAAGTTCCTATTCATGTGCTCTTCTGCAGGTATCCAGAAATTGGTAAGTTTCACTTCAAAATACTTAAGAAGACTTAGAGAAATGTGCTGTTGAACGCACATGTATCACAGCGCCTAGCTCTTCCCATACTCGTGCCGCTAAAAATAGCAGCCGGTTTTATGGGACTAAACATTAGCTCTGCGTATGGTGCCGAGAATATTATATATACAGATATAAACTGAAATAGACTTTTACAATTAAATAGCTCAAAGAAATGAATATTACTGAGCCGTGTAATACAAATGAATATATGATAGGGATAAACACTGATGCATGTATACATGTGTTCGCATTGCACATGACCAATTTAGCTAGATTGAAAAATACTAATTAAAATAGTACGGTTTGCCTGTCTCGATTTAAAGTAATAAATCAATAAACACAAACCTATATTTCTCTAAGTCTTCTCAAGTATTTTGAAATGAAACTTACCAATTTCTGGATACCTGCATAAGAGCAGAGGAATAGGAACTTTCACTTAATTGTTGCAAAACAAATTTGAAATTTAAAATTTAAAATTTGTTCGGGTATCACGGTTATTGTCAATATAGGTTTGTTTTTATTGATTTATTATTTTAAATCGAGACAGGCAAACCGTATTATTTTAATTAGTACTTTTCAATCTAGCTAATTTGGTCATTTGCAATGCGAACACATGTATACTTGTATGTATATATATGTATATATATATATATATATATATATACATATATATATATAACATGTATTCTAGTACAACCTGTCTCAGGGTCGGGTGGATAGCGACTAAACTGGCAACCCCATCAAGGTTTCTTAGTGAGGAGGGAGATTTTGGACATCCTACAGGACTAAAAACAAAACCTGTCAAAGGGCAAAGGAGCTCTTAAGAGTCAGTGGCCATCCAAAATCACCGGGAGAGATGACCCCTTAGCCTTTGTCAAGGCATAATTCTAGGAGAAGGAAGACTATGATATAACACCTGCAACCCTGATGGTATCCAATGATGTTGACTTGTTCTTATTTTTGGTAAATATCATCTTGGTTAAGAGAGTGGGACTGGCTTTGTGCAGTGCCTTTGCTCACTATAAAAGCTTAACGGCACAGGCATTGCTTTGTATATGGAGATCTCTCTGCGCTTGTCGTCACATGATACCATTGGCCCAGCACTATGTGTCAATAATTTTCACAAGTGTAGTGTTTGTACCAGAGTTTTCAAGTCGCTGGCTGGACTGAAGAGTCACACTCGTTCAGCGCATAGGTAGGGGTTCTCCTACATGGATATAAATTAGTGGCCGTACACGAAAACGTGTTGGCAGTCACCATATATATATATATATGTATTTATATATATATATATATATGTTTTGTGAAGGTACGTATACTTTCTCGTACGTATATTTGATTATATATGTTAGTGCGTATGTTTTAATATATTCTGGTACATATGCTTTTGGCTATGTGTTTACGGGAGTTGTGCGTCTGTGTGAGTATGCAGCTTCCTACGTATGATGGGTGCGTGTATATGTGTACTTCATGTTTTGGTTGACGTTCGTCTCCGAACATTTGTGTATTTACATGTAGGTATGCGCCTGCGCTTGTTATATACGTATTTATTTATTTATATACGTTTATTTAATTACTTATTTATTTGTATACACGCACACACACACACATTTATATGTGCGTGGTTTTGTATACCTATGGCGAGTGTTTTCGCGTATGCTTGTGTATGTACGTATTTGGATTCGTGTATCTATTGATTTAATTTCAATTACGTCTGTATTGTATTTTATTTACTTTATTCTTAACTCTGAAGCGGAGAATAATTCGGTTTCCTAGTTAGAATTTTATTCTACGACTTCAGCTATACCATTTACGTGGTTTTGTCTTTGCGTGCAATTGTTCTCCACGCTCCACATATGACGTATTATCTTCGTTTTTTCCCGTTCTTTGCCACGGAACGTTTCCACGAACAAAAGTATCGTCTTCCTGTCTTCCTCCGGTTGCAACGTTTTTTGAAATATCCACTTTTGCGTTTACAGATTGACTTTGTTAGTTTCAGAAGATCCCGTTAAGGGCGAAAGCAGTGATTATTTGCTTAAACTTTAATCTGTTATTTTAATAAATATTTGCTCTAAGGTTTTTATATATATGATATATATTTATCCTTATCGAGACCTCTTTGGATTTTAGACTTCAAATTTATTATTATTACTATATATATAATGATATATATATAAATATATATATAGAGATAATTAGTATAATTACCAAAATATGCGTACACCCACTCATTCCGACTAGCATCAGTGTCACGTGATTGATTCTTTAGAATCTACTATTTGACCAGAGACAGTGAACTTTTTCAGTGCTTTGGAATTTAGTCCCCGCTAGCTGTTCCATCCACCGAATTATTATTTTTATATGAGTCCCTAGTGTCCGCGCATTGCCTGGAGACTTAGCTGAGAATAGACTCCCTGATGACGTAATGAATTCTCGATGGTTACATTGCGTAACTATCTTTATCCCATTACAGAAACTAATTAGTTGGAGTGAAAATTTTTGTAAGTAAGTTAATTTTTAACTTTCAAAATTTTCTTATTTTACGTCTTTCATATAAATATATATATATATATATATATATATATATATATATATATATATATATATATATATATATATATATATATATATATATGCCTGATGAAGATCTTAAAGGCTTATGGAATCCCCAAGAGGATAGTGGACCTGATATCACTGCTCTACACCAACACCAAAGCCCAAGTCATTACACCTGATGGGATGACAGAGTTCTTTGAGATACTGGCTGGAGTGCTCCAGGGAGATACATTGGCTCCCTACCTTTTTATGATCGTAGTGGACTATTGTATGCGCCTTGCACTGGAGAAACACCAGGACTCTGGCTTTACTGTAGCACCGGCTCAGAGCAGGAGAGTTGGTCGAAAAAGGTATCGGATGCTGAATGTGCCGACGACATTGTTTTGGTGACAAATACAGTGAAGGAGGCAGAAGATTTGATGCGGGAGGTTGAGACTGTGACGATGAGTGTGGATTTGAGAATGAATGAGACTAAAACAAAATATCTGGTAGATAATGTTGAGAAGCCAGAGGGGATCACTAATGTAGGCGGGAAGCCGCTGGATTTGGTTGAGGACTTCCTGTATTTGGGAGCAAAGATTGGGATTACGGCAGACGATGTGGTTGAGAGGAAGAGCAAGGCCTGGGCGGCGTGTCACCGCTTGAGATCGGTGTGGAAGTCGGACCTTCGTAGAGACCTGAAAATCCGCCTCTTTATTGCTGTAGTGGAGTCTGTGCTGCTGTGTGGGTCTGAGACTTGGACACTGACCAAAAGACTCACTCAGATGGTGGATGTGTGCTACACGAGAATGCTGAGGATGGCTCTGAACATTAATCAGTATACCCTGAGGATGAGAAGCTCAGAGCTGTATGGGAGCATCCCAAAAGTCAGCTCAAAAGTGACACAGAGGAGACTGAGGTTGGCTGGACATGCACACCGACATCCAGAGTTGACATTACACTCAGTGCTCCTTTGGGAGCCCCTACATGCACACACTAGAAGAGGAAGACCAAGGTTAACATATGTTGATGCCCTAAAGACAGATACTGGTCTGTTGGAGATGAAGGGTATGGCAGCGATAATGAGGGACAGAGACCGCTGGAGAGAACTCGTCCCTGGATCTCGGGAATTTTAGCCGCCTTAGATATATATATATATATATATATATATATATATATATATATATATATATATATATATATCAAAATGAAAATCCGAAGGCAAGGTAAAATTCCAATCATTTAATCACTACACATGTTTCAATAAGAGATAGATCGATTGTGAAGCCACGATCAATTATCAATGATAGCATCAGGTGAAAATGAATTGTCTTCAAATTTCTTGATGTGAGGGAGAAAAAACGATGTTACGTCACATAATTCATTCCCTCATATGGAGACACACCAGTCAGTCAGAGACGAGGTGACTGCTATTAGCTTAAAATTGAGGTCACAAAACTTTTCAGACTTCCATCGCTGCAAAAGACTCTGGACATCGAAACAAATCCGGAGGGATGCAGTTACTCACAGTTAGAAGTAAGTGGATACACACACACTCCACACACGCATACATCGGCTTGATGTCAAATAAAAATAAAAATAAACATAAAAATAAATGCATATACACACAACAACAGAGTATTAAACCCGCAGAATTAGCGTGGGTGGGCACACATACACCCCAACACACACCGGAGCGACATTCGAGAAAAAGCGTATATAAGAATGTACCAAAACAGCAATCACCCAAAAGTTAGTTCGTAAAGCAACAGACATTATGTCCGTCAAATATCAATTTGAGATGTAAATCGGAAATTTTAAGTTAACCGACGCTACACACACCTACACACAGACACAAGCGCGTGCGCGCAGGTAAGTTCAGTTTTCTGCTGTACGTGTAAAGATACAATTGTAACATCAATATCTTCAAGTGTGTGTTATGGCAAAAGGTATGCACACATCCGAATCTGCCAAAATATGGAACTCTGGGTATATACACATTCATGTGAAAAGCTCAATTTGACGATGTAGATTGGAAATGTTGGGTTAACCAAAGCTACACACATATACACACACACACGTGCGTGCGCGCATGTAAGTTCAGTTCAATGTTCTGCTATACGCGTATAGATCCAATTGTAACATCCATATCTTCAAGTGTGTGTTATGGTAAAAGGTATACACACATCCGAATCGTCCAAAAATAAAGAGGAGGGGATATCCGGGTATATACACATCCATGTGAAGAGCAAGCAATCAGCTCATGTCGAACTCCTTGTGTACCGCTGTCCAGTTGAGAATCAAAATAACCAAATCCATGCGTGCAAGCAACTGTAGTCTGGGCCGGCAAAGGGCTTTACGTAGGGTTGGTATAGGGTAAATAGGTCCGCAAGTGCGATCTCCCGCCACATGGGCCAATGAGCTGTTAAGATAGTTGTTTGAGTTGTGGAGGTGTGTTATTCAGCATAGAAGGTGAAGTAAGAAAATACAGGACAGTGAAGGTGTGTAGGCCCATTAATCGTGTGTCAGTATCATTGTTCAATCCGTAACAATGAGTCCTCCATGGTTAGATGATCACGCATCAAAAACTGGTGTAGAGGTCAGTTGGTAGGAACGTGACATTCGTAAATGTTGGAGCTGAATGTCTTAAAGAAGCGGGTACTGTGTGTAGAGCTATGTTTAGGGAGCGTAACCGGTCCTAACTAAGTGTGTAATCAATCTAACTATTTACTAGCTAGGTATTCTAAAGGAGAGCACTCAGATATGAGAACTCCGTGGAAACATGCCGAGTATCTTTGCAAGTGCGCAAACAATCTTAGCCGTCTAACTACCTAAGTGCGTGACTGTCCGTTTATTGAGAGGACTCTAGGGCTAAAGTAGAGAGGGAGGAGTTTTTGGTAGATTACCTTCCAAAAATCCTGCGGAGGGTTTTGAGGTTCTATGTTGAGAGTTGCTGCAAAAAATCCGCTCTTCTATTAATTAACAAGGGGCCGCCTCTAATAATATTGAAAGTTTCAGCTATACATAAATTGCAGACGACAGTGCCGTCGTTATAAGGTTGTGCTGCAAACTATGGACCAGGATAAGGAGTGCTCTATATTCTGAAGTTTAGGCTTCCAGACTATTTCCAAAAGTGCCGTGCTATTTTTCTTATCTAATCTATTAAAGGTATGGCGGTGATTATACCATATATCCTTAAATCCAGTGGCAGTTGCTCCAACATACCTAAAAGTTCTATCAGGAGTGGTGACCTTACATTTGTAGACTATGTTTTTGGTAAGGCATTTCCCAGCCAATGTGCAGGTGGCGGTTCTTCTGCAGTTGCATTCTCTGCTATCGATCTGGGTGGTTCGAGAAGGACCACGGTACATTTGGGGTCGGGTCTCAGTTCCAGTCTGCTCTAGGGGTAAATTCCACGGGGTAGGGTCGACCCGACTCGCCTCACGTGTATGAGTCAGTTCCTCAATAGAGCTGCCATTGTTACTGCTATGCCTAAATCCCTCATTGGCTGTCTTAAGTCTACTATAATTCATCTTAGCTATATTCTGAGCTATGTTACTAGTTGTAGAGTAGGACAACTTGATAGTATTACTATTAAATATTTCATAATATCTGTGCGATCTAGGGAAGCAATTGTCTAAGGCCCTAAATTGAGCTCTTCACATGGATGTGTACATACCCAGACTTCCATCTTTTGGCTGATTCGGATGTGTGTATACCTTTTGCCATAACACACACTTGAAGATATTGATGTTAAAATTGGATCTTCAGCAGAACATTGAACTAAACTTACTTGCGCGCACGCACTTATGTCTGTGTGCATGTGTGTGTAGCGTTGGTTAACTTAACATTTCCGATTTACATCGTCAAATTGAGATTTGACCGACATAATTTCTGTTGCTTTACGAACTAACTTTTCGGTGATTGCTGTGTTGGTACATTCTTATATATGTTTTTTCTCGAATGTCGTTTCGGTGTGTGTTGGGGTGTATGTGTGCCCACCCACGCTAATTCTGCGGGTTTAATACTGTGTTGTTGTGTGTATATGTATTTATTTTTATGTTTATTTTTATTTTTATATTTATTTGACCTCGAGCTGATGTATGCGGGTGTGAAGTGTGTGTGTATCCACTTACTTCTAACTGTAACTGACTGCATCCCTACGGATTTGTTTCGATGTCCAGCGGCTTTTGCAGCGATGGAAGTCTGAAAGCCTTTGTGACCTCAATTTTAAGCTAATAGCAGTCGCCTCGTCTCTGACTGACTGGTGTGTCTCCATATGAGGGAATGAATCATCTGAGGTAACATCGTTTTTTCTCCCTCATATCAAGAAATCTGAAGACAATTCATATTCACCTGATGAGTTCAGTGATAATTGATCGTGGCTTCATAATCGATCTATCTCTTATTGATACATATGTCGTGATTAAATGATTGGAATTTTCCCTTGCCTTCGGATTTTCATTTTGATACTCAGTTTTAAATCATGTAGCTGTTCCCTCGAATGGAATTGAAGATATACAAAAGCGTTGAGAATTTAATATTGCTAACATAAAGATATTGGACATTTTTACACAACCAATATTGCATCTTACTATATAACAACTATATATATATATATATAAAGGTTAACACATACATAATGTTATAGATATATACATGTTGCAACTGGTCACTTTTAAGCTCTATGAAGAATTAATAAATTAAAAAATCAGAGCAATATGTCATAAATCATGTCTTTAGAATCATCAGATAAAATATATACTATTTCTTCTTCTAATTAGCATAATTAACCATATAAAAAATCAATTAGAACAAGCTATAAGATGAAAGGCTCTTATGGAGAAATCTCCGACAAATAACCGAACGTTGCCTCTTCGCGGTGGCCCCGATCGAGTATTTATCCAACATTTCGACAGCATGTAGAAACTGACTAAATATATCATCAACCATACACAATTAGGTGTAAAATTAAAACTTAGAAGAAATGCGTACATACCGTAATTATATCTCTACCATGGTTTCTTCCTTATTTTTAGACATCCAAATAATAGGAATGTCCTGAGTTAGGATTCACCAGGAGACAAACTCAAAATCAGACATCTAGTTTTTCAATCCGATCCCGCCAAAAATAGATAAAAAAATGGCTAAGAATTGTTATGTGGCGGTGGTCAAGCCAGAAAGAATGTATATTGGTTGCTTACGGCGGGTAGGCTTGCTGCTAGAAAGTGCAGCCAAATATCGCCAAATTTAATCTAAACCTATCGGGAGATTATTAAATATAAAGGTTAACATATACATAAAGTTATAGATAAATACATCTTACAACTGGTCACTTTAAGCTCTATGAAGAATTAATAAATAAAAAAATCAGAGCAATATATAATAAATAATTTCTTTAGAATCATGTCTTAATAATCTCCCGATGGGTTGAGATTAAATTTGGCGATAATTGGCTGCGCTTTCTAGCAGCAAGCCTACCCGCCGTAAGCAACCAATCACATTATTTCTGGCTTGACCACAGCCACATAGCGATTCTTAGCCATTTTTGAATCTATTTTTGGCGGGATCGGATTGATAACCTAGATGTCTGATTTCCTGTCGTTGGCAGATTATAATAATAATAAGGCACATTTATCAATTCCAGTACCGGTTGTATCACAGCGAAATCAATGGGCAATGTAAGATACATTACCAGAGTATACACATAGTTATTTGCCTCAACACAATATATATATATATATATATATATATATATATATAGTTATAAACTCAAACAGTCTTTTACAATTAAATAGCTAAAAGAAAGGAATATTTCTGAGCCGTGTAATACAAATGAATATATTATAGGGATAAAACTGATACAAGTATACATATGTTCGCATTGCAAATGACCAAGTTAGCTCGATTGAAAAATACTAATTAAAATAATACGGTTTGCCTGTCTCGATTTAAAATAATAAATCATTAAAAACAAACCTATATTGACAATAGCAGTGATACCCGGGACACATTTAAAATTTCAAATTTCAAATTTGTTTCGCAACAATTAAGTGAAAGTTCCTATTCATGTGCTCTTCTGCAGGTATCCAGAAATTGGTAAGTTTCACTTCAAAATACTTAAGAAGACTTAGAGAAATGTACTGTTGAACGCACATGTATCACAGCGCCTAGCTCTTCCCATACTGGTGCCGCTAAAAATAGCAGCCGGTTTTATGGGACTAAAAATTAGCTCTACGTATGGTGCCGAGAATATTATGTATACAGATATAAACTGAAATAGACTTTTACAATTAAATAGCTCAAAGAAATGAATATTTCTGAGCCGTGTAATACAAATGAATATATGATAGGGATAAACACTTATACATGTATACATGTGTTCGCATTGCACATGACCAAGTTAGCTAGATTGAAAAATACTAATTAAAATAGTACGGTTTGCCTGTCTCGATTTAAAATAATAAATCAATAAAAACAAACCTATATTTCTCTAAGTCTTCTTAAGTATTTTGAAATGAAACTTACCAATTTCTGGATACCTGCATAAGAGCAGAGGAATAGGAACTTTCATTTAATTGTTGCAAAACAAATTTGAAATTTAAAATTAAAAATGTGTCCGGATATCACGGTTATTGTCAATATAGGTTTGTTTTTATTGATTTATTATTTTAATTCGAGACAGGCAAACCGTATTATTTTAATTAGTATTTTTCAATCTAGCTAATTTGGCCATTTGCAATGCGAACGCATGTATACTTGTATGTATGTATATATATATATATATATATAATATATATACATATATATATATAACATGCATCCTAGTACAACCTGTCTTGGGGTCGGGTGGATGGCGGCTAAACTGGCAACCCCACCAAGGTTTCTTGGTGAGGAGGGAGATTTTGGACATCCTACAGGACTAAAAACAAAACCTGTCAAAGAGCAAAGGAGCTCTTAAGAGTCAGTGGCCATCCAAAATCACCGGGAGAGATGACCCCTTAGCCTTTGTCAAGGCATAATTCTAGGAGAAGGAGGACTATGATATAACACCTGCAACCCTGATGGTATCTAATGATGTTGACTTGTTCTTATTTTTGGTAAATATCATCCTGGTTAAGAGAGAGGGACTGGCCTTGTTCAGTTCCTTTGCTCACTATAAAAGCTCCACGGCACAGGCATTGCTTTGTATCTGGAAATCTCTCTGCACTTGTCGTCACATGGTACCATGGGCCCAGCACTATGTGTCAATAATTTTCACAAGTGTAGTGTTTGTACCAGAGTTTTCAAGTCGTTGGCTGGACTAAAGAGTCACACTCGTTCAGCGCATAGGTAGGGGTTCTCCTACATTGATATAAATTAGTGGCCGTACTCGAAAACGTGTTAGCAGCCACCATAGATACATATATATATGTATTTATATATATATATATGTTTTGTGAAGGTACGTATACTTTCTCGTACGTATATTTGATTATATATGTTAGTGCGTATGTTTTAATATATTCTCGTACATATGCTTTTGGTTATGTGTTTACGGGAGTTTTGCGTCTGTGTGAGTATGCGGCTTCCTACGTATGATGGGTGCGTGTATATGTGTACTTCATGTTTTGGTTGACGTTCGTCTCCGAACATTTGTGTATTTACATGTAGGTATGTGCGTGCGCTTGTTATATACGTATTTATTTATTTATATACGTTTATTTAATTACTTATTTATTTGTATACACGCGCACACACACACATATTTATATGTGCGTGGTTTTGTATACCTATGGCGAGTGTTTTCGTGTATGCCTGTGTATGTACGCATTTGGATTCGTGAATCTATTGATTTAATTTCAATTACATCTGTATTGTATTTTATTTACTTTATTCTTAACTCTGAAGGGGAAAATAATTCGGTTTCCTAGTTAGAATTTTAGTCTACGACTTCAGCTATACCATTTACGTGGTTTTGTCTTTGCGTGCAATTGCTCTCTACGTTCCACATATGACGTATTATCTTCGTTTTTTCCCGTTCTTTACCAGGGAATGTTTCCACGAACAAAAGTATCGTCTTCCTGTCTTCCTCCGGTTGCAACGTTTTTTTGAAATATCCACTTTTGCGTTTACAGATTGACTTTGTTAGTTTCAGAAAATCCCGTTAAGGGTGAAAGCAGCGATTATTTGCTTAAACTTTAATCTGTTATTTTAATAAATATTTGCTCTACGGTTTTTATATATATGATATATATTTATCCTTATCGAGCCCTCTTTGGATTTTAGTCTTCAAATTATTATTATTACTATATATATAATTATATATATATATAATTATATATATATATATATATATATATATATATATATATATATATAGATATATATATATATATATATATATATATATATATATATATATATATATATATATATATATATATATATATATATATATATATATATATATATATATATATATATATATATATACATATATATATATATATATATATTTAAATGAAAATCCAAAGGCAAGGTAAAATTCCAATCATTTAATCACGACATATGTTTCAATAAGAGATATATCGATTGTGAAGCCACGATTAATTATCACTGATCTCATCCGTTGAAAATGAATTGTCTTCAAATTTCTTGATATGAGGGAGAAGAAAACGATGTTACGTCACATAATTCATTCCCTCATATGGAGACACACCAGTCAGTCAGAGACGAGGTGACTGCTATTAGCTTAAAATTGAGGTCACAAAACTTTTCAGACTTCCATCGCTGCAAAAGCCGCTGGACATCGAAACAAATCTGTAGGGATGCAGTCAGTCACAGTTAGAAGTAAGTCGATACACACACACTCCACTCCCGCATACATCGGCTTGATGTAAAATAAAAATTAAAATAAACATAAAAATAAATACATATACACACAGCAACACAGTATTAAACCCGCAGAATTATGTGGGTGGGCACACATACACCCCAACACACACCGGAGCGACATTCGAGAAAAAGCGTATATAAGAATGTACCAACACAGCAATCACCGAAAAGTCAGTTCGTAAAGCAACAGAAATTATGTCGGTCAAATCTCAATTTGACGATGTAAATCGTAAATGTTAAGTTAACCAACGCTACACACACATACACACATACACAAGCGCGCGCGCGCAAGTAAGTTCAGTTTTCTGCTGTACGTGTAAAGATCCAATTATAACATCAATATCTTCAAGTGTGTGTTATGGCAAAAGGTATGCACACATCCGAATCAGCCAAAATATGGAAGTCTGGGTATATACACATCCATGTGAAAAGCTCAATTTGACGATATAGATTGGAAATGTTGGGTTAACCAAAGCTACACACATATACACACACACACGTGCGTGCGCGCAAGTAAATCCAGTTCAATGTTCTGCTATACGCGTATAGATCCAATTGTAACATCCATATCTTCAAGTGTGTGTTATGGTAAAAGGTATACACACATCCGAATCGTCCAAAAATAAAGAGGGGGGGGGGGCGTGATCCTGGTATATACACATCCATGTGAAGAGCAAGCAATCAGCTCATGTCGAACTCCTTGTGTACCGCTGTCCAGTTGAGAATCAAAATAACCAAATCCGTGCGTGCAAGCACTATAGTGCGTGTGCTGGCAAAGGGCTCTACGTAGGGTTGGTATAGGGTAAATAGGTCCGCAAGTGCGATCTCCCACCACATGGGCCAATGAGCTGTTAAGATAGTTGTTTGAGTGGTGGAGGTGTGTTATTCAGCATAGAAGGTGAAGTAAGAAAATACAGGACAGTGAATGTGTGTAGGCCCATTAATCGTGTGTCAGTATCATTGTTCAACCCGTAACAATGAGTCCTCCATGGTTAGATGATCACGCATCAAAAACTGGTGTAGAGTTCAGTTGGTAGGAACGTGACATTCGTAAATGTTGGAGCTGAATGTCTCAAAGAAGCGGGTACTGTGTGTAGAGCTATGTTTAGGGAGCGTAATCGGTCCTAACTAAGTGTGTAATCAATCTAACTATTTACTAGCTAGGTATTCTAAAAGAGAGCACTCAGATATGAGAACTCCGTGGAAACATGCCGAGTATCAGTGCAAGTGCGCAAACAATCTTAGCCGTCTAACTACCTAAGTGTGTGACTGTCCGTTTATTGAGAGGACTCTAGGGCTAAAGTAGAGAGGGAGGAGTTATTCGTAGATTACCTTCCAAAAATCCTGCGGAAGGTTTTAGAGGTTATATGTTGACAGTTGCTGCAAAAAATCCGCTCTTCTATTAATCCGCTCTTCTATTAATTAACAAGGGCCGCCTCTAATAATATTGAAAGTTTCAGCTATACATAAATTGCAGACGCCAGTGCCGCCGTTATAAGGTTGTGCTGACAAACTATGGACCAAGATAAGGAGTGCTCTATATTCTGAAGTTTAAGCTTCCAGACTAATTCCAAAAGTGCCGTGCTATTTTTCTTATCTCATCTATTAAAGTTATGGCGGTGATTATACCATATATCCTTAAATTCAGTGGCAGTTGCTCCAATATACCTAAAAGTTCTATCAGGAGTGGAGACCTTACAGTTGTAGACTATGTTTTTGGTAAGGCATTTCCCAGCCAAGGCGCACGTGGCGGTTCTTCTGCAGTTGCATTCTCTGCTATCGATCTGGGTGGTTCGAGAAGGACCACGGTACATTTGGGGTCGGGTCTCAGTTCCAGTCTGCTCTAGGGGTAAATTCCACGGGGTAGGGTCGACCCGACTCGCCTCACGTGTATGAGTCAGTTCCTCAAGAGAGCTGCCATTGTTACTGCTATGCCTAAATCCCTCATTGGCTGTCTTAAGTCTACTATAATTCATCTTAGCTATATTCTGAACTATGATACTAGTTGTAGAGTAGGACAACTTGATAGTATTTCTATTGAATATTTCATAATATCTGTGCGATCTAGGGAAGCAATTGTCTAAGGCCCTAAATTGAGCTCTTCACATGGATGTGTACATACCCAGACTTCCATCTTTTGGCTGATTCGGGTGTGTGTATACCTTTTGCCATAACACACACTTGAAGATATTGATGTTACAATTGGATTTTCAGCAGAACACTGAACTGAACTTACTTGCGCGGACGCACTTATGTCTGTGTGAATGTGTGTGTAGCGTTGGTTAACTTAACATTTCCGATTTACATCGTCAAATTGAGATTTGACCGACATAATTTCTGTTGCTTTACGAACTAACTTTTCGGTGATTGCTGTGTTGGTACATTCTTATATATGTTTTTTCTCGAATGTCGTTTCGGTGTGTGTTGGGGTGTATGTGTGCCCACCCACGCTAATTCTGCGGGTTTAATACTGTGTTGTTGTGTGTATATGTATTTATTTTTATGTTTATGTTTATTTTTATTTTTATTTTTATTTTTATTTTTATTTTTATTTTTATTTTTATTTGACATCGAGCCGATGTATGCGGGTTTGAAGTGTGTGTGTATCCACTTACTTCTAACGGTGACTGACTGCATCCCTACGGATTTGTTTCGATGTCCAGCGGCTTTGCAGCGATGGAAGTTTGAAAGACTTTGTGACCTCAATTTTAAGCTAATAGCAGTCGCCTCGTCTCTGACTGACTGGTGTGTCTCCATATGAGGGAATGAATTATCTGATGTAACATCGTTTTTTCTACCTCATATCAAGAAATCTGAAGACAATTCATGTTCACCTGATGAGTTCAGTGATAATTGATCGTGGCTTCATAATCGATCTATATCTTATTGAAATATATGTCGTGATTAAATGATTGGAATTTTACCTTGCCTTCGGATTTTCATTTTGATACTCAGTTTTAAATTATCCAGCTGTTCCCTCGAATGGAATTGAAGATATACAAAAGCGTTGAGTACTTAATATTTCTAACATAAAGTTGTTGGACCTTTTTACACAACCAATATTGCACCTTACTATATAACAACTATATATATATATAAAGGTTAACATATACATAATGTTATAGATATATACATGTTGCAACTGGTCACTTTTAAGCTCTATGAAGAATTAATAAATTAAAAAATCAGAGCAACATATCATAAATTATGTCTTTAGAATCATCAGATAAAATATATACTATTTCTTCTTCTAATTAGCATAATTAACCATATAAAAAATCAATTAGAACACGCTATAAGAAGAAAGGCTCTTATGGAGAAATCTCCGACAAATAACCGTACGTAGCCTCTTCGCGTTGGCCCCGATCGAGTATTTATCCAACACTTCGACAGCATGTAGAAACTGACTAAATATATCATCAACCATACACAATTAGGTGTAAAATTAAAACTTAGAAGAAATGCGTACATACCGTAATTATATCTCTACCATGGTGTCTTCCTTATTTTTAGACATCCAAATAATAGGAATGTCCTGAGTTAGGATTCACCAGGAGACAAACTCAAAATCATACATCTAGTTTTTCAATCCGATCCCGCCAAAAATAGATTAAAAAATGGCTAAGAATCGTTATTTGGCGGTGGTCAAGCCAGAAAGAATGTATGCTGGTTGCTTACGGCGGGCGGGCTTTCTGCGAGAAAGCGCATCCAAATATCGCCAAATTTAATCTCAACTTATCGGGAGATTATTAAATATAAAGGTTAACATGTACATAAAGTTATAGATATATACATGTTGCAACTGGTCACTTTCAAGCTCCATAGCGATTCTTAGCCATTTTTGAATCTATTTTTGGCGGGATCGGATTGAAAAACTAGATGTCTGATTTCCGGTCGTTGGTAGATAATAATAATAACAAGGCACATTTATCAATTCCAGTACCGGTTGTTACACAGCGAAATCAATGGGCAATGTAAGATACATTACCAGAGTATACACATAGTTAATTGCCTCAACACTATATATATATATATATATATATGTATATATATATATATATATATATATATATATATATATATATATATATATATATATACATATGTATATATATATATAATGGAAAAATTTGAACAGGAACAAAACAGAGAGGCAGTACAACGAATGTTTATTAATTTCACGCTCTGGAGGGTGGGGTGGTGGTGGGGAACGACGTTTCGGGCATAAACCCTTCCTCAGGTGAGAAGTGTGTGAGAACAGAGTTCAAAGGGTGTGTAGGGGAGAGGTGGAGAGACATATATCGAAAGGAAACGGTGCGAATGAAATGAAAAATAAAAATAAAAATAAAGCATGATCAAAATACAAGGAATGAAATAAAATTAAATATAAAAGCATGATCAAAATAAACTGAAATTAAAAGGGGGGTAAAACAGGTGGTGGAAGGGTGTGGGGTTTGTAGGGGTGGTGGCGGGTGGAGTGGGAGAGGGAGACGGGGTGGCCGAGCGGGGAGGGCTGAAGGTGGTGTGTGTGTGTATGTGTGTATGTGAAAGTAAGGGTTGGGGGAAGAACGGGGTTTCATATTCAGGAAGAGGTGTGTGTGGGGTGGGTTGTAGGTCGGAGTGTCTGTGCGTGTGTGGATAGAGGGGTGGGGGGAGAGGAATCAGGAGGTGTGTTTGGGGTTTAAGCGTGTTGTGGGTGTAGGTGGCGTGTGGAGAAAACAATTTTGGGGTGTGTGTGGGTGAGTTATATAGGTGGTTCCGTAAGAGGATGCTTGAAAAGTTGTGAAAATCCTGTGATGTTTAGTGGATTCCGTGGTGGTCAAGTTCCACATACGAGTATTCCATGAAGAGATGGTCGGAAGAGGAGCGATGTGTGGTGCGCGTGCAGCAGGAAGTGGTCAAGCAGTGGGAGTGCTGTGTGTCTGTTTGTGCTGGGAGGTGGTCAGAGGGCATAGAAGCAGTCGGTCGAATGGTAAAGGGACGAGGATGGGTGGGTGTGAAAGTTGGAGTGAGGTGGGTGTGTGTGTATTAGTAGAGGTGTTAGTGGGATGAGTGAGTGTGGAGCGAGGGTGTGGGTGGAGCGGGGAGAGAAGGGTGTGTGTAGTTCTATGGAGGGATTGTGGTGTACTGGTGTGTAGTTTTATGAAGGGGTGTTAGTGGGTGTTAGTATACGGGAGGTGGGGAAGGGTTGAATGCAGGTGTGAGTGGGGGTTAGTGGTGGTAGAGTGTGTGTGGGTACGTGGTGTACGAGGGTGTGTGGGTACGTGTGCGTGGGGTTGGGGGTGTTAGTGATGTTAGTTTCGTGTGGGGTGGGTGGTGTAAATGGGTGCGTGTGTTCGTGTGCTTGGGGTCAGGGGGTGTTAGTGAGGTTAGTTGCGGGGTGGTGGGATGGAGGTTGGGGTGAGATGTGTGGGGGTGAGGGTTAGTGGTGGTAGTAGGGTGTGTGTTTAGTGTGAGCGCGTGTATATATCTGCCGGTGGGTGTGTGCGTGTGATAAGGAGGGGGGAGGAGAAGAAGGGAGGGACGTTAGTATGTTAGTTGGGGAAGGGTGGTCGGATGAGGGGTGGTGTGGAGGTGTTAGTATTGTTAGTTGTGGGGTGGGCGGTGAAAAGGAGAGGTGTGTTAGTGGTGTTAGTGGGGGATAAATGTGGGGGGGGAGGGGGCGGTCGAAGGCTAAAGGAATACGGGTGGAGAGTTCAGGCTGGGGGGAGTGTGGGTCTGTAAGATGAAGATAGTTCTTTGTTCGACTCTAAGGCGATTGGCGGGTGTTCCGTGTCATTGGAGTAGGCCACAGACTGTGAGATGGCGTGCGGAATGTCCAGGGCCACCAAAGTGGGGGGCGATGGGGGAACTACCACCGAGACGAATATCCCGGAGGTGCTCAGTGAATCGGTCCGCCAGGCGACGTCCCGTCTGTCTGACTAGGTTGGAGGAGGTGCAGCGGAAGGCATGCCGGACAGAGAGAGAGTGGCCGTTGGGACCCTGGAAGGTGGTGGTGTTGCTGATGTGGGGACAGGTGTTGCAGCGGGGCCTAGAACAGGGAAAGGAACCGTGGGGGGGAAACAGAGCATGTGTTGGGGGTTAGGGAGCTGTGGACGAGGAGGGTGCGGAGATTGCGTGCGCGTTTGAAGGAGGGGAGTGGTGGGGTTGGGAAGATGTGGGAGGTGGAGGGGTCGGACTGGAGGCGTCGGAAGAGGCGGCGGATGGTGCGGTGGAGGGGTAAGGTGGAGGGGTGGTAGGTGATGGGGAAGGGGAGACGGTGGGTTGGTGTGCGGTGGCGTGGGGTGAGGCTGGTGGAGCGGGGGACGGCACGGGCGCGGGTGAGAGCGGTGTGGAGGAGAGGGGGGGAACCTCTGCGGATGAAATGGCTGACTAGGGAAAGGGCCTGGGATTCGAAGTCAGCATCTCGGCTACAGAGGCGGCGGATCCTGAGAAGTTGGGAGTAGGGAATGGAGTGTTTAGTGTGGGTGGGGTGGGAAGAGGTGAAGTCGAGGTAAGAGTGGGAGTCGGTGTGTTTGAATAAGGCGGACGTGACGAGGGAGTGGTGGGAGGGGTCGAAGGCGACGGAGATGTCTAAGAAGTGGACGTGGGTGGTGGAGATAGAGGTGTTGAAGTGGAGGCAGGGGTGGAAGGAGCAGAAGAAGGAGAGAAAGGAGTCGAGCTGTTCTCGGGTGAGGGTCGTGGCTCCGATACAGTCGTCAATGTAACGACCGTACAGTTCGGGCGTGGGGCCGGTGTATATATATATATATAAATGGCGAGCTACGTGGTTGCATTTAAGTATAATGAAAAATAAAAGTTATGGGCGAAAGGTGTATCCTCGTCAGTTGTCTACTAGGAGTCATTGGTATTTATTCGCGTTAGAAACAATATACCTCACCCTAGGGCGAAAATAACTAAAATACGTTATTGGGATAAATAAGAGGGGGAGAAAAACATGTAAATAGACACGAAGGGTGAAACAACGTAAACAGATGAAAAATAGGAAATATCAAGTCAACAACTCATTTCTAACGTAAGAACAGGCGAATTTTGAGGAGAGAGAAAAAAGACACGTCTTAGCTGAAGCATTATTTGCGAGAGAAGAGGCTGCATACAATGGCGGACGAGGGAGGAAGAGAGCTAGCGGAGAGAAGGTGACTAGCAGAGAAGGAGTGAGTGAAGGTAAGACGAAGCGAGAAAGAGATAGTTATAGTGGGAGGGTAGCCGAGGGAAGGAGACTAGCAGAGGT
Source organism: Eledone cirrhosa (assembly GCA_964016885.1). Lineage (NCBI taxonomy): Eukaryota > Metazoa > Mollusca > Cephalopoda > Octopoda > Eledonidae > Eledone > Eledone cirrhosa. Next base: position 114,564,964 of record OZ024742.1, read on the forward strand.
GGTGAGCGAAAGTAAGAGGGAGAAGGAGAGAGAAGGGGGACAAAGAGGATAGCCACAAGGGGCGAGAATAGAGACGGGTACAGCGAAGAAGAGAGCTTATGTGAATAAACAAGCGAGCTGTGTGGTTGCATTTAAGTATAATGGAAAATAAAAGTTACGGGTGAAAGAAAGGGGCATCCTCGTCAGTTGTCTACTAGGAATCATTGTGATTTCTTCGCGTTAGAGACAATATAACTCAGCCTAGGGCGAACAATAACTAACATCTCGCCATTTGTATTCATATAAGATCCCTTCTTCGCTATGACCCGTCCATGTTCTCTCCCCTTTCTGCTATCGTCTCTCTCCCCCTTCTCTCTCATTCTCCCTCTTACTTTCGCTCATCTCCTCTGCTAGTCAACTTCTCTCGGCGAGCCTCCCACTATAACTATCTCTTTCTCGCTTCTTCTTACGTTCACTCACACCCTCTCTGCGTGTATGTCAACGCACGTTGTTGTAGGCACACACGCACAAACACAGGCTGACATACACGCATATGTACTTTATGCCGAAATAAGAACTGTATTCCTTTGCATTTCAGGATTTTGACACTCAGGAGTTGGTGTTTTACACTCCACTTTTGTCTCATTTGCTCTTAAAACGCACCACCGGATGAAAGTGTAAGAATTGTAATTCTTTACACTTCTAGATTCTAACACACAGGTTTTCTACTTCAGTTAATATTTTCCAAATTTTTCAAATTTTCATATTGGTTGTAACACAGACGCATTTTATTTTTTTTCATTTTATTTTTTTTGTTTGGCACCTCCACCACGTGAAATGGTGGCATGATAGATACAAACCTACACACACCAATTCTTCTAAACAGAGCAGCAGCAAACCTAAGTTTACCTGCCAGCTGACCCTTTACACCACTATCACTACCAACACAATGGAGGAGGTCAGCTGTACTTAAACAAAAACAACTGCAACAGACTGTCTTGCCTCAGAAAAATTTCCATAGAATTTTGACTGAGGAATGATCTCACAACTGACCAATGGGATGAGAGAGTGTCCTATGACGCCGAAATTCGTTTGTTCTAATTCATATGATTCCAGGAGCTGGACATATCGGAGTATTGACGGAGTAAAACACACTTCAACAACATGTGCACCTGTATCTCCCACACCAATTCGGACTGCCTGAAGAGGTCACAGCCAATGATGGCTGTCACAAAAATATATATAGCAGTATATCTATAATTTATAATAAACGAACACAAACTTTACATATTAGACTTAATTATTTTACATTACTCCGGACTAAACCAACCAACCAACGTACTTCGTCGAGTTCTCCAATCTTCATACTGAGTAAACAACTAACATATACTCAATATATATATATAATTCCCATCCCTTATTTTGACCCAAAATAAGGGACGAAAGAGAAATAAACAAATTTCTGTGTTTAATTGCATTCACACTCATTTGAAGACTTTCAATACATGAATATAAAAAGGGTAAGCATCATAATGATTGATAGAGAATAGTGGGTGCCCAAGCATCATTATTTGAATCGCAGATGTACCTAAAGCGAGGCAAGTTATTCTTCAGTGTGGGCTCAAAGCTGTAATATCCCCTGGGCAAATCAACGCTGCTGGAACAATTTGCAATTTGTTAAACATGGAGGTGTCCGAAATCTTTGAGATCTCTAAATGACAGCTGATAAAATGTATGTAGAATATAGAATAAGTTATCTTATTCTCACTCTTACCCTCTCTCTCGCTGAATATATGTCTGTTTATATATACATATGTATGTATAGACACACACACACACCTACACGCACACATATATAAATAAAATAAAACAAACTATATATATATATATATATATATATATATATATATATATATATATATATACATATATACATATTTATATATATATATTTTCTGTGTGTGTGTAGATATATACACCCATACACACAGTCACACACACACACACACACACACACACACACACACACACACACACACACACACACACACACACACACACACACACATATATATATATATATATATATATATATATATATATATATATATATATATATATATATATATATACATACATATATGTATATAATTGCATATAGGTATGCATGGATATGTATATACATATATATATGCATGTATAGAAACATATATATAAATATATATATATATGTTTGTGTGTGTTTGTGTTTATGTGCATGCGTGTGTGTGTAGGATATCTGTGCATTTCGTCAGAAGATTGATTGCAGAAATAGAGTGAAGATTACCAAATTTATAGGTGAAATGTTATATATTGCTCTTCAATCATTGCTCATTTTAAACTCCAAGATATTGGTATTTATCATTCTCTCTCCTATATGATGACGCCGCTGGTAAATACACATGGCTTCCATTACTATATTTGATTTATTTTCTGGCTGTCTATGTAATGTATGTATTTCTAATTCTATAGGGTATATATCAATGCATTTTTTTGTTGAACGACATTAATAAAATAATATTTAAAACTTTACACTGTTTTTACTTCACCTTCAATGAACTATATATCACATATATTTCCATACTTCACCTAATTTTCTGCAGTGCTATGCACAGAAATTCTAGTAAAATTAGAAAAATGAAAATGAATAAAACATTTTGTCATTTAGTGAATGTGAGATGTGACCTGGTAAATGTTCTGTTTTTGTTCCCAAGTTAGTATGACTCCAAAATAAATCTATTTGGTGCATTCTTATATTCTTATTTTCAGTTATATATTCTAGGGTTAGACACGATCAATCTGATTTAAGAATATAATAATTTCAGCAGCAACCAACCTGCCCTTTACTTTAACATACTGTATTTAGGAATATAATATTCAATATATTTCCTTATTTTTAAAGTGATGGGATGTCATTGATGCGAGAAACGTGTCTGATATCAAGCCGAATGTATATGTCGTTTCCTGCTCAGTGTAGCTGTTCGGTATTAATTCAAATATGATCGAGAAAAGCTTTGATCACATTCTTTAAAACCATTATATTTTTTTGTAATTCAAACAGTAAAAGTGTGCGAACATTTTTTCTGTGATAACTTCAATGTTTAAGACAATATATTGTGAATTTTGTGAGATTTGGCTGCCAATCGAGAATTTGACATTCCAATGTAAATCAGCTCAATTTTGGGTCAGATGTCTTCCACGTTAGCAAGGCTTGACAATGTCGTCATATATATCATGGTCTACGTCTAATCGACACAGACTTTCATGAGCAGATGAAGAGTTTATTCCTGGATTACGGAGTACTATGTTTGTTCGCATAGCTTTTAAAAGCTAGGCTTTGACCATAGCTTCACCACGACCACATTTTGAAAAGGAAATTTGCTAGAGACAATATTTGTGAAAATATATCCGAACGAATATATTAGCGATTCAATGTTTCAGCGTTGTCACAAATTGTGTAACATGAAATCGGCTTGGAAATTACGTAAAGCCTACGTAATTTATATGCTAATTCACAAGCTGGTCGTACAACGGAATAATCCCTGACACAGCCAACGGATGGCATTGCGGAAATTCGTTTGTTTTTGTTTGCTGTTGGACATATGTATATGTTACATAGTAATTTCTGAGTACTGACTGCAACATTGAAATACATTTCACTCTATCACGTCAGGATCTTCCACAAATATCTTTCAACAAGTTTGGTATTGTCACTATTTCTAAGGTTAGATTTGGTTTCAACAAATCAGAGCCGTGTATATAGCTTGACATAATTTTAAGAACATAGTTTTTCAATGTCATTAAAGATAAGTGCAATTAGAAACGTTCAAACAAAACTTATGACTTAAGTTTATTTATGAAATTAAAACCATTCCTGCGGCGTTAGGTAGAGGGTCCTGTTAAAAAGATGCATTGCATTTTCCTTATCATGCTGCAAAACTGGCAATAGGCATGCGACCTGTCCTGGGAAGTGTGAGATGGACGCACATATATTGTGTAACTCGAGACACCAAAGACGGTCCCGAAAGGAGAAAATCTTGACAATTGGAACTTGGAACATCACAACTCTTTCCGTTAAAGAACAGGAACTACTGTAGGAGGCTAGATACTGCCGGTGAAATATAGTCGGGATTTCCTTAACAAAGTTTCATGGCTTTGATAGTGGAAATTTGGATGGAAGATGAAAACTCTATTATACAGTTTTGGCACAAAAAATGACTGCACAGCGGAATGGGGTTACTCACAAGCCCTCGGCTGTCAGCATGTTTTATTGATTGGATCACATTATGAGGTATTATTTGACTGTGAACCTTAGGCTTAAATGTAGGTCTATGTCGGTGGTGCAAGTTTATAAACTAAAGAAGACTCTGAATACAGGTCCTTACTTGGTGAAGTCAGTGCAGCGTTAAATGTAGTTAAGACTGACTCATATATACAGATAGAGACTTCAATCTAACATGTTGGCGCATACCTTATGATACGGAAAGGCGTGATTGGAAGGAGTGGCGACCCCGATGTAACTACAAATGGAGAGACATTTTTAAACTTCTATTCTAGTACTACCTACTTCCATCACAGAAACATCCAGAAATATACATGGTATAAATATAGTGGCAGAGAACATTGACTGATATTGATATTGATTGTAATGTATTTTATTATTTGATGGATGTGCGTTGTAAGGGAGGGGCTGAGCTCTCAGCTGGTCATTATCTAGCTATTTTCTACTTAAAACACTGCTTAAGGCCAAACACCGCAAATTCGTGGGTACTTACAGTAAGCGTTGGTGAATAACAAGTGAGGGAAAGTTATGATGATACTATTGCATCCAAATTCAGAGAACTATCTCAACAAACTGAGGACGCTCAGCAGCGTCTTCAGCTATTAAATGTTAAAGGCGAAAGAGGCTTGATCTAGCGTCAGATGGCAGGAAGACAATTCGTTTAAGCAAGAGGTCAAAGATCCCATCTGAGAAAAGTAGCAAGCTAACAAAGATTGGCTTGGAAATAAGTCCTCCTACTTTCACTTGCGGTACAATCAGCCACGAAGGATTGCATCAGAAGTAGTAAAGGCATCCAACGATAAGGAAAGGGAGGATTTTGGTGTTAATTTGGAATGTGACATCAAATCAGAAATTAATGAGATCCTCCAGACCTGCTCCTCAGTTACTCGCCTGGGATTGCCATCTCTAAGAGTTGTACATCTTTAGAAAATACTTTGCTGATATCCTGAACATGATGAAAACATTATGTTCTGATGTACACAATGTGCTTATGGGAGCGGTGATTAATTTCCCGAAGGGTGAGCTCACAAGAGTAGTTAAACAGATCAAATGTGGAAAAGCCGCTGGGGATGATGAAATGCTGGCCGAGATATTAAAAGCCTTAAATTGAGAAAGTATTCTCTCTCTGACTGGTGTATGTGGATTTGACTGTATATCTGGAAAGGCCTCCAAGAAATGGCAAACGGCAGTGATAATCCCAATTTTCAAAAAGGGAGACGAAAGAGATTGTTATAATTAGAGAGGGATTTTCTTCTCAAGCCTCCCGGGTAAAGTCGATGCTAAGTGTGTTGCAAAGAGTTGCTGGGAGATTTTCGAATACAAGTTAGCGGATGAACAGTGCAGCTTTCGCCAAGGACGTATCACAGACATCTAAATATTGACACTGAGGGTGGTCTTCCAGAAATCGCAGAAGTATTGCTAAGAAGTATATTCTTTTTTTATAGACATCGAAGATATTAATTATCAGATATTCACAGGACCTGCTGTGCAGGTGGATGGGATCGATGGTCAGCCTCTTGACTGCATTCAGCCAACCAAATTTCACACATGTATGAAAAAACAATCTGAGCCCCCCACGCCACCTTTCTTTTTGGAAACGCAAATATAATAAGAAACTTTGTAACGCGAACTGGTGCGAACTTTGTTATACTTATTCACGTGACAGTCATCAACCAAGCAAATTACCTTTCTACAAATCCTATCAGTTCGAGCCACTTTTGTCCACATAAAACACTTTTGTCCACATAAAACATAAGCAACATTCAAACACCAAACAGATGCGAGAAAAACCAGAAACGCTCCATCTCAATTCTACTTTTATGAAGCATAAGAAATGTGAAACCGGTAAAGGTAACAATAAATATTCTTAAAAATACTCCAGGTGCATTTTCGATTTCATCTTTTTCCCCTATACCTTCACTCGTGCAGGGCATCTCCCTTTTCTTATTTTGAAAAAAAAACCTCATTTTCTTATATATATATATATATATATATATATATATATATATATATATATATGTGTGTGTGTATGTGTGTGTGTGTGTGTGTGTGTGTGTGTGTGTTTGTGTGTGAGTGAAGTATTTCCGTCGCAAAGGTACAGGGAAAAAGAGACCTCTATATAGGCTACGTACCTTATTAGTTATGTAATAAACAACATAAGATAATTATATAAATAAATAAATTAATATAAGTATGTATACATTCATACATATATGTATACAGACGTACAGTAGTATGTATATATATACATACATGCATATATATATATATATATATATATATATATATATATATATATATATATATATATATATATATATATATATATATATATATATATATATGTGTGTGTGTACGTATGGGTTTACCGAACATATTATTATAATGTTCGGTTTGTTTGCAAACAAACAGCCCGAATTAAGCCGTACAGTGTTCGGCAAACATCGTTGCCCATTTGTTCAATACTGACAGAGGAACGATGAACTAGTTTCACGCATACTACTGTACGTCTGTATACATATATGTATGTACGTATACATACTTATATTTAAGTATCGGCCGTGCACAGAGTGAGAAATGAAATTTCGTTTCACTCTTTTGCATTTATCGTTTTCGGTAAGCCCGTCCGACTAACTCACTCAGTATGCACATTAGGCTGCTCTGCCGTTAATATGCATAAGGAAAGTATATACTTTCAAACGTTCAATCATCTGACAGGAAGGTATACGATGTTGACGATAGCTAATAAGCTTGAAACGAGTTCATCGTTCCTTTGTCAGTGTTGAACAAAAGGCCGAACACTGTACGGTTTAATCCGGGTTGTTTGTTTACAAACAAACCGAACATTATAATAAATGTTCGGTAAACCCATACGTACACACACACACACACACACACATATATATATATATATATATATATATATATATATATATATATATATATATATATATATATATGTATATGTACATATATATATATATATATATATATATACATATATATATATATATATATATGTATGTATATATACATCCATATGTATATATATATATATTTATATATATATATATATATATATGTATATATACATTTTTATATATATATATATATATATATATATATATATATATATATATACATATATATATATATATATGGATGTATATATACATCCATATATATATATATATATATATATATATATATATATATATATATATATATATATATATATATATATATGTATATATGTAGAAATTATATTTAATTTGTTGGGATTCCAACAAACTTAAAACACATTTTGTATTTTACCTGATGAAATACCGATATCTATAAAAAACAACTATGATACGTTTATGTATAATAAATATACGTGAGTCTCTCAAGAGTACAGATATTCTGCAGAGATTCAGACGTTTCCACTTTTTATGTCATTTGGCTGATTTCAATTTTCTCATTGACATTTTTCGTATCTTCTCATTTCATTATGAACACTAATATAACCTGCACCGAAGTATATGCTTCTATATTCGGCATAGTCTCTGGTTCCCATGTTACGAATTGTGTGTGTGGTGTGATGAAATTTACACCATTTCACATTATTATGCCGAATACATATGCTCCTTTATTAAGTGTGTATTGCATAATTCCCCTCCATAACAAAAAAATAAAATATTGATGCATTTAATGTCATATGTGCATTTGTCTTCCAATAGATGAGGCTTAACTCAATTTTGGATGTGACAACATCTCTTGACCTTCAATTTGGGCATAATTATTTAGTTTGGTGGAGTGTACACGTGGGAGGGTGAGATTAAATTCAAGAGTCCTTGAAACGAGCCCTACCGTATTACAGGTGACGGTCCAGATACGTTTAATTTTACGTATCCTGCTTTCGGTCTTATATTGAACCTACCGTGCCATATGTACTTCCTTCCGCATCCGTTATGTCTGTGGTCGGTTGTGAGAGGCCTAGTGCCACATAAATTGTCTTTTTTTTCTGTGTAAAATTTGTCTCAGTTATGATACTTTGTTCCATTTGGATATATAAATGTATATATACACATATACATATATGTGTAATAGTGTAATATATATATATATATATATATATATATATATATATATATATATATATATATATATATATATATAGGAACCAGTAAGACCCCGACAGCTGAGCTCAAGCCGTTTCGACGGCTAATTCAGTCCAGAATTAGCCGTCGAAACGGCTTGAGCTCAGCTGTCGGGGTCTTACTGGTTCCTATTACCCACTCTACTACCTCAAGTATTGAGTACTTTGGTGCGTTATGGTCCACCTGGTTCCTTACCACATTTCCTTCGTTATATATATATATATATATATATGTGTGTGTGTGTGTGTGTGTATGGGTGTATGTGACCGTTCGTGCGTGTGTGTGTATATCTATACGTGTATACACACTTATATATGTGCGTTTAGAGAGAGAGCGGGGGGGGGGTACCGCTTTATATAGTTTCCCACACATAGATACAGACATATTTCATAGCAAATTTACATAGAAACACACACGCTCATGTTCACATCAAACATTCTAACACAAACACACTCACAACGACAGACACACACATTCATGTGAAACCATCATTAACGTAAATGTCAATGTTATAGCCGCAGAATGTTATAAAATATGTGCATAATTTTGAGTGCTAGAGTACAGCCAGCTGTAATCACATATTATATTGCAGACGACAGACACCTAATAATATTGAAAAATAACATTGTTCTCATCGATCAAGTAACTATCAATACAATATTCTATTTCTCTCCTCAGCTGTCAGATCTTTCTACAACAAATAGCAAATGAAATCACAGCCATGAAAAGATGAATGACAATCTGATAACATATACTATTTTTATGACACGTGCACTCTAATGGAAAGAAGGGGATGTGAGTGGTAAATGAACAACTAGTGAGATGGAATTTGCAGATACAAATCAGGGAGAACATTTAACGAAATTTAACACATCGTTTATGGTATATACATACACGATAGATATATAGAGAGTATATCTCAAAAGCTGTGTAGATAATAATATATACACACAAACATACACACACACACAAACACAAACACAAACACACACACACACATATGTATATATATTTATATATGCAGTTTTGACAAGTTGTTCAATTGATATATTTTTACTACACGTTTTCCACTATACACATACCCATAATAGACACGTTCACACATATGCCACACACACATACCCCACACACACACGCACTAACACACACACACACACACACACATATATATATATATATATATATATATATATATATATATATATATATATATATATACATATATAATATATGTATATATAAAAAGCGTGGAAAAGGAAGAGGTATTATAACAATGAGAAAGAATATAGGGAATGAGGGAGAGAAATGTAGAGAAAATATATTAATTGAGCATGTCAAAACTGCAGGACAAGGTTTCAATAGATGTTACCATTTTGAAATGGCGGTGTATAGAAAGAACAAGAACAATGTAGAATAAGAATCATATACCTTACAATTGTTAAAAGAAGATCGTGTCGATAGATAAATGTCTAAGTGGCGTTGCCTATTTGTTTAAATATAGTTTTCCAGATACGTTTTAAAGTACGTTTTGAATAATCTAAATCTCATTTGAAACTCCGAATATTGTGATTTCAGTTTATATTAGACTATATAATTATTATGAAACGTATGTGATTTTCTGTAATAATTATCAAATTTGGGTGCTCATTCCGGATAACACCACCTGATTTAAATTGACCTCTGTTCGTTAATATAACCTTAACAAACCTCTATTTATCAACTATTCGGATATATTTAATATTATCAATATTTAAAAAGATATATAATTATAGGATAGTTTCTGTTCTTTTGGTCAAATTGAATGACGTACTAAGAAGTTTGCGTGTATAAATCTAAAATAATTGGAATTATTTACAGAAGAAATGATTACGATATGACACAAGAAGCAGGAAACTCTATTTTGATGACTTATGCATACCATATCAAACACAGAACTATGCAAGATAAAAATTTAAAGATAATGACTAGAATCATGGTTTCGTATATTCGCAAACTTTTCTATTTATTCCAGAACTTTTAGATATTCAAATGTCTAAAGGTTGTGTATATATTGGCAAAGAACATTTTCTCATGATGTATTCTACTGGGCGTATACTCTCTTATTTTGATCATTATATACTAGACATGAAAAATGCGCAAGCTCAAAAGTGCCACAGAATGTTATAATAAACCTTCAAAAGTGTGGGACTAGAGTTGTTGCTAAAAAATATTGTAATCATTATATATCGTACATTCTGTGGCATCCTTTATAAAAATAGCTTAAACCAACGAAGCCTTTATTTTTACGCTATTTCACTTAGTTAATTCTTAGAGTGTAACATATAAAAATATGATTTACAACTATAAAATAAATTAATTAATATAATAACAGAGCTGCGGAGCTGAAATTTAGGAAATAATGGAGTATCGGATCCTGAGTTGGAGCCAGTCAATGTTTGGCCGACTCCGCAGCCCTGTATAATACATTTCATATTAAAGTTATTAATAAACCTATTTTACACTTCATGCAAATTACCACGAGATATTGATATTAGATATAAGATACAGCGCAATATCTACAGCTGTAAAAGTACGAAAGCGAAGTAATAATAAGTGGCTTAAGGTAATTCCAATATGAAAGTTTGTAGTGATAAAAATTTGATAATGCAATACGATTGTTAATATTATAGTTCTATGAAAATGTAACAATAGATAACTAAATTATTTTACTATTAGTATATTTAAGAAATTATCATTATAGATTTGATCGTTCATATAAGCATCATATTAAGTTTCAACACAATTATTTTGTTACTATGAGTATATGATAATAATATTACGTAATTATTTATAGCTGTTATTACATTAAACATATATGTATTTATTTTTATATGTTACACTCTAAGAATTAACTAAGTGAAATAGCGTAAAAATAAAGGCTTCGTTGGTTTAAGCTATTTTTATAAAGGATGCCACAGAATGTACGATATATAATGATTACAATATTTTTTAGCAACAACTCTAGTCCCACACTTTTGAAGGTTTATTATAACATTCTGTGGCACTTTTGAGCTTGCGCATTTTTCATGTCTAGTTTAATATTTTTTTAAGGCAACGCTTGTAATAACTCTAGTTAAACAGGATATATTTTAATAATAAATTATCGTTGTAATGTAATTAGATTATGTAATTGTTATTATAAATTATCTTATAAATATTAGTGTAAGATGTATACAAATATTTTCAGACTTTTAATATAAACAACTACAAAAAACAATCAATATTAAATCAATATATTATACATAATAGAAAACATAAAATATACAATACAAAAACAAAATATTTACATACAATTGCAATTATCAGTGTATATACATTTTCTTTATATTCCCTGAGCAAATTAATAAGATTTGTTTTTATTGTACATAATTTGATGACTTGTTGGAGTGTATTAAAAGATAGCAACAATTTGTGATTAAATTGTTATCTTAAGCAACTCACTTTTTAATAGTTGTTGGCTGAGCGAAATTGTAAAAGCCTATGAGCAAATATAAAAAAAAATACACAAACAACATTTCCTTGTGTTATTACAACATTAGATAAAATAATTGAGCAATGTCGTTATATTTTGCTCTTATTGCACATTAATAGTGTTTCTATTTTTCGGCACAAATCCATTACGGCAGTCCATTACTGGTACTTTATTTTATCGAATTAGTAAGTATGAAAGTCGAAGTTAACCTCGGCAGGATTTGAACTTAGAATGCAAAGGACCATAACAATACTGCAAAGCATGGTGTCTGACGCTCTACCAATACTTGTGTTGAGCTGGTCATTAATTTATGGTGGTCGTGCGTGGAGTAGAGCAATCGCTAGTTGAAATATTATGAACAAAACATTTTTATTTGCCGAAGAACATATTTTCAATACTGTTTGTGAATGTGACGAAGGAAATACATTCTGATATGGAACAGTGTACAAAGTGTGTCTGTGAATAACATAATGTTACCTCATGTTGTTGTCAAGACATAATGGATTTCGTATATCCAGTTAGAAGATGAAACCTAGCCATCTCGGATTAGTTATATTTCATGCCATGTGTAAACGTATTTGAGGATAGCAAAATATGCGCGTTAATTATAATAATTAGTTAATAATATTACAAAATATACCTAATTAAACTCTTTGCTTGAAATTTTATCATTCTTCGTTTATATATATATATATATATATATATAGAGAGAGAGAGAGAGAGGGAGAGAGAGAGAGTGAGAGATTTATCTAGTCCTTCGCTCAAGATTAATCTATAAGTTTAGATGTTTGCCTTCGTTTAAGTAAATATTACAGTAAGATGTTTAATATAAACAACTACAAAAAACAATTAATATTAAAACGAAAAAATTATCAATGATAAAAGAAGCGGATGCAACTTTTTTTTTTATAAAGTTATATTCCTGTTTCTTTAAAGAACATTTCATTTTTGTTCTATTGTAGGCGAAATAATGCAATGGTTTAATAGGGAAGATATAACTTACCAATTATGTCTCTAACCGTGTAACGCTTTTTAAGTAGATAACTACAATTGAAAATACTAAAGAAATGGAACCAACAATTCAATTTGAAAGTCGTCTAGTGACAGTGTATTACTGGTACTTTATTTTATCGACCCCGTAACGATGAAAGGCAAAAATGCAAATGCATAAAATTTAAATTGCCTTAATTCTATCGTCTGCTGTTTCATTAAAGGGAGATTATCGTCTGTATTTAATTCTATCGTCTACTGTTCCACTAAACAGATATACCTCCACTATCGTCTCTATTTATACATTTTAACTTATAACTTATACACATTTGATTTGAAATATTTTATCTAGTCCCCCCTCTCAATATTATGATGATTTCTTTCGAATGAAACAGTTCTAGTCCTGTAGAAGCCATTTATATATATAATTGAACTGAGTTAAAAATTCACAATATTTATAATTAAATAAGCTCATATATATATGTGTGTATTTATCTGTTTATTGTATTATATATAATGTGTGTATATACAGGATGTCCCCCAAAAATATATACACACTTCAACAGCATTCTAATAACTATTGCCTGTACAGGTAATCAAAGTGTCAATCGAATGTTAGTTTCGTGTTTTAACAGTACAAATTTACAATACACACATAAAACCAGTGTATATACATACATGAGTGTGTATACACATACATGAATGTGTATATACAATATATATGTATATATATATAGACACATATATTCACGGTGCAACGGTACATTAAAATATAGATGCGGGAGAGGGGGGGTGTATATATAGGGGCGCTGGGGATAAAGGAGTGTAAAGCGTGTGTAATTGATATATTGAAGGAGAGGAGCGTGCAGCGATAGAGTAACAAATATATAGAGAGGGGGAGAGATGGTATTGAAGGGGAGGAGTGCAAAGCGAAAGAGTAAGAGATATATATAGAGACGGAACATATAGAGAGAAACAGGCGTAAGTAACAGTGGAAGAGATATAGAGAGAGGTACTCTGATTGGTTGAAAATTAGCCAATGACATACGATCACCACCACCACGGCTATCCCCGAAACATTTTTAAAGAAGCCAGGCATATATGTTAGAACACGAAAAGTGAACATTCTGTTGTTTCACAGTTTTCGTGTTCTAACAGATGTATATATGTATATATATTTATGTACGTATATATATATATATATATATATATATATATATATATATATATATATATATATATATATATATATATATATATATATATATATATATATATATAGACGGGGTAACAGATTATTGTTATAGGTAGTCCATCGGAGCTTGTGAGAATGAAAGGAATATACAGGCATTAGCTTGCCTATTATATTGCTACTCTGTTAATGTTATCTTATACATGTATGTTATTGATGATGTGAAAGCTAAACAACCCCACGATTCTAACTAACAGTCTCTTCATCTAATATAGACCACATAGATATTGAACCCACCTCACACCACAAATATTACTATCCTCACTACAGTGATAAATATTTCATCTGTCAGATAATAAATGATTCTTACAATCACTAGACCTAGACTAAAGGAAATGGTTCATTGTTTAAAGCCACTAGTTTATCACTACACTATATATAATACACCCCATGGCAGCTTTTACATGTCAATTTTATACATCTGCCTCATGTCGGCTAGTTTTACACGCTAAAATCGTAGATATACTATATTTCTTACCAAGATTGATGTTGTGATTATTTCAAATAATTTATTCGTAGCAATGATAGTATTGTTGTTATTGTTCTGATTGAATGCCATTTCTACTATATATAGTAGCCATGCCTGTATATTCCTTTCATTCTCACAAGCTCCGATGAATTGACTGGTTACAACTATGTATTGGTGATCGAATGTCGTGAAAACAAGCGTGAAGGGATCTATAGACCTACCAGTTCAGAGAAACAAGTGTCAGCAAACCGTGTCACACTTCTTTCCTGATATATATATATATATATATATATATATATATATATATATATATATATATGTGTGTGTGTGTGTGTGTGTGTGTGTGTGTGTTTGTTTGTGCGTGTGTGATGTTTCATATATACAATGAAATTAGTAATCCTAGCAGATAAAACAAATAATGCAGGGACAAGCACGCAAAATATATGGTTTACTTTTTAACTAACAAACACGGGAAAAGACAACGATATCGATATGTCTTAATAATTCTAATGTACTGATTGCTTTCGTGAGATTTATACCGAATAGTAATTGTTTCTAATTTTGGCACAAGTCCAACAATTATCCACTGTATTACTGGTACTTTATTTTATCGGCCCCGTAAAGATGAAAGGCACATTTAACCGCGGCGGGATTTGAACTCAGAATGGAAAGAACCGTAACTCTATGCGTGAAAGCATGGCGTCCGACCCTCTACCAATACTGCCATAATAATATTCTATTCGTTTTCAACGAAACAGCCTCATTACGCTATGTGTTTTAGACGCCCATCATCTCCCCTTTGTTCTAGCGGTGCAAATAAATCGAATATTATTATTGTTTAATAAAAACTCACGCATATATTCTCGTATCCGCTATGTTTGGGCGAAACTAATTTTATTTTTAATATACTGATTATCGTTAGCAATTATGATTAACCTTATTTTATTATCATCATATTTGTTTCGTGCAAGGGCGATGGAACTCTATTCTTTATGACATAAAGTTACGGCCCTTTACAGTCTGAATTTAAATCCCGCCGAAGTTAGCTTTGACTGTTATCCTAACATGGCCGCTGAAGTAAATTAACTGTAACGCTAGGGGGCGATTTAATCGACTTGATCTCCTATGAAAGTTGATCTTTTTTTCTAAATAATTCATCATTATTTTTTCTTCATGTCTCAGCATAAAGTCTTAATTCACACAGTTATTCAATATTTTAACTTTTGTTAATCTTTTAATTAAACTAACCAGATTTGTTTTAAAGCTGGTTAGCTTATCTCTTCCTATAGGCCCAATGGTCAAACATGTGTTTTTTTCTGAAACACATTCCTCAATATTTTGTTGAAATTAACATGGTTGACAAATTTCTTGCTGTCGTTACACATAATTGACAGTTCTCCATAGAATGGAAAAGCCAAATATAATAATAATTGTTATTATTATTATTGGTCGTTGAAGCGAATGGACGTACTATCGTGAGGTCAAGTAAATTTAATGTTTCTACTTTTGAAATAAGTTTGTTATTAATAATTTTGTTTCAAACGGGGAATAAGACTTTAGTCCCTTCACCCAAGAAATATTTAAACTTTGTGTGTTTAAAAGAAAACTTTTATCAAAACAAACCACGGTGGAGCCACGCCTCCCAGCTTTGAGTTTGCAGTCTTGCGACAGCGAGTCAAGCATTCAGGCTAATAACAATTTTAAAATGTAACAACACTTCAGGCAACATCACCAATACTAGCACCAACTACAGTGAGAACACTAATATAAACAACAATGACAACAGCAGCCACAACGACATTACCTATAACAGTCAAAAAGCAGTCGTGAGCAAGAACGACAACAGCACCAGCAACTACGACAACAAAAACAACAATAACTGCAATAATGACAATAACACCAACAACAGAAAGAACGACAACAAATACAACAATATCAACAACAACAGCAACAACAACAATAACAACAATAGCAGCAGCATCAATATCAACGAAACAACAACAATAACATCCATACCAGCACCAACAACAAGCAGTAGCGGGAGCAATAATGGTACCGCTTAAAAGGAGGCCACTTCTTTCGCAGGTGTGGCCCAACATATAGAAACAGCGTTAGTCACACAGGAGGAGATGGCAGTCGCATGGGCCATGGTGACAAGAAATGACAATAGTGTCTCCCTGAAACCTCCACCCGATTTTTTAAAGGATCAGCAGCTACGGACGTTGACCTACCGCACCGTAAACAAAATGTCACATCGGGTAGAGACAGCAACGGAGGCTCACATCCAAAAGGCATTGGGGTGCATCTGGGCGCGCAAAATCACCATCACCCGAGGCAAAAAGTATGCCACAGTAGACGTATGTTTTCCACCACCCAAGAGTGAGGAGATAGTATTGGTGCCCTCCTACTGCAGGCAGACAATTGTGAGAGTCTCATGTCCCGCCCATACCTTGGCAAGCCGCGACAGCCGAGGACAGGACCACCATGCTGCAAGTATAGAGAATAGGAAAACAGAACTCGTGAGGTACAAGCCTTCAAATGCAAAGACATCTGAGAAGGACTGTATCGAGGCTATCCCAGAATCCATAGACGACGAAGAAGGAATACAACTCCCTATAAGCGTCCAAGGAAGGCACCCAATGTGCTATCTCTGTGGAGGTTTAAGGGAGACTCTATTGGCGCTTCTTGTCACCATGGCCCTTGCGACTGCCATCTCCTCCTCTGTGACTAACACTGTCTCAATATTTGGGGCGACACCAGCAAAAGAAGTGGTCCCTTTTTCATCAGCACCACTTTTGCTGCCGCTAAAGGTCTTACTGGTGGTGCGAAGTCTCACACTTTGGAATCCCAAAGAGTCAGGAGATAGTCTTGGTGCCCTCCTACCACGGGCATAAATTTGTGAGGGTCAAAGTGACGCAGGTCCAAACCGACGTGTCCATACCCTGGCTGGCTGCTTCTGTCCCTGCTGGAATCGAAGACAGGACGACCATGCTGCAAGTTGAGAAAATAGGAAGAGAGAACTAGTCAGGTATAGGCATGACAATGCTTATACAAACTGACCAGGAATGTATCGACGCCATCCCCGATATCATAGACATCCAGGAAGGACTCCAACTTCTTATACGCGTAGAAGAAAGACGGCCAAAACGTTATCTCTGTGGGTAGAAGGGTCAGCGCAGGGCCATTTTCCTGCAGAAAACAGCGAAGAAGAAGGCCCCTCTCCTTCCAATACCTGGTCCGCTGCTACCAAGAGCAGGGCAGGCAACAAACGCAGAAGCCCATTACACGGTTAGTAGGAGGGCAACGTCCGTGGTACCCGTACCAAGGCCACGGTCAACTAAAGCAGCAGCATCAGTGGCGGCAAAACCAATAGCTACTTTTGAAGTAGCTACACCAGCAACAACATTGCCGAAAAGGGCTCCACTACCACCACCAACAGCCAATTAGCACATACCCCTCCCAGACGACACGGAATGCGACATGGAGTTTGAGGCGGGAGTGAATTGGCAAACGGTCTGACCAAAAAACAAGAAACAAAAAGAAACCTTAGATTCACCCTCCAAAAGCGAATGCACACAAAGAGGGGTAAGGCAGCAAGGAAACTTGCAGCAACACCACCACCATCACCATCACCACTACAAGCACCACCGCCAACAACAATCACACCACCACCAGCATCACAAAAACACCAACAACGCAAACGAAAGAAAACACACACACCAAGCAGCAACAAAATCACCCCTCCCCTAAAAAGTACACAGCCATAAACATGGCAAAAAAAGAACTCATTCAATATATAAAGCAGCACACAGACATCACAGCAAATAAACTACTACACCCCACCAACACCAAGAAATCTCCCGACAAACATAAGCATCATTGAAATCTCAATAGAATAGTACAAACCTTTAAAACAAAAATTCCCCAACGCAGTTGGAGACTACAGAGGGCCGGTTACCAAGAGGATATACACTGATATCATCTTGGAAACACCCATGACCAGCCAAAGGGTCGGTTCTACTGTCCCTTCACCACACAATCAAGTTAAGTGAGACTTACTCACTTGCCCCGTTTCTCATCCAACATGGCCGTACCCCTCAGAATAGGCATTATAAATGCACGTGGCCTGAAGTCATCTTGGAAGCAGGGTCACAAGCTCAACGACTTCAGGTCACTAAACATAGATGTGGTGGCAATCAGCGAGACCAGAATCTCCGAAGCACAAGCCTTCGCACCGATCTTCGGCGGCTACGATGTATACACATCTCCCAGCTGTCCAGGATCGGGGGGAGGGGTTGCCGTCCTTTTTCGGAGAGTTTTGGCGCTCGCCATACGGGACATCTTCCTACACCTAGAAGGTAAGTCGGTGATGCTGGACGTGACCGGCAGCGAATACAATACTTTCAGGCTAGTAGCCGTCTACGCCCCGACAGGGGCAGGACGGCCAGATTTCCTCCGACGTCTAGAGACCTTTCTTGGAACGTCCCGCACTTTAGTGTCAGTGGGCGACTGGAACGGTATCTTGGATGCACGCTGTGATTGTGTGGGGCTAGTGGGTAGGGGAGGAGGGTGCAAGATCCTCACCAACCTGCTCAGACGTGTTTTAACTGTTTGACAGGTATCGACTGGATCACCCGAATGTGCCAATGTGCACATGGACAAACCGCATCGGGTCATCCAGATCGTATCTCGATAGGGCATTCTGCAGAGAACTAGATAAAGCTAGTATAAGTTGTCCACAATTTAAAATAGTCAACTACAGAGCCCACACATTTGTAATCTGTAAGATCGACATAGACAGACTTCATAGACAAGGGCCCAGGTACTGGAAGCTGAACGCTCTTTCCCGGCGCGCAAAGCCTACAGAGACAGGATTAGCGTATTTGTTAAGCGGGCGTTGACGGGAGCATTCGTCAACAACAGGTGATGGTTCGCCCTGAAAAGGGCAATTAAAGTAGAGTCGATATAGGTTTAGCAAAGGAGTAGTGATAGAGGGAAAGAGAGTAGAGGGAGAGCTAGTCTGAAAGCTAGAAGGGGCGTTTAGGACAGGCATCGCGTGCTTGGGGCGAGATTGGCACTCGAACAATTCTTCAACGCAAAACACGAATGCTGCGTCGTCAGAGCTAGAGCGCCTGCTCGGAAACACGATGGGACAACAGTTGTCCAATGGGCCCGGGTGGAAGAGGCGCGACGTGGCAACAGAACCACAAAACGGTCTTTCTCTGACCAAAACGGGTGCGTGATGCTCGAACCTGAGCGGATGTGTGAAGCTTTTCAGCAGCACTATGCTGAACTATTCGGGAGTGGCGGCGGCCCGGATCGGGGCATGGACTTCAGTGTATACCTTGGCTCTCGACGACCGCAGCACAGTGTTGCAAAAAGCCAATAACAGCTGGTGAAATACGGGAAGCGATGGCTAACTGCACAAGGGGTAAATCGCCAGGTTCGGATGGTCTGCCCTACGAGCTTTATGCATTTATGCCAGAATTGTTCGGTGACCTCTGGGCAGACGTCTACTGGAACTGGCAGCAGATCGGGAGCATTCCCAGTTTTGTGATCCGGGGAGCAGTTGCGCTGCTGAGAAAAGACCCGAACAAGGGGGATGTTATCGATAATTTCAGGTCCATAACCCTGCTAAACGCAGAGTTCAATATTTTGGCAAAGGTGTTAGCAACGATTGGTGCTTGTCCTCAAGGGTCTGGTGTGAGAGGCGCAGACATGCGCCATTCTTGACAGATCCATACACGACAATCACCACCTCATGCGATACATCATAGATAGGGTGGTTAAGGAACCTGGCAAGGGTGGGGCCCTGATCAACTTGGATCAATCCAAAGCATTCAATAGGGTTGACCATCGGTACCTGGCGGCGGTCCTTGAGGCAGCCGGTTTCGGGCCCGTTTTCAGGGGTTGGATCGCAGCAATGTACAGCAACATCTGCTCAGTTTTGAGGGTGAACGGTCACCTGTAGCAGCCGTTCAGCATCATGCGCTCAGTCCGCCAGGGTTGTCCCCTCTCGTCCCTCTTGTACGTATTGGCTCTCGAACCGTTACTGCACAGACTGGGGGCGATGAGGGGCGTCCCACGCGAACTAGGATGCGGGAAATCCTAGTCGGCTTACGCTGACGAGGTCACCGTGGTGGTGTGGAGCACCAGGCACGTCCAGATGCTCGGCACCGCTCTCAAGAAATACGAAGCGGTGACAGAAGCAAAGATAAACCAGGAAACGTAGGTGGGCTTGTAGCTCGGCACCTGGAGAGGTAAGTCGATGCCGTCCGACAGCATCATGGGGCGTTGGACGGACGGACCAGTTAAATTGCTCGCGGTCTTGTTCCGACCGGACCTCCAGATGGAGAAAAACTAGAACGATGTGACGAGCAGGGTGGGCTCCCTCACCCAGAAAGGCCGGGCGGAGGTGGCAAATGCGTACATCGCATCCGTCATCTGCTACAGCCTCACCGTCGTCATTGCTCCAGCCCAACTCTCACCAAAATGGAGCGCCTCCTCTTCCGCTTTTTGTGGAAGGGACGCGCTCCCATGGTCAGGCGATCCATCTGCTGTCAACACCCGTTGCGTGGAGGACTGTGCATGCCATGGCTGATGATGCGCAGACATGCGCTGAGGCTGCGACATCTCTGATGCTTCTTTGATGGTGAACAGGTGTGGTCGCCGTTCGCCAGGCACGTTTTTTCCACAGCTCGTCTCCTTGGCGGAGCTGCAGTCCTGGGTCAGAAAACGACCGAGGGATAGCGCTTGGAAACTGGAATGTCTCCAGGCGCTCACTGTCCTGTCCCAACTGGGCACCAGTATCGGTGGAACATCCACCTATAGAGTACTAGTGGAGGGGAAGAGCGACGACATTCTTGGATAGATCCTGGGCGTCGAAGAAGACAGCTGTTTGCTCTCTTCCGGAGAACTTTCAGCCCGGGCCTATGGATATCATCCAAAATCCCTGGCCTGGCAGTGCTACCGGGGAGCGTTGCCGGTTCGAGATAAGCTCTACAGGCACGGAAATGCCGTCAGCCGAGCTTGTCTGAGATGCGCGCAGAGCGACGAAACCGGCGTGCACGCACTCGTTCAGTGCCCGAGCATTGCTGACTTGTGGAGCTATGTCGAACAGTTGTTGTCGCGTGTGGGACTGATCCGGTTGTCGACTGAGTCCATTGTGCAGATGGTCTCGCCGTCTTCCTTTAAGAAGGAAGGGCAAGCGGTTTTCATCTGCTTGGTGGCCATGGCGAAAGAGATTGTGTGGTGGACAAGGTTAAAAGGGTTAAAGACAGACACTTTCCTCTTAGGCGAATCCCTAATTAACTTTTTCAAGTTTCACTTGAAGAGGAACATCAGGGCGGAGAGGCAAGTGCTGCCTTCTAGCAAGTTTGTTGAAAGGTGGGGGAATGTAGCGATAATGGTCCGAGTGAACGGAACCAATCTCAATATACGTCTGTAGTTTGAGAGATGGAAAAATTGAGAGAGGACACTTGCCCTGGTGGTCAGTGTGGCCGTGGTCTTTTGTGTGGTTTTAGCAACGAGTAACCCTCGGATTTTTCCCCCTATTGGTGAATTTTTCTTTGTTTCAATTTTCATTTTTACTGTTTATATATATATATGTATCTATGTCCTTTTTTTTCTTTTCTTATATAAATAATAAAAATATTTACACGCACAAAACCCTCATCGCACCGTCCTGTACCGTCCTATGACGTCTGTAATGTTTTTCTTGATGTCAGCCCTTGGGGCCAATAAAGAAATCATTATTATTGTTATCATCATTAATATTATTATTATTATTATTTTTGAATGCTATGGTTGACAGAGGCTCGGCTCTGTATGGTATTGTAAATTTTGACCGCTATAACAATTGTAAATTGTTTAAAACTTTAACCAACTTGTAGACAAAAACACCATCCTCCTCGTGAGAGGGGTCTTTCTGCCCGTTATTTAGCCCTTCGGGGTTAAATAGCCGCTTATTGGGGTTTTGTGCCCAATATTTATTTAAAAAAAAACAAAACATGGCTACGAAAAAGAAGTTTCATAGGTCACTCTGTTGGTGTTGGTGCCCTCCTACTGCGGGCAAAATGTGTGAGGGTCAAACTGACCCACGTCCCCCCCGGGATGGCCCCTTCTTGGCTGGCTGCGTCTGTCCTCGCCGGAATCGAGGACAAAACAACTGTAATGCAAGTACAGAAAAAAGTAAGAGAAGATTGGGGTCGGCCCCTTCCATTGAGATGTTAATCCAAACTAACCAGGAGTGCATCGAAGCTATCCCGGATGTGATAGACTTCGATAACAGCACTCAACTGCCCATAAGTGTTGAGGGCAAACGCCCGAAATGCTTTCGCTGTGGATCGAAGACTCGCCTCAGGGCCTTCTGCAACGAGAAGACCCCGAGAAAGGAGAAAACCCCCCTCCTTCCGAAACCGGCTCCACGGCTACCAGCAACAGGACAAGCGGCAACCAGAAACGATAGGTCCATGGCACCCATACCCACACACGGAAATCAAAAACAGCAGCAGCAGTGGAAGTATTAACAATAACAACAGCAATACCAAATGTAGCTGCAACAGAGACTCCAGTGCAAACATCACCAACAACAACAAGTGAAATAGTGTAGCTGCTACCCCTCCCCGACCTCTCAGAATCAGACATGGAGTGTGAGGTGGGAGAGGGATAGCAAAAGGTCGTAAGAAGGCACAAACGCAGAAGCAGCGCATCGTCGCCTTCGAAAAGGGAGGAAAGAGATGAAAAAAGGGTAAAGGCTACTGCAAAGAGACTCACAGCAGCAACACCACCAACACCATCACCACCCACACTAGCATCACCATCACCACCGGCGACAACCCCACCGCCAACAACAACACCTTCAACACCACCACCACAAGCACCAACATCGCAAACACAACAACAAAACACACACAACCAGCAACAACGACAAGAAAATAGCAGAACCACACCGCACCCCCAGAAAAACAAAGGCACGGCAATAAATACACACAACAAGAAACTAATGACTTACAGAATTGAACACACAGTAATTTCACAGCACGGCTACATAATACCAGCACCAATCAAAACGCCAACTAACATAAGACTGCTAAAAATAACACAGAAACAATACACAAACATTAAAACGAAATTCCCCAACGCAGTTGGTGATTTCAGAGACCTAGGAGTGACTCTCAACCAGAGAGTATATCCGGACATACTCATAGAAGAGCCGTTACCAGCCGAAGGGACGATTCAACGGTCCCTTCACCAAACGATCAAGTGAAAAGGGATGGAAAAACCATCCTTCCTCTACGAAAAGTACGGTAAGTGGTCTTTCCCTTCTTTTCCACTCTATTTTAAAGATGACCTCACTCAGAAGAGGCAGCATAAATGCGCGTGGCTTGGGGTCGTCATGGAAGAATGGTCACCTGCTCAACGACCTCAGGTCACTAAACATAGATGTAGTGGCCATCAGCGAGACCAGAATCTCCGAAGCAAGGTCCTTAGCAGCGATCTTCGGCGGCTACGATGTGTACGCATCTCCCAGCCGTCCTGGATCGGGGGAGGAGTTGCTGTGCTTTTTCGGAGAGGTTTGGATCTCGCCATACGGGCCATCTTCCTGGACACAGAGGGTAAGTTGTTGGTGCCAGAAGTGACCAGCGGAGACGGGCAAACTTTCAGGCTAGTGGCCGTCTATGCCCCGACAGGTAAGCGCGGTCTTGTTTCTTCCGGCGCCTGGAGAACTTTCTTGGAACGTCACACTCTTCAGTGTTAGTGGGCGACTGGAACGGGATCTTAGATGCACGCTGGGACTGTGTGGGATTAGCGGATAGGGGTGGAGGGTGCAAGAGTCTCACCAACCTGCTCAGGCGTTTTGAACTGTCTGACAGGTAACGATTGGATTTCCCTAATGTGCCAATGTGGACTTGAACAAATCGCATTGGGTCATCCAGATCATATTTAGATAGAGTATTTTGTAGGGAAATAGATAGGTCTAGCATCGGCTGTCCACAATTCAAGATAGTCAGCTACACGGACCACAAATTCGTGAGTTGTGTACTTGATTTAGATAGGCTACAAAGACGAGGACCCGGCTACTGGAAGCTAAACGCGTCCTTACCAGCGCGCAAGGCCTACATGGACCGGATTAGCGAACTAGTTATGCGGGCGTTGACGGGGGCCATCATCAACAACAAGTGTTGGTTTGCTCTGAAAAGAGCGATTAGAATAGAATCCATTAGGTTTAGTAAGGCTTTAGCAATAGAGAAAAATAGAGCAGAGCGAGAACTAGTTAGAAAATTAGACGAGGCGCTTAGCGAAGGCATCGCGACCGACGTGCTTGGGGCGAAATTGGCCCTTGACCCATTCTTCAATGCAAAGCACGAAGGCTGCGTTGTCAGATCTAGGGTGCGTGCTCTCAGACACGAGGGGACGAAAGCCGTTCAGTGGGCCCGAATGGCAGTGGCGTGTCGTAGAAACAAAGCCACGATCCGGTCTTTGGTGGACCACGACGAGCGCATGCTATTCGATCCCCGGCAAATGTGTGAATCTTTTCAGCGACACTTCACTCAGCTTTTCGGGAGCAGCGGTGGGTCGGGTCGAGGGATGGACTTTAGTGTCAACCTCGAAGGACTGCCGCGGCTCTCGGCCGCTGAGGCGGAGTGTTACGAAAAGCCGATAACAACCGCTGAAGTACGGGAGGCAAAGTCTGGATGCACAAGGGGTAAATCGCCTGGTTTGGATGGTCTGCCCTATGAGCTTTACGTACAGATGCCAGACTTGTTCGGAGGCCTCTTGGCGGACGTCTACTGCAACTGACAACAGAACGGGAGAATTGCCAGCTCTGTGAGCCGAGGAGCGGTGGCACTGCTGAGAAAGGATCCGAACAAGGGGGATAACATAGATAATTTCAGGCCCATAACTCTGCTAAACACAGAGTTCATTATTTTGGCCAACGTGCTAGCAAAGAGGTTGGCGCTTGTCGTTGGTGGTCTGGTGGGAGAGGCGCAGACATAAGACATTCCCGACAGATCCATCCACGACAACCTCAACCACATGAGATACATCGTAGAGATGGTAGCTAGGGAACCTGGTACTGGTGGGTCCTTGATCAATTTAGATCAGTCGAAAGCTTTCGATAGGGTCGACCATCGTTACTTAGCGGCAGTCCTGAGTGCGGCTGTCTTTGGGCCTGTCTTCAGAGGCTGGATCGCTGCCATGCAGAGCGACATCTGCTCTGTGGTGAGAGTGAACGGTCTCCTTTCGGAACCGTTCAACATCATGCGTTGGGTCCGACAAGGATATCCGCTCTCGTCCCTCTTGTACGTATTGGGTCTCGAGCCATTACTGCACAAACTGGAGACGTTAGGGGCGTCCCGGGCGAACTAGGATGCCGAAGATCCGTGTCAGCATATGCGGACAATGTCACCGTAGTGGTGTCGAACGTGATCAGGTGTCGTCGCCTTTTGCTAGACACGTATTTCCCCAGCTCGTTTCCTTGACGGAGCTGCAGTCCTGGGTCAAGCGAATACGGAGAGGGGGCGCTTGGAGACTGGAATGTCTTCAGGCGCTCACAGCCCTCGACCAATCGGGCAATGTGATCTGTGGAAACTCCACCTCAGCGTTCTATAGAGGATTAGTGGAGGGGAAGAGCGACGACGTACTTGGGGAAACTCTAGGCGTCGACGAAAATCAACTAGCCAATCTCCTCGGAAGAACTTTCGGGCCTGGACCTATGGACAACTTCCAGAAATCTCTGGCCTGGCAGTGCTACAGAGGAGCCTTGACAGTTCGGCATAAACTCTACTGGCATTGAGGTGCCGTCCGCCGGGCATGTCCGAGATGCGCGCAGGGCGACAAAACTGTCCTGCACGCACTCGTCCAGTGTCCGAAAATTACTGACTTGTGGGTTTATGTCGGGCACCTGCTGTCGCGTATAGGACGGATCCGGCTATCCTATGAGTCCATCGTGAGGATTGCCCCGCCCTGTTCCTTTAGCCGGGAAGGGCAGGCAGTTTTTATCTGTCTGGTGGCCATGGCGAAAGAGATAGTATGGTGGACACGTTTGAAATTTCATTTGAAAAGGAAAATCAGGGTAGAGAGGGAAGTGCTCTCTTCCCAGCATTTTGTTGAAAGATGGGTGAGAGAAGCAAGTATGGCCCGAATGAATGGGCCTTCTCTGAGTATGTGTCTGTAAATTAAAGGTGGAAAACTGGGAGAGGGCACTTGCCCTGGTGGTCAGGGCCACTGTGGTCTTTTAATGGGCTTTCTCCACAAATGTCCCTTGGAAGTCTCCCCCCCTATTGGGGAATTTTTCTTTGTTATTTTATTTCAACCTCTGTTTTTTTACACGCAGAAATGCCCATTTGTACCGTCCTGTATTGTCCTGTACTGTCCTTAATGCCTACTTTATGTGAACCCTTGTGGTTAATAAAGAAAACATTATTATTATTATTATTATTATTATTATTATTATTATTATTATTATTATTATAATTATTATTATAGATAGGTCTAGCATAGGCTGTCCACAATTCAAGATAGTCAGCTACACGGACCACAAATTCGTGATCTGTGTGGTTGACTTAGTTAAGCTTCATAGACCAGGCTACTGGAAGCTAAACGCGTCATTAACAGTGCGCAAGACCTACGGAGACCGGATTAGCGAACTAGTTAAGCGGGCGTTGACGGGGGCCATCGTCAATAACAAAAGGTGGTTTGCTCTTAAAAGAGCAAATAGAATAGAGTCCATTAGGTTTAGTAAGGCTTTAGCAATAGAGAAAAATAGAGCAGAGGGAGAACAAGTTAGAAAATTACACGAGGCGCTTAGCAAAGGCTTTGCGACCGACGTACTTGCAGCAGCGATATTGGCCTTTGACCAATTCTTAAATGCAATGCACGAAGGCTGTGTTGTCAGAGCTAGAGTGCATGCTCTCAGAAACGAGGGGACGAAAGCCGTTCAATGGGCCCAAGTGGCGCAGGCGCGACGTGGAAACAAAGCCACGGTCCGATCTTTGGTGGACCACGACGGGCGCATTTTACTCGATCCCGGGCAAATGTGTGAAGCTTTTCAGCGACACTTTGCTCAGCTGCTCGGGGGCACATGTGGGCCGGATCAAGGGATGGACTTTAATGCCTACCTTGACGGACTGCTGCGGTTCTCGGCCACTGAGGCGGTGTGTTGCGAAAAGCCGATAACAGCCGCTGAAGTACGGGAAGCAATGACCGGCTGCGCAAGGAGTAAATCGCCTGGTTTAGATGGTCTGCCGTATGAACTTTATGCACAGATGCCAGATATGTTCGGAGGCCTCTTGGCGGACGTCTACTGCATTTGCAACAGAACGGGAGAATTCCCAGCTCTGTGAGCTGAGTAGCGGTGGCGCTGCTGAGAAAGGATCCGAACAAGGGGGATAACATAGGTAATGTCAGGCCCATAGCTCTGCTAAACACAGAGTTCTAGATTTTGGCCAAAAAGCTAGCAAAATGGTTGGCGCTTTTTCGTTGGAGGTTTGGTGGGAGAGGCGCAGACATGCGCCATTTCCAAAAAATCCATCTACGACAACCTCCACCTCAGGTGATACATCGTGGAGAGGGTAGCTAGGGAACCTGGCACGGGTGGGTCGTTGATCAATTTAGATCAGTCGAAAGCTTTCGATAGGGTCGACCATCCTTACCTAGCGGCAGTTCTGAGGCCGGCTGGCTTTGGGACCGTCTTCAGAGGCTGGATCGCTGCCATGCACAGCGGCATCTGCTCTGTGGTGAGAGTGAACGGTATCCTTTCGGAACCGTTCAACATCATGCGCTCGGTCCATCAAGGATGTCCCCTCTCGTCCCTCTTGTACGTATTGACCCTCGAGCCATTACAGAACAAACTGGTGACGATGAGTGGGCTCCCGCCTGAATAAGGATGCGGAAGATCCGTGTCAGCATATGCGCACTATGTCACCGTAGTGGTGTCGAACGCTAAACACATCGAGGCGATCGGCGCTACACTAAAAGAATACGAAGCGGGGAAAGGAACAATGATCAACTAGGAAAAGTCGGTGGGGCTGCAGCTCGGCACCTGTAGAGGCAGGTCCATGCCATCCAACACCGTCGTCGGCCGCTAGACGGAAGGACCGGTTAAATTGCGAGGAGTCTGGTTCGGTCCGGACCTCCAGACGGACAACAACTGGGATGGGGTGACTAGTAGGGTGGCTTTTCTCACCCAGAAATGGGCGGAGGGGAAGATATTCCTGAAAGGTCGAGTGGAGGTGGCTAACGCGTAAATCGTGTCCGTCATCTACTACCGCCTGACCGTCGTGCCTTGTCCTAAGCCTCGCCTGACTACGCTGGAGCGTTTGCTTCTTAACTTTTTGGGGAAGGGACGCGCTCCGATGGTCAGGAGGTCCATCTGCTATCAACACCCGCTACGTGGAGGGCAGGGCTTGCCGTGGCTGATGATGCGCAGACATGCGCTCTGGCTACGACATCTCCACCTCTTCCTCGACGGTGATCAGGTGTGGACGCCGTTTACTAGACGCGTCTTTCCCCAGCTCGTCTCCTTGACGGAGCTGCAGTCCTGGGTTATGCGAAGACCAAGAGGGAGCGCTTAGAGACTGGAATGTCTTCAGGCGCTCACAACCCTCGACCAATCGGGCAATGTGATCTGTGGAAACTCCACCTTGGCGTTCTATAGAGGACTATTGGAGGGGAAGAGCGACAACGTACTTGTGGAAACTCTACGCGTCGACGAAAATCAACTAGCCAATCTCTTCGGAAGAACTATCGAGCCGTGCACTATAGACAACTTCCAGAAATCCCTAGCCTGGCAGTGCTACCGAGCAGCTTTGCCAGTTCGGGATAAAGTCTACACGCATGGAGGTGCCGTCAACCGGGCATGTCCGAGATGCGCGCAAGACGACGAAACCGTCCTGCACGCACTTGTCGAGTGTCCGATCATTGCTGACTTGTGGGTTTATGTCGAACACCTGCTGTAACGTGTAGGACGGATCCAGCTGTCAGCTGAGTCCATCGTGAGGATTACCCCGCCCTCTTCCTTTAGCCGGGAAGGGCAGGCAGTTTTTATCTGTCTGGTGGCCATGCCGAAAGAGATAGTATTGTGGACACGTTTGAAAGGGCTGAAGACGAGCACTTACCTCTTCGGTGATGCCCTGATTACCTTTTTTAAATTTCATTTGAAAAGGAAAATCAGGGTAGAGAGGGAAGTGCTCTCTTCCCAGCATTTTGTTGAATGATGGGTGAGAGAAGCAAGTATGGCCCGAGTGAATGGGCCTACTCTGAGTATGTATCTGTAAATTAAAGGTGGAAAAATGGGAGAGGGCACTTGCCCTGATGGTCAGGGTCACTGTGGCCGTTTAATGGGCTTCTCCACAAATGTCCCTCGAAAGTCTCCCCCTATTGGGGAATGTTTCATTGTTATTTTTTATTACATCCTCTGTTTTTTTTTACACGCAGAAATGCCCATTTATACCGTCCTGTATTAACCTGTACTGTCATTAATGTCTACTTTATGTAAACCCTTATGGTTAATAAAGAAAGCATTATTATTAATATTATTATTATTGGTCTGAACGGACGTCTTTTTGCTCGCTCTCGTAAGTCTATTTATTTACCTGTCAAATCTTATTCATTCCATTTTTTGTTGTTGTCTAATGGATATAAACCCTTTGGTCTGTGAAGGTGAAAGTATAATAATTTTGGCCTTTTGGCCCAAATATTTGAACTTTTTTACATCATAAAAAATTATCGAAAAAGAAAAAAAAACGCCCCCAGCCATATGTCAAACACCACCACAAACAAAGACAGCAATCACAACAATACTGAGAACTCTAATTTTGAAAAAAATGACTGTAACAGCGACAACCAAAATACAGATAACAGAAAAAAAATGACAAATGCAACAACAATATTAACACCACTAAAATGAAAACAAATTGCGAAAAACTCCAACAGCAACAATACCAACTGCACCGAGAACAACAAAATCGGCGGTACCAAAAATATAACCAACTGCAACAGTGACAACAACCACAACACCAACAAGAACAACGACAACAACAACAAATCCACCAACGACAACAAGAACAAAACTTTTGCTGCGGCAGCACCCAGAAAGAGTCCATGCTTCATCATGGACCTCTCGAACAAAGATGAAAAGTTGGCCCAGGCCTGGAAGCTTATCAAGCAAAAGCAAACCTGGGTCAACTTAACTGTCCCTGTAGAAGCTATTGAAGCAGTGGAGTGCAGAACGGTGCATTACAGATGCTTCTCAGCAGAAACCAAGAGCGCAGCTTTAATTTCACAAGCAGATGTCGAGGTCTCGCTGAGGCGCATCAGGGATGACACCGAATACATAGCGAGGTGCAGACAATACGGCACCATGTCGGTGCTGTTTAATCAAAAGCCCTCGCTGAGAAACATTTTATGACACCTTGCAAAGCCAGCAATTTGATAGTGTACCACTCCGACATTCCCAGAATACCACCAGGAGTTGACATGTGGTGGCTTCTGGGATGTGTGATTGTGGAGGGGACGGATATCGCCCCGATAGAAGTAACAAGAACTGCCAGAGAGTACTGGTCCGGGATTGACCTGGAGATGCCTCTCCAGATTAGGCCAGAGAATGTCAAAACAATCCCGGATCACATCCGTCTTCAGAATGGGACGATCATTCATATTATGAGTGAGGGCAAAAGGCCGCATTGTTTCGTTTGTGGGGGAAAAAACCCATTTGCGAGACTTTTACCCGCAACTGCTAAAAGATACAAGGGGTCGAACGACTGCACTGCGCCCGACGCCAGGGTGAGGACCACACCAACACCAGCACCGGCAAAACACCAGCAGCAACACCAATAGAAAGACGATCACCAACAATGACCACACAGGGCCGAAACGAGGAAAGTTGCACCCCCCCCCCCTCCCGAACAAACACATACATCAATACACAGACACAGACACACTTACAGACACAGAACCCTCATCTACCAGTAGTGACGGTGAGGGAAAACCAAAATCCACAAAAATACAATAAAGGAAGAAACACAAAAAAAAAAATCAACGAAGCACAAAAACACCCACAGTAAAAAATACAGACACCACCCACGCAATAATCTCCCTAATAAACCAACATCAACACCATCATCAGCATCACCAGAATCCCCCCAAACTCAAACAACCTAAACAGACGCAAGAACAAATACACACACAAACATATTAAACCAAGGACACCGCACTCACAACAAACACAGACACAACCAAAACCACACTGCAAAACCATCACCACCACAGCCACGCAAACAAATAACATCACACCAACAAAACAGACAAACTTCGTGCTCATCAGGAGAGCCAACAAGGAACTGATGGCCCTCGTAGCACGAAGTGAAGAAATACAAAAAAGGGGAACATTTTTAAGTCGCACACATTTCGCGCGCCGGAAGATTTGTTACTGGTGCGAATGTCGCTCGATTTATACAAAGAGATACGAGACAGCTTTCCTCGGGACGTGGGAACTCCGAACGTAAAACCTACTTCAAGACTTTTAAAGGGGTTCCCAAAAGAAACCCCACCAACTATGGAGGTCGACTTCACAAGAGATCGGAAGGTAAGTAAACCTTTCCTCTCTCATTTAATCTGCCAACATTGGCCGTATTAAGAGAAGGAAGTTTAAATATTAGAGGCCTTGTATCATCCTGGAAGTAGGGTGACCTGCTCAACGACCTCAATTCTCTAGAAATGGATGTAATTGACATCAGCGTTACCACGATTTCCGACACGCGCGCACTAGCCTCATTTACAACGACTATCAGATTTTCGTATCTGTTAGTCGGCTTGGAATGAGAGGTGGAGTGGCATTGTTGTTTTGGAAATGCCTGGATCTCGATGTAAGATCTTTCGGGACCCGGGTGGTAAGTTGGTGGTCCTGTACGTAAACAATAACGAAGGTGGTGCCTTTAGACAGGTGGCCGTCTACGCCCCTACTGGGGCAGGACGGCCGGACTTATTAAGACGGCTGGAAGCCTTTCTGAGTACGTCTCGCCCTTTACTGTTAGCGAAGGACTGGAACGGCTTCTTAGACGCACACTGTGACTGTGTGGGAGTATCCGATAGCAGCGGAGGGGTGAAAAAGCATGAAGTACCTGATCAACCAGTTCCAACTGTCTGACATGTACCCACTAGATTCCCCTAATGCGCCAGTGTGGACCTAGACCAACCGCATAGGGTCATATAGATCGTATATAGACAGTATATTATTTAGGAAAATAGGCAGAAATAGACAGAAAAATGTCCAAGTTTTAAAACGGTTGCCTATTTAGATCACAAGTTTTTTTATCTGTATGGTCCGCCTAGATAGGAGGCGTAGGTTAGGACCTGGTTACTGGAAGCCGGAGATGTCATTTCCGGGAGGTAAGGTTTACAGGGAACATGTCAACAATTTATTTAAGAAAGATAAATGGTGGGAGGCCCCTCACAAGAGAGATTAGAGTAATGTCAATCAACTTTAGCAAAGAAGTAGCGTTAGAGAAAAATGAAAAGGAGCTAACGTGCAAGTGTCGAGAATGGCATTAGATCATTTCTTCAATGAGAAACATGGAGGTTGCATCATCAGAGCTAAGGCGCGTTTTCTGAGAAACGAGGGAACCAAAGCGGTTCAATTGGCCTTCGTGACAGGTGCGCAGCTTGGTAATAAAACCACGATTCGAGAGGGACACGAGCTGAGAGTATCCAAGCGGATGGCCTTTCGCCAACATTTTTTTCGGTTGTTCGAGGGATGTGTCAGGTCAGAGACGGTGGCGGACTCCAATCCCTACCACGCTGGTTTGCCTCAACTCGCGACGGCCAACGCTATGCGCCGTGAAAGACCGATATCTTCAGCCGATATTCAGGATGCCCTTGTTGGCTGCATGAGGCGCATGTCACCCGGTTTGGATGTCCTCCGATCTCCTCGAGGCGCTCTGCTACAATTGACAGCAAAACGGGAGTATTACCAGTTCTTTGAGCAGGTACGTAGTGATGCTGATAAGAAATGACGAGAACAAGAGAGACACATTAGACAATGTCAGGCCCATAACTCCGCTAAACACAGAGTTTAAGATTTTGGCCAGGGTGTTAGTGAAGAGGTTGGCCCTTGTCCTCGAGTATTTGGTTGGGGATGTGCAAACTTGCGCAATCCCAACCAGGTCCATATACGACAACCTCCACCCCATTCGATACATCGTAGAGAGGTGGGGCTCTGATCAATTTAGATCAATGGAAAGCATTCGATAAGGTAGTCATCGGTACCTGGAGGCTGTCCTCAAGGCGGCTAGCATCGGCCCCATCTTCAGAAGCTGGATCGCTGCAATGCACAGCAGCACATGCTCGGCGGTCAAAGTTACTGGTCACCTCTCGGAACAGTTTCAGATCTCCCGATCGGTTTATTAAGGGTGCCCTAGCTCCTCAATTCTGTACGTATTGACTCTCGAGCCTTTACTGTGGAAGCTGGAGCTGTTGCAGGGCATCCCGCTTGAAACGCGACGCGAAAAGGCTCTCTGTCGGATTATGCGGACAACATCTCCGTGATGGTGTCGGATACCTCAGGAATTGAGGTGGTCGGCAACTTAATGGAGGAATATGAAATGTTGACGGGAGCAAAACTTAACCCGAAAAAGTCGGTGGGCTTGCAACTCGGCACCTGGAGAAGCAAGTCCATGCCGTCCAACAGCGTCATTAGGCGCTGGACGGACGGACCGTTAAAGTTGCTCGGGATTTGGTTCAGACCAGACCTCCAGGTGGATAAGGATTGGAACCAGGTGACGGGCAGGGTAGCCAGTCTCACCCAGATATGGGCTGCGAGGAAGCTATCACTGAAAGGTCGGGTGGAGGTAACGAACGCGTACCTCGTGTCCGTCATGTACTACCACCTGACTGTCGCCCTTGCCCAAATTCGAGCCTCGCCACCTTGGAACAGCTCCTCTTCAAATTTTTGTGGAGGGTCAGGTTCCGTTGGTGAGGCGGTCCATCTGCTGCCAGCAACCTCTACGTGGACGGCTGGGCATACCGTGGGTAATCATGCGCAAACACGCACTTAGGCTGCGGCATCTCCAGATATTCTGCCTCAACGGTGAATAGGTGTGGTTGCCGTTTGTCAGACGGGCCTTTCTCCAGCTCGTCTCTTTGACAGACCTGCAGTCCTGGGTCAAGAAGAGACCGAAACTGGGAGACTGTCATCTGGAATGTTTCCATGCACACACTGCCCTCTACCAGCCGGGAAATGCGGTCAGTGGAACTTCCACTCTCGTGTTCTATTGAGGATTAGTGGTGGGAAGTGCGACGACGCACTCGGAGATACTCTGGGCGTCGACGATGTCGAACTAAGCAGTCTGTTCCGGAGGTCTTTCGAGCTGGGGACGATCGATAATTTCCAAAATTCCCTCGCTTGGCAGTGCTACCGGGTGGCATCGCCGATTCGAGATAAACTCTACATGCACAGAGGTGCTGTCAGACAGACCTGCCTGAGATGCGCGCAGAGCGACGAAACAGTTCTGCACGCACTCGTCCAGTGTCCGTGCATTACTGACTTGTGGAGTTATGTCGAACAGCTTTAGTTGCGTGTAAAACGGATCCTGTTTACGGCCGAGTCCATAGTGAAGTTCGACCCGCCTCCTTCTTTTGTCCTCCTCTGTGTGGTTGCACTAGCGAAAGAGGTTGTATGGTTGACAAGGTTCAAAGGACTGAAGACATACACTTTTTTCTTTGGCCAATCCCTCATCAACTTTTTCAAGTTTCACTTGGAAAGGAAGGTGAGGGTGGAGAGAGAAGTGCTGCCGCCCAGAACATTTTCTGAAAGGTGGCTGAATGGGGCGAGAATGGCCCGTGTGAGTGGGCCTACTCTAATCATACGCTTGTAAGTGAGTGAATTTGAGAAGGAGAGGGGTGCCCTTCCCGGGTGCTCTCGAAGCGTCGGGTCGTTAAGGATTGGTGGGGTATCTGAGTGAACCCTGGGTGGTCATCCACCCCTATTGGGGATTTTTTCTCGTTGTATTTTCTTGTTACTTTGTTATTGTCATTTATACTGTTTACACGTTGTATATGTATATGTAAACCCCAACTGTCCCACTCTTTTGTATTGTCCGCTATATGTCGGCCCCTCTTTCCAATAAATGAAATCATTATTATTATGGGTGGTGTATTGGCAGTATCGGTATAGGATCGTACGCCATGCTTTCCAGTATAGTTACGTCCCTTTACGGTCTGACTTCACCCCCCCCCCCCTGCGAGGTTAACTTGCCTTTCATCCTTACCGGGTCGATACAATAAAGTACCAGTAATGCACTGAGATAATGGCTGGCCTTGTGCAAAAAAGTAGAAACATTTATTATTATGGGTGGTGGATTAGCAGTATCGATAGAGAGTTGGACACCATGCTTTGCAGCATAGAGTTACGGTCCTTTATGGTTTGAATTGAAATCCCGGCGAGGTTAACTTTGCTTTTCATGCTTACGGAGTCGATAAAATAAAGTACCAGTAATGTACTGAGTAATAGCTGGCCTTTTACCAAAAGTAGAAACAATTATTATTATTATTGAACTGCCTTGTTCTGGCACTAATGCACTTTTGAAATTCTGTATAGTTGTTTGACAATTATCATACAAGTGTCAGTAAATATATGATTCCCTGAAATCGCGACTGAAACGCCCTTTCCAAAACGGAACGTATCATTATTTTCGATAATATAAAATTTAGTGAGTTATTTAGTCACAACACAGATGCGTCCGAAGTTTTAGTAGTTATTTATGAAGCTAGTAGTAATTGTAGCATGTACGACCTCAGCAAATACGAATATCACATTCAGTAACCCTAAAACAAGGACAACAGATAAACAGTGACAAGAGCATTAAAAACAAATCAAATAGCAACACAATACGAAGAACAACAACAAAAACAACATCAACAAAAACCTCAAAACTATTTTCAAATTTCACGGAGGAGAACTATTTCCTGCTATTGCCTCTCAGCGAGCCAACAAACTCATCCAAAGAGAAAAAGAAAAGAAAAAGAAAATCTCTCGGCTTCGCTCTCAAACAAAGGATGAAAGTCTAAAGCCACGAGGCAAATAATACCAAGATTTCCATCAACATCATTATCATCAGAACCACCATTATCATCAGCAATACAAATACCAACAACTTCCCAAATATAAGGAAACCGATATATACAAAAACTTTAAATACAAAGCCAACAAAAAGAAACAAACCGCATGAATTATACGGATGTGAACTCAAACAAGAAATAATTGTTTCTACTTTAGGCACAAGGCCAGCATTTACCCAGTGCATTACTGGTACTTTATTTTATCGACCCCGTAAGGATGAAAGGCAAAGTCAACCTCGGCGGGATTCAAACAAGAAATAATGTATTACATAAAGCTCACCAACGCCACAGGAATATGACACTACCCACATATATACAAATACAAATCCAACTACAAACACACTAAAATATTCAAAAGACAATCCTTCATTAACGTGATTTGGGTAAGTGATCCTTTGAACTTTTTCCTCCACTTTTTTCGCATGGCCTCGTTCAGGATATGCTGTATAGATGCACGTGGCATGGTAACTGTTTGAAGCTGGGCTTCTAGCTCAACGACCTCTTGTCACTGAAAATAGGTGTGGTTGTTTTCAAAGAGACCAGAGTTCAAGAGACATGACACTTCGCATTCATTTCCCGAAGATACGCCGTACAATATATATATAGAGATGAAATTAAAACATGGTTAAAAAGTTCCATATATTTTATTATGCGCATTTCGAAAACAACATCATCGTGGGAAAAAAAAATTGTGTACTCATCATATTAAATAAGGTAACATGACGTGAGGCCTAAAGACAATTGTGAACAAGAAAGTGTCCAGTCTACATATGACAAAAAATATGAGAGAAGAGAAAAAATAGGAAAAATGAAGAAAAGGAAAGAAGAAGGAAAAAGGAAAAAGAAATAGAATAGAGGTAAACAGAAAGAAAGGAGAAGAGAGAAAGAGAAAGAGAAAGAGAGAGAGAGAGAGAGAGAGACTTTTGATCGGGAACGCTGTCAAAAATGAAAACAGCTCTAAATAAAGGGTAAAAATATAAATAAATAAATTGATGAGGTGTATGTGCTTATCTTACAAATATTAGAGATCTAGAATATAGAAACTGAATATATATATATATATATATATATATATATATATATATATATATATATATATATATATATATATATATATATATAGTTATGTCATA
Organism: Eledone cirrhosa; assembly: GCA_964016885.1. Lineage (NCBI taxonomy): Eukaryota > Metazoa > Mollusca > Cephalopoda > Octopoda > Eledonidae > Eledone > Eledone cirrhosa. The sequence goes on from OZ024742.1 coordinate 114,602,877, forward strand.
AACAACATAAGGCAATTATTCCATGTACCAGTGGTTTCTTAAAAGCAAAACGTTTTGCTTTCAATCATCAGAATGAAAAACTTCTGGTCTGTTTATTGAATTTTGATTTTAAAAACAAATAATGCAATCTATATGAAAGTGAGGCTGGAGAAGGAAGAAGGAAAGGAAAAATAAAATAAAAACACACATGCAAACACACACACACACACACAAATGCATACATACACACACACATATACACATATACATGTGTATATATATACGCACATACACATACATATACATACACATACATACACACATACATATCAACACATCCATACATATACATACATATATACAACTACACACACATATATACACACATATATATATAAATATAAATATATATACATATATATATATATATATATATATATATATATGCATTCACATACACATACATAGCCATACACACATACATATACATACATACACACAATCATACCTATATACACACGTACATACATACACATACATAAATGCATACATATTCATGTACAAAATTAGAAAAATATACACACACCTCTACATATTTACACACGCAAATAAATATAAGAAAAAATATATATAAAAATAAAATAATAAAAAGTATTATACAGTTGACAGCGATACAGGCAACGAATAAATGAAAAACACGCGTGGTAAGCAATACACACAAATGCACGTAGACATACATACGTAAAAATAAATACATACACACACTCTCACACATAAATATACATATACAAATACATAAACACATACATGCACATCCATACATACAAATACGTACATATCACAAACATGCACAACCAAATACAAACACACACACACACACACTCACACACACACATATATATATATATATATATATATATATATATATATATATATATATATATATATATATATATATATATATATATATATATATATATAAATGTGTGTGTGTGTGTAAAACTCAATCTTAGATAATTCATATGAACCTTATAAACTCGAAATTATACATATACATATGTATAGTAATGTAATAAACAACATAAGGCAATTATTCCATTCACCAATGGTTTCTTAAAAGCAAAAAATGTTTGCCTTCAATCATCAGAATGAAAAAAACCTGGTCTATATATATCTATATATCCACACACATATACATATATATATATATACACATACATACACATACATTTTGGTTTGTGAAGGGCAAGGCAAGTAAAATATATGGGGGGAAGGAGGGGAGAAAAATGACATAGGAAAAGGTGAAATATAATGGGAGATAAGGGAGAAAAAGAATACAAGAGTACAGAACGTGGATTCAGCAGGTAAAAAAACCGTAGTAGAAGTAAAGAGCAGAGAGGGACTTCAAGGCGGTTGAGTTATCATAGGGATGTCAATCCAGTTATATATCAGATGTGGTTTCAGATGAGGACAACATCTGAAGATCTCGGTCTTTGAGTTTAGGCAAGCAGAAGCGGCTCTCAAGTTTAGCAAAATCCTATATTTTTCTGTGGTACACAAAGAACAATTCTTTGTGCCCCTTTGGTACTCCCTCGATTGGTCTAAGATAGACCAATCGATAGAGTACGGGATGTTACTATCCTTGAATTCCCACACCTTACTTGCGAGGGCCGTTGTTGTTCGTTATCGAAGTGCTTAAAAGAAGCCACATGTGAGTAAAATCTGGTTTGAAACCTGTCCTGGATCATGCCGACATATCGCTCACTCCTGGCTTGCTGGTTGTTGATTAACGGTGTTATCTTAGCCTCATAAACAACAGATTTGGTGTTACATTTAGCTTTCAATGGGCATTCATCCGGCTTCCTGCAACTGCATCCTGGATTTGTTCTCGTATGATTTGAACTAGTGATCTTGGACTTCATATATGGGCAACAAGAGTAACTGATCTTAACTACGTTCCTATTAAATATCTTATGATATCTATGATTAGGAGGAACATGTTTGTCTAAGAGTTCAAGGAATTTCCTTCCTACTTTAGTTTTGACAGTTAGAGAGAAGGGGGGATGAACCAAATAATTTTCCTTCTCTTGTTATTGTGGTTAGTTTTAGGGAGGGGGGAGTAGGTAAATGAAAAAATGTTTCTGTAAAACCGCTGTTCTTAAGGGCTTTATTATAATAAGGGACGGCTTTATTAAAAATGTCTATAGACGAAGATAAGGTAGAAATCTTACGGCTAATGTTGGGAATAAGATTATTTAAAACTATAAGGGTATGGCAAGACACTTTGTGTATATACCTAAGATTTTCATTAGATTTATGATAAGTTTTAAAAGAGGCGGTAAGTAGATTAAGATTAATATCAAGAAAGTTAGCATTGGTAAGGTTCGTATCTATAGTGATTTTAAGGTTAAGATTAGCAAAAGTATTGATTAAATCTTTACGGAATTTATCAAGGTTATGGCCGTTGGTGGTATGAGAAACTGCCAATCCGTCATCACGGTATAAACCGATATTATGGGAAGGAAATTTCTCTTTGAGGGTGTGGAGAAGGAATAATCCTACTAAGTCACACACATCCGCACTGTCATATGAACCCATTGCAACATCAAAAGAGTTTTCAGAGTTTGACTTTTTAACCCAAATATTTTCATTAGTAAAGAGTAAAGTTTTTCTAACATGAAAGATAATGTCTTCTTCTAATTTAGAAATATTAATGAAGGGTCTTGCAAAATCTAAGGCATTAGTTAATAAGGAAACAGTAATAGAGGGGTAAAAATCAACAATATCAAATTGGGTAAATCTACACTTATTTTTAACTTGTATATTATTAAACCAAGAAATAACAGAGGAAGTATTTAGCCACTGCGATAGGTCAGTGTTAGTTCTAATTTGGAGAATTATTTTTCTTAAGATTTTTTTACTTGCAAGGCTAACTTCGGATTTAGCCGGTTTAATCAGTCTACAACTAGGTCGATCAGTAAAGTCCAATTTATTGTCTTTAAGGGTAATATATACTTTACGCTTAGCTAGGCTTTCAATCCGGTTGTCTATTTTTAAAGAACTTGCTAGTTCTTTAGCTTCTTTATTGTAGGTATTATTATTAGTTAATTGATATATGTTGGTGATACTATTAGTTCAAAGTTGGTTATACAAAGTACTATTAACTTCAAATAGATTTTTAGTTTTATCAGAAAGAACAAAGGTGTTTGTAGAATTTCTAAAATTAGAAATATCGTTAGACAGTTTAGTTTGAAAGTTAACGAAATTTTATATCACTAATTAGATTAACAAGGTGTAATTCGGAGTTGGCCATGTCTTTAATTCTAGGTGGATTTTTACGGGATTTTATGTCAAAACAATCATTAGTATCAGCACGGAATTGTCCATCGTAAACCATTGCCTTCCATCTCATTCTTTTAATGACTTGTTCGATTTTATCTATAAGCATTTTGGTATAAGTTGTGTTGGAAGGAATAGGTATATTTTTGATTGAATAATCCAATTCATAAAGGGCCATGGTGTATGTTGGTTAAATTCCTGAAAACTGTAGAGTGCTCAACTAATCAGGCTGGAAAGTGCCAGTCGTATATGTAATATAGAATATGCTTCAATCAATCCCGGTTGGAGCTGTATAAATGAAGTAATTCCGTCGGAAAAGCCCAGGAAAAAAGAGTGCTCAATGTAGGTAACATAGCTTAATAGTTATGTAATAAAAATCTTAAGAAAAATAATTCTCCAAATTAGAACTAACACTGACCTATCACAGTGGCCAAATACTTCCTCTGTTATTTCTTGGTTTAAAGTAAAAATAAGTGTAGATTTACAAAGTAAAAATAAGTGTAGATTTACCCAATTTGATAGTGTTGATTTTTACCCCTCTATTACTGTTTCCTTATTAACTAATGCCTTAGATTTTGCAAGACCCTTCATTAATATTTCTGAATTAGAAGAAGACATTATCTTTCATGTTAGAACAACTTTACTCTTTACTAATGAAAATATTGGGTTAAAAAGTCAAACACTGAAAACTCTTTTGATATTGCAATGGGTTCATATGACAGTGCGGATGTGTGTGACTTAGTAGGATTATTCCTTCTCCACACCCTCAAAGAGAAATTTCCTTCCCATAATATCGGTTTATACCGTGATGACGGATTGGCAGTTTCTCATACCACCGACGGCCATAACCTTGATAATTTCCGTAAAGATTTAATCAATACTTTTGCTAAAATCACTATAGAACCTTAAAATCACTATAGAACCTTACCAATGCTTACCAATGCTAACTTTCTTGATATTAATCTTGATCTACTTACCGCCTCTTTTAAACCTTATCATAAACCTAATGAAAATCTTATGTATATACACAAAGAGTCTTGCCATCCCCCTATAGTTTTTAATAATCTTATTCCCAACATTAACCGTATGATTTCTACCTTATCTTCGTCTATAATAGAGCCCTTAAGAACAGCGGTGTTACAGAAATGTTGTTTTATTTACTTACCGCCCCCCCCCCTAAACTAACCACAATAACAGGAAAGGGAAAATGATTTGGTTCACACCCCCTTCTCTCTAACTGTCAAAACTAATGTAGGAAGGAAATTCCTTGAACACTTAGACAAACATTTTCCTCCTAATCATAGATAATATAAAATATTTAATAGGAACGTAGTTAAGATCAGTTACTCTTGTTGCCCATCTATGAAGTCCAAGATTACTAGTTCAAATCATACGAGAACAAATCCAGGATGCAGTTGCAGGAAGCCGGATGAATGCCCATTGCTGGGTAAATGTAACACCAAATCTGGTGTTTATGAGGCTAAAATAACACAGTTAATCAACAACCAGCCAGCCAGGAGTGAGCGATATGTCGGCATGACCCAGGACAGGTTTCAAACCAGGTTTTACTCACATGTCGCTTCTTTTAAGCACTCCGATAAACGAACAACAACGGCCCTCGCAAGTAAGGTGTGGGAATTCAAGGATAGTAACATCCCGTACTCTATCGATTGGTCTATCATAGACCATTCGAGAGAGTACCAAAGAGGCACAAAGAATTGTTCTTTGTGTACCACAGAAAAATATAGGATTTTGCTAATCTTGAGAGCCACTTCTGCTTGCCTAAACTCAAAGACCGAGATCTTCAGATGTTGTCCTCATCTGAAAGGACATCTGATCTGTAACTGGATTGACATCCCTATGATAACTCAATCGCCTTGAACTCCTTCTCTGCTCTTTACTTCTACTACGTTTTTTTACCTGCTGAATCCACGTTCTGTACTCTTGTATTATTTTTCTCCCTTATCTCCCATTATATTTCACCTTTTCCTATGTCATTTTCCCCCCTCCCCCCCATATATTTGTTTGTTGCATTACCCTTCACATACCAAAATGTATGTGTATGTATGTGTATGTGTATATATATGTATATGTGTATATATATATATATATATATATATATATATATATATATATATACGTTATTCCGGGTTGAATCGGAGGTAACCACACATATATATATATATATTTATTAAAATAACAGATTAAAGTTTAAGCAAAGAATCGCTGCTTACACACTTAACGGGATCTTCTTATTGACCCCTCTTTGGATTTTAGTCTTCAATTTTATTATTATTACTATTATTATTATTATTACTATATATATATATATATATATATATATATATATATATATATATATATATATATATATAGATAGATAGACCAGGTTTTCTTCATTCCGATGATTGAAGGCAAACATTATTTTCTTTTAAGAAACCACTGGTGAATGGAATAATTGCATTATGTTGTTATTTACATTACTATATATATGTATACGTATATTTTGTAGTTATATAAGGTTCATACGAATTTTCTAAGATTGAGTTTTACACACACACACACATATATATATATATATGTGTGTTTGTATTTGGTTGTGCGTGTTTGTGATATGTACGTATTTGTATGTGTATAATTGTATAGCTATGTATGTATGTGTGTGTGTATATATATATATATATGTGTGTATATGTGTATGTGAATTTATATATATATATATATATGTGTGTATGTATATGTGTGTGTATATACGTATATGTGTATGCGTATGTATGTGTTTATGTATTTGTATATGTATATTTATGTGTGAGAGTGTGTGTATGTATATATTTTACGTATGTTTATGTACGTGCATTTGTCTGTATTGCTTACCACGCGTGTGTGTTCATTTATTCGTTGCCTGTATCGCTGTCAACTGTATAATCGTTTTTATTATTTTATTTTTTATATACATATTTTTGTTATATTTATTTGCGTGTGTGAATATGTAGAGGTGTGTGTATATTTTTCTAATTGTGTACATGCATATGTATGCATGTATGTATGTGTATGTATGTACGTGTGTACATAGGTATGATTGTGTGTATGTATGTATGTATATGTATGTGTGTATGACTATGTATGTGTATGTGTATGCATATATATATATATTTATGTATATATATTTATATTTATATATATATATATGTGTATATATGTGTGTGTGGTTGTATATATGTATGCGTATGTATAGATGTGTTGATATTTATATGTGTATGTATGTATGTGTATATGTATGTGTATGTGTGTATATATATACACATATATATGTGTATATGTGTATGCATGAGTGTATGTATATATATATATATATATATGTGTGTATGCATGCATTTGTGTGTGTGTGTGTTTGCATGTGTGTTTTTATTTTATTTTTCCTCTCCTTCTTCCTTCTCCAGCCTCACTTTCATATAGATTGCATTTTTGATTTTAAGATCCAAATTCAATAAACAGAGCAGGTTTGTTTTCATTCTGATGATTGAAAGCAAATGTTTTGCTTTTAAGAAACCACTGGTAAATGGAATAATTGCCTTATGTTGTTTATTACATAACTATTAAGCTCTGTTACCTACATAGAGCACTCTTATTTCCTGGACTTTTCCGACGGAATTACATCATTCACACTTATATATATATATAGATATATATAGATATGTATATATATATATATATATATATATATATATATATATATATATATATATATATATATATATATATATATACATATATATATATATATATATATATATATATATATATATATATATATATATATATATATATATATATATATATTAAAAAGAGATTTTTTTTTACAAAATGAAAAATAACCGAGGTGTCCTACACGAGTGAAAGTATAAAGAAAAAGACATGAAATCGAAAATGCAACTGGAGTCTTATTTTTTTTTTAAATATATATATATTTATTTGGTTCCTTTACCGGTTTCGCAGTTCTTCTGCTTTTGAAAAGGTGAGTTGAGATGGAGGGTCTCTGGAGAAAAACCACAGGCCCTCCATCTCAACTCACCTTTTGAAAAGCAGAAGAACAGCTAAACCGGTAATGGAACCAAATAAATATATATATATTTAAAAAAAAAATAAGACTCCTGTTCCATTTTCGATTTCATCTCTTTTTCTTTATATATATATATATATATATATATATATATAAATATATATATATATATATAAATTATATCTATAAATTTCCGGTTGATTGGTTCGTTCCACAACCGGACGGTTGTTCATAAAATGTCAACGTTCTTTCCTCACACATTATGTGACCCCATCGCTGACTGGTGATTATTTTCTTTGTTTTGTGCCTCTCCTTTGATCTGCCCTACGTCATCTTGTTTTTGTATGTGTTGTGTGCCTAGTTTGCACATGTGTTATATCCGGGTGTCTGTGTGTGTTTTTATTTGTTTATTTATTTGTTTATTTAAATGTTACTGGTTGGTTGTTTGTTCTATGTGTCTGTGTGTTTTCATTTTGTCCTTAATTGTAAGTTGTGATGTTGCTGTTCCATTCATGTTTTCTATTTCATAATATATATGTGACTATAACGTCAAAATGGCAAATATTTAACGTAAGATATTGGAAAATAATTCAGACTCAATTAAAAAAAAACAAATCAAGATAGAGATTTTATCCACAGAATTAGTGAAATTTGTAAAAACTACATATATATATATATTATGAAATACTGTTGGCTTCTTGCTCACAATAATTTCTATATTTTCATATATAATCAAAATGAAAAATAACCGAGGTGTCCTACACGAGTGAAAGTATAAAGAAAAAGAGATGAAATCGAAAATGCAACTGGAGTCTTATTTTTTTTTTAAATATATTTATTTATTTGGTTCCTTGACCGGTTTCGCAGTTCTTCTGCTTTTCAAAAGGAGGGTCTGTGGTTTTTCTCACATCTTCTTTATATATATATATATAACATATATATATATATATATATATATATATATATATATATAGAGAGAGAGAGAGAGAGAGAGAGAGAGAGAGAGAGAGTATATGTTGGTTGTATACCAACACCTAAGTATGCAGATTGGAGCACTCAACAAAGTGCGCAGGTTGGTTTGGTTACTCCGGAGTAATGTAAAATAAAATAAAATAAATAAGTCAAATGTTTAAAATGTGGCTTCATTTATTACTGCTATATATATTTCGGTGACAGCCATCTTTGGCTGTGACCTCTTCAGGCAGTCCGAATTGGTGTGGTAGAGACGGGTACACATGTTGTTGAGGTGTTTAACTTTGTCAATACTCTGATATGCCCCGTTCCTGGTTGGTTGTTGTTTCACTGAGGAACTGGAATCATATGAATTTAAAGGACATCTTCTCCTCTCATTCAACCAATGAGAGGAGAAGATGCCCTTTGACGCTGAAATTTGTTTGTTTAAATTCATATGATTCCAGCACCACAGTGAAACAACAACCCAACCAGAAACTGGGCATATCAGAGTATTGACAAAGTTAAACACCTCAACAGCATGTGTACTCCTCTCTACCACACTAATTCGGACTGCCTGAAGAGGTCACAGCCAAAGATGGCTGTCACCGAAATATATATAGCAGTAATAAACGAAGCCACATTTTAAACATTTGAATTATTTATTTTATTTTATTTTATATATATATATATATATATATATATATATATATATATATATATATATATATATATATATATATATATATATATATATTAGTTTCACTTATTTCTGCTTGTAATCTAATTTTGATATGAACAGATAGTATCTATCTTCGAGTAGATCACCTGATCTGTGCAATTAGTTGTTTTAGACATTTACTCATTTCAGTATTTGTGTCTTACTTATAATGCCCTGTTTCACTTTCATATCTTTATATTTCTTGAATTATTTTCTATTTTACGAAGCTAATTCATTTTTTCTCTTTATATTAATATTGATAAGTGCTTTCTGCTTTGGTTTGTGTGTTTTCGTATATGTGTTTTCTATATATATTTACCATTTCCTTTGCTACTCCTCTCTTTATCTCTCATTATCTATATTATTTTCTTGCTGTTTATATAATGCTACTCTATCCTTGCATACTATATGTGAATGTTACTGATTATATTTATTCCATCATTTAAGTTATGGAGAATTAGTTGTATTGTATAAATTACTTATTTTTTTCTCTTGTGATTGCTATTTTTGTATTACTCCTTTTTATGACATGATACGTTTTCGTTCATTTTTCCGTAACTCCTGTATATTTACCCAAGTTCTCTTTGTACATTACTTACTATGCTATTGATTTATATAAATAAATATGATTGTATTCAGTTTATAAGAGAGACTTTTTGATATGATGAATATATGACTGCTATTTGCTACAGGTCGACCGTTCGGTTGAATGCAGGATTTACACCATGTTTTCAAGTTCTTCATTTAGATATTCTGAGAATGGTTTGTTTCTTGGTAACACATCGTACATATGAGGAAATATTTGTATTTATTCTAGGCATGAAATTTGATTGTTTGTTCCTCATCTAGGCATTGTTAGAGCTGTTGTTTCTTCCCAAACTAGAATATTCATAAGGGCTACTTCCTAATGAAATTATGATAAGAGTGTCCAACGTATGCTTTTTCTAAGATAGAATGTTGTGAATTGATGTAGAATTGCGCCGTTGTAACTAGATGATAGAGAGACGGCTTTACGGGAATGCAATTTCTGTGAATATAGATTCAATGAGAATGGGAATGCAATTTCTGTGAATATAGATTCAATATTTTGTCAAATGAGCCACACAATATATTCAGTACAGAAAGCCACTCGCTAGTAGATATAACACCAATAGTTCCAGAAAATGAAAACCTACCCTGGTTAGGAGGATGATATATGAGATCATATTCCCTAATATTCTATTTGACACATCATTCATGAAAATGAAACGGAGTGTCCATGTATATATGTCGTTTTATAATGTTCGAAAAATAATGGAGGCAATAAAACAATGTATCATGCTCAGGATATTTACGCTATCTACAAGACGAGCAATCACGAATATCTCAAATAACGCACTTTCATCTTTAAAATGACGCTGGATTCTTATAGAATTCCACTAATTTTAATAACAGATTAAACGCAGCGGTTGTCGATCCAGCAACAATTAGGTATTAGTATTGGTGCTCTGAAAAAGCGATGTTTATATGAAAGTATGTATAGTGTATTTGATAATGCACTGAATGTTTGCTTCTATAATTTTCGGCAGAAGCGAAAGGGTGAATAGTCTTGATAACCGCTAACGACCGAGAAACAGGACTGTCGATTCCGCCCTTTTGCTTTTGCCGAGAATATGTAAGTGACATAGTCACTACTTTAAAATTCATAGCGAATGATCTTAAAAGTGCTTTTAGTTAATCATACAGTATATTATCAAATATACTATACATACATTCGTATATACATCGCCATTTCAGAGCACCAATACAAATATATATATATATATATATATATATATATATATATATATATATATATATATATATATATATATATATATATATATATATATAAGAGAGAGAGAGAGAGAGAGAGAGAGAGAGAGAGAGAGAGAGAAAGAGAGAGAGAGTGAGAGTGAGAGAGAGAGTATGAATTGAAATTGTAGCCGCCATATAGCAGGTATTAATTGAGTTGTTTGAGGAAATCACAAAGCCCTCATTTGATTGAGAGACTAAACATTATTGTCTAGAGTAAAACACATCAGTTAGAAGGTGTCACACCAAGACGAAAGGCCGAATACAGTGGCCATAATTATACATCGGCAATGATAAGTGAAAAAAGGCTTGAAGACTTAGTTATATCCGAAGTTGCATAATGCATATGCAAAATATGCGTGTATTTGAATGTCCGGTCTTCTGCATATTTTGTTCCCTTTTATCCGTCCAAAATTCGCTCTGATGACTTAGGCATTTAACTATAGTAGTATATTGTCTGTGTCATACAGGTGACCTTTGTGAAAAGAAGACGTCAACATGGTCAAAAACTCTGGTGGTATTTCAGCAAGTGAGAAAAAAGAGATACTCACGGGTTCGACAAATCTTTTCACAAGCGTTTGGAAACAAATCTATCTAACATATTATCGATCGTATAAAAGAAGTTATATATATATATATATGGATATCGTTTCGGAATTTGTTTAGCACTATTCTTTATCTGAAAACGTGTGTTGAAACCGATATTGTTATACTTCGGGAGGGTCATGTTGCCAATAGGAAACACACGCACCACTGCATTTAATTCAATTTATTGTAAATTAAATTATGAATTAAAAAAATGTATATCTATAAATTTTCGGTTGGTTCGTTCGTTCCACAACCGGACGGTTGTTCATATAATGTCAAAGTTCTTTCGTCACACATTATGAGATATCATCACTGACTGGGGATTCGTTTCTTTGTTTTGTGTCTCTCCTTTGATCTGTCCTACGCCATCTCGTTTTTGTGTGTGTTGTGTGCTTAGTTTGCGCATGTGTTATATCCGGGTGTATGTGTGTGTTTTTATTTGTTTATTTATTTGTTTATTTACATGTTACTGGTTAGTTGTTTGTTCTATGTGTGTGTGTTTTCATTATTTCCTTAATTGTAAGTTGTGATGTTGCTATTCCATTCATGTTTTCTACTTAATTTTGGTTGGAGTTCATTTATGTTTATTGCCTCTGTAATTTGTCTAAACATTGCGGCTTTTCTGTGTGTAGATTTTATTTTTATTTCTATGTTCTCTAATTTACCCTTATGTTCTATTTTAGCATGTTGGTGGAGTACTGATGAGTCTTTTCTATTTTGGAGTTCTCGCTTGTGATCATTTAATCGTTCTCCTATGCTGCGAGCTGTCTCACCTATGTACATTATATTCTTATCTTTACATTGTCCCTCAGTACATCTTATGCTATATACCACATAATGTCCTACTTCTTCTCCCTGATCGTACGCCCCAGCATTGAAATGTCCCCGGATATATGTGACAGCACGGAGGACCTCCTCAGCAGAATCACCGAAAATAACCTGTCTGGGTACATAACAGACTGTATAATAGGTAGTATAGATGTAGTGTCCCTATACCCATCCATTGACGTGGATTTTGCTGTGGAGAAATGCATGGAAATGATCAGTAAGAGCAATGTTGAATTCCGTGGGATTGATACCAGTGAGCTGGGTCTTCTACTTAAACTCACATATAATAATGATTATCTAGATACGTATGACCCAACATGTGCCCCACAAGGCCAGCAAGAGGCAGACCACCTACCATTACCTCAATGGCAAGAAAACCCACACAGAATGATGGAACGGGTGGACCAGAGCCATACGGACCTCCGAAAACCATGATGTACTAAAGAAAATGATTGCACATGCGGCAGGGGCCAGTATAAAAGTAACCCTTAAGGAACATATGTTCAAATTTAATGGAAAAACATATTCCCAAGAGGAGGCAGCAGCCATTTGTGTTAGCATTGCAGGTGACATAGCTAACCTATTCGTGGTATGGTGGGATAATAAACTTAAAAAACAATTCGAAGAGAGCCACCTCTTATCCCTGATAATGTACATCGTAGTAAAAACACCCCCAATTAAGAAGAGTCAGGAATTAGAGGAAAACACCATGGAAAGCATCCAGCAAATAGCAAACTCCATCCACCAGAGTATTAAAGTTACTATAGACTACCCAAGCGAACCCCCCAACCATCGATTACCTATACTAGACGCAGTTATCCGGTTAAAATCAGAGAGATAAAATCAGTGTATATAGAGGAGCCAGAACAAAATGGTAAAAATTGGTAAATAAATGATACAAATGGGACCTGACCCTTGTATACGAGCACGTTTTGGAATAGAATTGAAAGAACTAGGAATAAGGTTAATAAAATAAATTCATGATATGATAGCAATAAATACCTGAGTGTAATGTTCAAAACACAACCCCTAGAGGGGAACTAGCTTACAAATTTAGAAGGGCCCTAGATAAACTTAACCTAAAAATTAAATATTAAGATAGTTGGAAGACCAGGTACCTCCGTAAAACAGTTATTAGTAATACATACCCTTTTCAATGACCTCCCTGCATAGATAAGACATGCATAATCTGTAAACTAAGCCACAATATTAAATGTAAAACTAGAAACATAGTATATAGCATAATATGTACTAAGGGACAATGTAAAGATAAGAATATAATGAACATATGTGAGACAGCTCGTATCATAGGAGAACAATTAAATTAACACTGGCGAGAACGCCAAGATAGAAAAGACTCATCAGTACTGCACCAACATTCTAAAATAGAACATAAGGGCAAATTGAGAACATAGAAATAAAAATAAAATCTACACCCAGCAATGTTTAGACAAATCACAGAGCAATAAACATAAATGAACTCCATCCAAATTTAAATAGAAAACATGAATGGAATAGCAACATCACAACTTACAATTAAGGACAAAATGAAAACACACACACATAGAACAAACAACCAACTAGTAACATGTAAATAAACAAATAAATAAACAAATAAAAACACACACAGACACCCGGATGTAACATATGCGCAAACTAAGCACACACCACACACATACAGAAGATGGCGTATGACAGAACAAAGGAGAGGCCCAACACAAAGAAAATAATCCCAGTCACTGAAGAGGTCACATAATGTGTGACGAAAGAACTTTGACAATATATGAACAACCGTCCGGCTGTGGAACCAACCAACCAACCGGTAATTTATGAAATGTTTTTAAATTTATAATTTAATTTATAAGAAATTGAAGTGAAAACAACAGGTGCATGTGTTTTTTATTGGTAACATGACGCTCCCAAATATAACAATGTATATATATATATATATATACATATATATATATATATATATATATATATATATATATATATATATATATATATATATATATATATATATATATATATATATATATATATATATATATATATATATATATATATATATACATACATACATGTGAATGATCCCGATGTAAATCGAGGGGTGACTACTGTTATAAAGGTTACTCAATAAGTATATAGTGTATAGGTATATATTACTATAGAAATGAATTCTACAGGACTAGAAATTCTTCATTCGTAAGAAATCATCAGGAAACTTAGATATTGTTTGTCAGCTTCAGTATTTAGAGTGTCCTTGGAATACAAGTTAAGAGTGGTGATTAAAATGGGGAAAGGGTTTGATATTGAGTAGATTGATAGTTGGATAAGGATGACGTATCGTTTTTTTCCTGATAACACTAATATTGATTTGTATTGCTTGCTTGCTAGATGAGGGGCCAGATGAGAAGAGCCACCTACACTATAGAGTAGTAGTATATAAATGGACAGTGAAACCAATGGTCCCACACATGTATTAAGTGTATGAAACTGTATTTATACTATATATATATATATATATATATATATATATATATATATATATATATACACTCGCACACATACATATATACATACACACACACACTACCACATTACCATCTAGATATCCATTTACCATGTAAATATGCTGGACCCACACACACAAATTATACAGCTAAAAGAGATAACAATAGTGTGGGTGGTGGTCATGGTGACAACAACGATGGCGGCAACACCAACTTCAACTCTACAGACTACGAAAGTGACAACGAATCTGACAAAGATTGTGAAAACTTTAATGATGATGATGCAGCTGCTGTCGCTGATGTAAACGGTGAGGATGAACATGGCATATGTATGTGAAGGAATACACAGTCGGATATTCCATTTTCAATTACAATTACCTGAGTTTCCTTATATTAAATAACAAAGTGTGTCGCAGGCAATTAAATTTAAAGAACACTTTAATCATTGCTTGGAGAATAAATCCTTGCTAAATACTTGATGACTATGATCTATTTCTCTGTTCTTATTTGTTTTAGTGTTGTCTATATCTAATATTTTCTTTGCATTTCTTTTCCTATGTATTGACTTATGTTATGATTTTACCTAATTATTTAATTATTAGCAATGTTATTTTTTCCCATTCACTCTTTTAAAAAAATGTTTAATTAGACTAAACGAAATCAAATATGGTACATTTGTTTTACCTATTTTTTAAATATTCCTTAACAGAAATAAATTCTTTAATTATTTTCATTTTCAATATTTTTGTTGCGTTTTATTTATTAAAGTTCAGTCAGTGTGACAGCGTATGGGTTAACATTTAGTTATTAGTTAGTATCTCGGGGAAAAATTAGTTGCATAGTTGGAAATCACCTAATTTAGCGTTTCCACTTATATGAAATAAAAAAAAAGCATTCGTCTTAATTAGAAATCAAGTATATAGAAACATTGTTCAAAATAAAATAGAGAGAAATTAAAAGAAATTCAGTGTTGGATTTTACAGATTCATTTACAAAATGTAATATAGTGAAGCTTGTGACATAGCTAAACTCGGCAACATAATTTGAGTGTTGAAATAATGGGGGAACTAAATTGCAGCATTAGAAGGTTAACAGCTGAATATACGGACGAAAGAAGTTTCAAATCGTTCATTTATCTCCTTATGTGTGTTCCTGTGAAGTGTATGAACGATCATTTCATAATATACTAGACCACCCGTCACCTTTTGGATCACGTTCACTTCAAAATATTTTCAAAAATCCATGTTAATTTAAAAATAACTTTTAAATAATTGAAATATACACAGACATGTATTTAATGTAAATTGATACGTGTATATATATATATATATATATATATATATATATATATATATATATAAATGTGTGTGTTTGTATACACATATATATGTATATGTCTGTGTATATATATATGTGGGTGTCTGTGTGCTATATACACTGGTCATAGACGCACATACACATATACATACACATATATACCCACACATATATATGTATACAACCTCACATATACAACCACACCAACCACCAGCTGTCTCTCTTCTTTTCTCCTTCTCTGTCTCGTCTCCCTCTCTCTATGTCTCTCTTTTAATCTACTTTCAAACAACCACTATTTCATTCCCTCAATAATCTCTCTTTCTCTCTCTCTCCGTTATGCAGAAAACCCCATATCTCGGGAACCCCTTGATTCGATATCCCACGAAACTTGTTTTATACCATTTGTATTTCCATTTCAGGGACAACATCCTTTCAGAGTATTTTCCCATTATGCGTCCTTTTGGCTGTATTACATTACAGACAAGCAAGCAATCACATAACTTTAGTAATATATAGATAACTTTCGTTGGTGGATTGGCAGTATAGGTAGAGAGTCGGACGACATGCTTTCCAGCATAGTTACGTTTCTTTACGGTCTGAGTTCAAATCCCGCCGAAGTTAAATTTACCTTTCATCCTTACGGGGTCGATAAAATAAAATACCAGTAATGTACTGGTGAATTACTGGGTAATTGCTGGCCTTGTGCCAAAAGTAGAAAGAGTTATTAGTTAGTTTGACTAAATCATCCGTGGTCAAAATGTTTCGTCTAAGAAAACAATATATATATATATATATAATGATCCAGAAAGGAAAACATGATATTCTTTGTTCTTTATTTAAAATACTAAGTTCCGACTTCATGTAGGTTAAGAAACTGTTTAAAGTTAGATTTTGACGGACTATAATCGTATATTATTTTTCTCTAATCTAAATCCAGAGAATTTATGATCAGTTGTATTCAAATTGCTTTTATTTTATAGAGAAATAACCTACTAGTTTGTTCTAGAGTCCCTTAATGTATACAATTATATATTATATTCATTGTCACATATACGCACACTCTCGTATAATATTTAAAAAAATAGAGATGGATGGAAGGACAAAGGAGGAATATCGTCCGAAACGTTTGTCGCTTAATGTATTATATAAAGCATAAACTAAAATAAATCTGAATTATCCTATATCGTTTTGCGCAACACACACACACCACCCACGGACACATAACAATAAAAAGGCTGAAACACGTAATGTATTACTAGCGTATATATATATATATATATATGGGGGAAGGATAGGTGCGTGGGTATCTGTGTGAGCACGCGTGAGTGTATGTGTATAAAAAGGAACAGAATAATAAAGTAAATGACACAGTACGTGTTGAAGAAATGAATTAGTTTAATTCTTTATATAGCGGGAACAAATTCTTAACGTTTCGGGCACTCATCCTTCATTAGTATATATAGTAAGTAATAAAATATAAAATAGAATTTTAAAGAGCGAGCAAACAACCCCTTTCAACACTTGGTGCATTGATGATACCACGTTTGGCGGACACATGGAGACTATCTTCTAAGACCTTCGATCGGAGTTTCCTTTGGTGTGAATCGGACGCACGGTCACATGAATATGCTCTTAGGTGGTGAATGACAACGATAACGGAGAGTGCATTGCAATATTAATCTCGGACATGCGTTCCATTCTCTGCCAGCTGCATGTGACTTCGAAAGAGAATATTCTCATTCCCGGAAACCGATCTTACCACTACACCATCAGCGCCATGTTCCATATTTATGAAATAGTTTTAGAGATTTTAACCAAATTTTCCACAAATATTTTCTCAAAAGTTTTTCTTCGAATTAATTACAATTCTTTCACAAAATATTTTATGAGAATACTTCGGAAAAATGTCATCAAAAATTCTTTCAAATATTCTCAACAGTTCCATCAACGTTTTTATCAACATTTCTCCCAACATTTCTCGATACATTTCCAAAAATGTGATTACAAAGTTTTTAAAAATTAACTCTAAATGTTTCCTATAAATATTCCTTAAAATTTAATGGAAAAGTTTCAACAAAATTTCAACAAAATTTCTTGCAAAATTTTGGAAATTTAAAAAAAAAATGTATAAAACATTCTCGAAACTTCTCCCAAATGTTTGATCAAGATTTTTCTGAAAAGGTTTCTTAAAGACTTTCCTCAATATCTCTTGGAAATGTTTATCAAAGTATTTTGGAAAAACTTTAGAGAATTTCTCAAAAATTTTTCTGCAATATTAAAAGTTTTTTTTTTCATTTTGTGTTTCAAACATTTTAACAATTTTACGAAGAATTGTTGAAACAATTTATAAAGAGTTTTCTCAAAAATTGTCCTTGAAATGTTATCAAAAGTTTTATCAAAATATATCGTAAAGCTCTCATCACAATTTCTCGGAAAATTTTCTACAATTTTTAAACATTCCCATCAATGATTTTTCCGGACATTTCCCCGAAAATTGTCACAAGTTCTGAAAGGTTTTAGCCGCATCTTTCTTAAAATGTTCTTCAAAATATTTATCAAAATCTTTTCAAGTAAAATTTTAAATAATTTCTTGCTTAATTTTTGTATTCTTTGAGACTTCAAAAATTTCTTTCAGAATTTTTTTAGCTTTTTACAATTTTTTTGGCATTCTTGTAAATATTTTAAAACAACTGTCTAAAGAATTAATGAAACGGTTCCAAAAAATGGAAACGTTTTCTAAGATAATTGCTCAAATATTTTCCTCGACATTTAAAAAAAAGTTGTTGCAAGAAATTCCACAAAAACGTCAACAAAGTTTCAAAAAGTTTATAAGTTTTTCTTTTAAAACATTTTTGAAACTTTTCCAAAACATTTCACCAAAAGACTTCTGAAAATGTTTCTTAAAAAATGATATAAATTATATTCTAAGAATTTTCATAAATATTTTTCCAAAGATTTTAGAAGATAATGCGAAAAAAGTTTGATGTATTTGTTTGCATAAAATGTCACTAATCATTTGAAGAATATTTCGTGCAAAACGTTTGATAAAATTTTAGAGAAAAACTTTGATGATATTTGTGAGAAAAATTTGACAAATTTATGAGAAAATAATGCAAGAAACATTAGTAATTTGTTTTTATATGTTTCGAAATGAACTACAAATAAAATTGGGAGGAAAGATTCGGAAAAAAAATTCCGCAAAGTTTTGATGGAATATCAGAAAAATACTTTCAAAATTTTAGCGATATTTTCAATAAATTGCAGTGGATTTTGCGATATATTTTGATTCATTTGTTTCGAAAAACTTTTATAAAAGATTAAAGAATATTTTGAGGAAATGTTTTGTGTAAACGTTTTTGAGGAAATTTTGAGAAAAGTTTCGAAGAAAAATATTTTTCAAAATATTGCATAACATTTTCAGAGGAATTTTGGTCAAATGTTTTTAAAAAGATTTTCATGAAACAATAAGGAAAATTCAGAAAATTTTCAGAAAGATTTTAACGAAATTTTGGGGGAAATTTTATAGAAGAGTCTGCAAGTTTTCAAAAGTGTTTGCAATAAATTCTGGTTAAATTTTTCTGAAAATGTTATTGTAAATATTTAAAGAAACATTCAAGTAAATGTTTTGAAAAAGAATTTCAGAAACATGTTGATGAAAATGATTTTTAAATTTCAAAAAACATTGAGATATTCAAATTACGAATGTTTTTGAGGAAACGCTTTAAATTTGTATCGAGAAATATCATCAATTATTTTCTAAAATATTTACTGAAACATTTTTTTCAAAATATTCTTTAAATGCTTCTCGAAATGTTTTCAAATACATTTGATAAATGTTTTTCGCAAAATATTTAGCCATTTTTTTCCGAGACTATTCCCAGTTTCATCAAAGGTTTTCTCAATGGTATTGTCAAAATATTTCAAGAAAGATTCAAGGACGAATTACGAGTAAACATTTCAAAAATATCGAAAGATTTTCAAAGAAATGGTTAGAAAAGTTTTTAAAAATTGCAGAAATCTTTGAAAGTTTGGTGAAATTGTTTTCAATAAATTTCAATAAAACATTAAAGAAAAATCAAGAAAAATATTTGAGAAACATTTTCAAAAAAACTTCGATGAAGGTTTTTGGGAATGATTTGAAAATCTAAAAAGATCTTTAAATATTTTTTTTTATATTTTTAAATATTTTCAGAAACCCGTTAAATGAATATCAAAATTGTCTCGAAAAGATTTTTACCAACAATTTCTCGCATAATCTTTCGAAACTTATTGACAAAATTTATATTCATTTAGAAAACATCTTTGTGGAAAATACTCAGCTAAATGATGTTGATGATTTCTTTTTTATGGGATCTACCGAAAAATGTTGGGAGAAGTTTAAACATTTTTTTTCAAAAATTTCAGAAAATCTTGTAAGAATTTTAAGTGAAATATTTTCCAAAATATTATGATGACATGTGAAAAATATTTAAGACACATTTTAATAAATTCTTACAGGTGTTTGAAGAAAAATTCTTGAAAACATTTCAGATATAATTTTATTAAACTATTTGGAAAATTTTCGAAAAAAGAAATACGGTTTTAGGAAGCCGTAGCTATGTAAACACCGGTGTTTACATAGCTACGGCTTCCTAAAACCGTATTTCTTTAGAAACATTAAATTTCTATACACATTGTATAAAGCTATTTCATTTTTAAACATTTCGCTCTCAATTTCAAAAACATTTTTCAGAAATTCTATCCATATTTAATTTCGAAAAAAGTTTTAAATATTTGTCACAAATATTTTACCCTGAAATTTTCTGAAACCATTTACTCGAACTTTTCTGTAACGTCTGATCAAAATATAATCGAAATATCTCGCAGAAGCTTCTGCAATTTTTGGAAAAAAAAGTTGAACATTTTTCGAAAATATTTTAAAGAATATTCAAACATTTTTGAGAAAACTTTGCAGGAAAATCTTAATTACAATTTTAAGAATAATTTCGAAAAATGTTTTTAAAAGTTTTCAAAACAATGCGCTTTCAAAAAATGTTGTGTGATATTTTGTTAAAATGTTTTCGACAATATTTTGAACTCTAAAGTAAATGTCGAAGAAACACGTTGAGGAACCCTTTCAGAAATATTTTGATACGAATTGTTGTAAATTTTTGAAAAAACTTGTGAGACATCTTTAAGAATTTTCAATTTGAGGGAACGCTTTTCAAAAATATGTCAGTTAAAATTTTCGAAACATACCCGAAACATTCAAAAATGTTTCTGAAAAGTATTCTTTCAAATTTGGATTGCAATTTCCTTAAAGTTATATGAAAATGTATTCGGTAACATATCATCAAATGTTGTCTTAAATCCTTCCTCTTACATTTTCTTCTTAATTGACTTTAAAGTTTTCTTTAAATGGTTTCGTAAACAAAATCAGAAACATTTCTCGCAAAGTTTACTGGAAAGCTGTGTGTAAAAATGATTTTCGCTTTCAACGTGGTGAAAAACAATATGTATTCGTGAGTAAAAAATAATAATAATATCATATTTTATTCATATCGCTTTGTTTAGATAAAACTTCAAAGAAAATATCTTGCAAATCTTTTGAAAAAACATTCATAGTAAATTTTAGATGATGTTTTTTATAAAAGTTTCGAAAACGTTCTAGAGAGTTGTTTAAAAACACATTTCTCTGAAAGACACTCGGAAATAATTGTCAATTGTTTTCTCTTAGATATTGCTGGACCAAATGGATGAAGCTGTCTTCTGCCACATGGTGCATTATGTGGCAGATGACAAATCGAACATTATTAATATTATGATAATAATAAAATATCATTATCATTCACTCACCAATACGTGTAGGAATCCTCCACACTATGAGCGGATACAAATTTTGTTTTTTAATCAAAATGTTTTAAAATTAATTTCACCACATTTCTCGCCAAATTTCTGCAATTTATTGAAAACTTTTAAATCGTTCTGAAAGTCTTTCAAAAATGTTCCAAAATTTTTCATCAACATATTTCTGAAGAAGTCTTTTAAAGATTTCTCCGAGATACTTTTATAACGATTTATCAAATAGTATTCCAACATATTTCAGCAAATTACTTCTCATTTTTGATTTTAAAAACATTAGAAATAAATTTCATCAATACTTTTCTGAAAAGATTTCTGAAATTTTCATTTTTATCAAAATATGTCTGAAATAATTGCAATAAATTTTCTTGCAACATTTTCTTGAACATCTTAAAAACATTTCTCTATAAAATTGTCGAAAGCTTTCTTAAAGTTTTATTCCAGATTTTTCTTAAATGTTTATTCAAAAATTTCCTCAAAATTTTCTTCAAAATGTTTTCTTCAAAATTTCTCGCAATATTTCGTTCAATTTTTAAATATCTTTTCTCGAAATTTTTCTGAAAGTTACCTAAAACTATTTTTCCAAAATTTT
>OZ024742.1:114630438-114642938 GCA_964016885.1 Eledone cirrhosa
CAGTGATTTTTCGATTTCTGTTGGATTTATTTGTTCCGACTATTTCGAGTTTTGGATACACATTAGTAGTTGGCTGTCTTCTGTTTACCTAGCAATACCAGGGAAATCATGGCTGCGTGCACCAAGGATCTTTCTAATATGTTTAGTTTGGGAGCTTGGGTCAAATTACGTACTTTTCAGCTATCTTCTAAAGAACGTTTCGGTACTTTTGGCAGCTGTTCCTATAAATGTATGTTGTTCTTGTTGTTAGTTTTGTTACTGTTTCCATGGTCTTGTTGTCTGTGTTGCTGTTAGTTTTGCTATTGTTTCCATGGTCTTGTTGTCTCTGTTGCTTTTAATTTTGTTGTTTGTGTGTTGTTGTTTTCGTTTCCGATAATGGCGATTGTGGTGTTGGCGATGCTGCTGTTGGTGATTGTGTTGGTAGTGGAGGAGGCAATGTTATTTTCTGTCAATATTTTCTTATGCCTGTTTTGGGGGTAGTCGTGTTAAAATATTTAGCAGAAGGAAATTTATTTCATACTTTACCAGGGCTGTGTTGTTGTTGCTAGTGTTGCTGTTAATACTGTTGCTTCTACTGCTGCTGATACTGAAATAGATTTTTAATAGTGTGCCGTTCCATTCTGCGCATGATCGGCAGTTTCCTTTCAGTAGACGTATATTCCTAATCCAACGAACTTTATATGCTTTGGAGTGGAGTGTTATATAAACAAACTCCGGTTTCGTGCCTCGGGGATACATGTAGAGCTAAAGCAACCTGTTACCAAAGTTTAACTATAAAAACAGCCACTAAATTCATGTCAATACGATATGTTGAAGAACAACGTGAAATTATAACAGCATTTGGGAGCGAAATATCACGTTGTGTAGAAGCATGGGCCAATAATAATAAGAACAATGGTTTTGAATTTAGGCATAAGCCCAGGAATTTTTGTGGAGAGGAAAAGTCGATTGAATCAACTCCAGTGGTACTTTATTTTATTGATCCTCTAAGAATGAAAGTCAAAGCTACCCTCGGTGGGTTTTGAACACAAAACGTAAATGCAAGAGGGTTAGAATTCACATCAATGTACATATAATGACAGAATACACGCAACGTATTTCGATTAAGGATATCAAGCAACGAGTTCTTAAGAATAGAATAATTTGTGGGGGTAGAATGCATCTATTTATAAAAAATGTGGTAGAAACAACGGGAATGCCTGCACGAATCCTACTGATTCAACGGGAAAAACACAACCTGTCAAATTCTCTTCAAATCTTACACAGGCTACTTGAATAAGGAAAGAACGCCACATATTATACATTGAGTTATGCAACGAAACCGCAGAGAATCTATGCTTAAACTTTAATAATAATGACGTATTATCTTCGTTCTTTATGCAATATAAACAAAATGAACGCGAAAATAATTTGTCGCAAGAATATATATTATCTGTAATAACATATGTAATTCACACGAGAGAGTTGAGAGTTTCGAAATATTTTTCAATATACACACACATTTGATCAATTACTGTAACGTAAGATAGATATTTCTACTGAATTCTATGTAGATGAAGTCATAAGTTCTGGAAGAACACATACAGTGTTGGAAATTGAAAGTTGAGACTTAAGGCTGATTCACAGATCATGTAATGTTGATACGATGTATTGCAACAACATTTTATCTATCTAAATATTGATCAACGATAAAACGGAAAATTTCATATTTTAAAATATACTCAAAGTACTTTACATAAAATAATGCCCCAAAGAATACTTTTTTCTTTGATTATTTTACTTTTCTTCGCCGCTGTAATTTTATTTTTCATAAATGTTTTATAATTTGCGTATACAGTAGAAATTTTCCATGTGAAAATACTTGTGACGACCCATCAGAAAATTTCTAGTTTGGCTTATGACCTTTGAAATTAACCATTGAGTTTCTTTTAGCGTATGCATAATTTAACGGATCCTATGTCAATGGCTAAGCTTATATACAATTAAGAAACATACATCCTGCCAAATTGACACAAACCAATCAATCTGAAGGCCTACACAAAGATGAAAGTAAATATTCCTTTGAATTCTTCTATAGGTTATATTTGAATTGAAGCCGAAATTTAACATGATGTTTGAACTACACATTTTTAAATTGTTTATTCTTGAAGTAGTTTTATATCTACGACAGAAATAATATTTACAACAGATTGTATTTAAACTAGATTTTCCATATAATAAATTTTATCGGAAAATATTTGTTTGAAATTGTTTATTTTTACTTCAGTATCTATGTTTGATATATATCTACACCAATGAAGAAAATAACTGCAAACATTATATTGGTTCTGCGAATGTTAACATTGTGAACGCTACTACTGCTGCTGTTGTTGTTACAGCTTCTACTGCTAATCATGTAGAATATGATGACAGTAAAGACGACGATGATGTCGATACACAAAATTCATACTGTACTTAACGAACTGAATCATACTTAAATACAAAATCTCTTAAAATTTATGTTTGTTATGAGATATTGTATATCTCATTTCGTTCCAAATGGTGGAAAACACAATGTTTGGCCTGCGATTAGAAGCAATTTATGAAATATTTTAAATAATGTTCTCGCAACATGGAAATAATCTGACACATTCTCACCTGAATTTCATTCAAATCTATAGAATAGGAATGACGATAAGTAATTCAATTTAACTCATTACACCCGTAGATAATACTCGCTTCAATTTTCGCCGATCCCAAGAAGTCATCTTCGGCATTAAGATGACTTCTTTAAAATATATATTAATAATATCGCCTCAAATCGACATTTCCCAAATGAAAATATCAATGTTTCATATCGTTATGTTTTTCAATTCCTTCCAAAATATTCATACTCGTCCATAGGTTTTGTATCTCACAGACCAAATCTGTGATCAACAGTGTGACGAATGAACATTTTACAATTCATACATTTTCTACATTGCCATAGCTGCTTTTTACTGTATCCTACCGTATGCTATTCCTACAAATGTACCATAAGAGTCGAGGGCCTGTACATTTAATGCATCCCTGATATAGGTGTATATAAATCTTCTCGTTAAATCTTCCACAAAGATACTTTTCATGAATATGATATTTTTGCTTGACTTTTTGGTTTATGTATTCTATATATTCATTTTCCTGATTAATATTGGTATTAATTAGTTGAAATGTTGTTTGAAGATGAAATAGTTAGTATATTGTAAGCATGTAGTTTAAAAGAAATCATCAGTAATTATTTTAAGCATGAAATTACACTTAATACAGACAAGCACTACTTCGAGAAAAATTCAAAGGAATAAATGATTGGCCAGGAAATTGTTTCAGCAAGTCCCTCTCAAGAAACAAGTGTATCAGTATGAAATAACATATTAGCATATATACCTTCTTTCTGTGTGATTTAGAACGATTTCATATATGTACCCATACGGTCATAAAAGCAGGAACAATCTCATTTAAACACTAAACGTACTATACTCTAATTGTGAACAAGAGGTGTTAAATTATATGTATGTAAGGTTTAAGTATATAGTATGTGTTTCTATGCAAATATCACACACAAACCTGATATCTATTTATGTATAAACGTTATACATATATAATTATATCTTAAATATTTTGAGGAAGGGGTATATTTCACTATGGTTTCCGAAATATTTGAGTATTACTTATATAAATACCCCAGAACGGCAAATTATGATTTCTTTAATGATGGTGAGATTTGAAATTAAAATGAATGGAACATTACACATCACAGTAAAATAACACGCATATGAGACCAAAATATCAATTACACACATATCAAGATCACACACTTTCATTGAATATTTTTTATGTATTTATTGTTTTCATTGTGTTTGAATTTCGAGGAGATCTAAGTATGTCCCACAACATTAATTCCTAGATTTAGTGTTATTCTGTTTAAATAGCATGAGAAGCTTTCTTTCATAATATTGAAGTTCCTATCAAGGAACATTTACACAGAGACATATTACCTGCGATACCTTTCATAATAATAACTACCAGTTAAAAGTTAGCGTCATATTAGCATATGAGAGTGTTTATTATTGTTGTTGTTCTTGTTATTATATGAGAGTGTTTATTATTGTTGTTGTTCTTGTTGTTATTATCATTATTATTAACATTATTTATGTTGTTGTTATTATTATTTCGTTTCGTTTATATTCCCTTTATTGTTCTCAGCCTGTCCATGTTTTTGATTAATCTTGCAAAATATTTTCATAGGTAATATAGTTTAATAGTAGGTCTTACAATGTCAATATATTTATTTACAGCAAGTTCACAGAGTTAGTGGCAAGAAGTTTTATTACTTCACTCGTTTAATAGTTTTTAGTTACCTTGGTAACTACAAATGTTTATCGATTAAGCGAAATAAATTGGAAATTGCTTGTGTCGTGCGAACTGCTTCCTACAGTTGGAGAAAATGTAAAAAAAAAAAAAGCAAAAACAAAAACGGAAAGCAAAATGTTGAAAACATAACAACGCAATCAGAATTGTGTGAGGGCAGTCACAAGCGTTATACAATTACACGTACACATACAAATATTGTGATTTGGCAGGTGCCTTTGCATGTACATGCATACGCATAGATACACTGAAACCACTGAAAGGATATATATATATATATATATATATATATATATATATATATATATATATATATATATATATATATATATATATATATATATATATATATATATATATATATATATATATATATATATGTATGTGTGAGTATTTGTGAGTCTCTCTTTGTGTTTAAGTCTATGTTCGTGTGTGTGTATGTGTGAGTATGTGTCTATGTTTATGTTGTGTGGTGAGCATGTGACATTCTTGTGAGTATGGGTGTCCGTGTCTGAGTATACAAGATTATGAGTCTATGAACACATTTTACCTCTACTGAGACCATGGAAAATTGTCAGAGAGAGACCATCGCGGTGTGGGTTGTGTGTTTTAATTTGTTTTCTTACATTATGCTAAAACGATTGCCCACGTCAGAACTTTGCCATTTGTAGACGTTGTTTATAATTACATTTCAAAGAGTCTGAGTGAATGCTGGAGCGGTACTTTCATTATTGACAGTGGCAGATATCGATGATTTTTTTAGTTTCAGAAGATCCCGTTAAGGGTGAAAGCAGCGATTATTTGCTTAAACTTTAATCTGTCATTTTAATAGATATTTGCTCTACGGTTCTTATATATTTGATATATATTTATCCTTATCGAGCCCTCTTTGGATTTTAGTCTTGAAATGTATTATTATTACTATATATATATACACACAACACCTAGTGTGAGTGATGATAAGTAGCCCTGGATTACATTGGATAAATGGAGGATATATATATACATATATATATGGATAGATAAATAGAGAGTGATATATATATATATATATATATATATATATATATATATATATATATATATATATATATATAATATATATATATATATATATATATATATATATATATATATATATATATATATATATATATATGAGTGACGTAAAATAAGAAGATTATAAAATTAACCTACTTACTAAAATATCACTTCCAACTAATTAGTTTCTGGAATGGAATAAATATATTTTCCGAAGAAGATACAGAGAAGCATTCCGTCGTCGGGAGGTCTATTCTCGTCTAAGTATCCAGGCAAAGCGTGGACACTGGAAACTTATTAAAAAATAATTCAGTGGATAGGAAATAGCAAAGCGTGGACTGAATTCCTAGCCATTGAGAAAATCACTGCCTCTGCGTCGGTGGCAAATTCAAAAAGAATCATTCACGTGACATCGAGGTCAATCAGTGGAAAGTGGTTTGCTAATAAGACAGCGGCCTGCTACCATAGCAGCAGTCATGGCCAATATTGCTCGACAAATAATTTGGAGATAATTATAAAGAATTAATATCTAGTAACATATATATACATACAGATGCATATCAATGCTAGCAAATATATAGGTTTTGTCTTAGTAACTTTGTGGTTCAATGCATGGGATTGCAGAACAAAAATATGAGAGACGTAAAATAAGAATATTTAAAAATTAACTTACTTACTAAAAGCATTGATATGCATATGTATGAATGTATATGTTACTAGATATTAATTCTTTATAATTATCTCCAAATTATTTGTCGAGCAATTTTGGCCATGACTGTTGCTATGGTAGCAGGCCGCTGTCTTATTAGCACACCACTTTCCACTGATTGACCTTGATGTCACGTGAATGATTCTTTTTGAATTTGCCACCGACGCAGAGGCAGTGATTTTCTCAATGGCTAGGAATTCAGTCCACGCTATGCTATTTCCTATCCACTGAATTATTTTTTAATATGTTTCCAGTGTCCACGCTTTGCCTGGATACTTCGACGAGAATAGACCTCCCTGACGACGGAATGCTTCTCTGAATCTTCTTCGGAAAATATATTTATTCCATTCCAGAAACTAATTAGTTGGAAGTGATATTTTAGTAAGTAAGTTAATTTTATAATTTTCTTATTTTACGTCTCTCATATTATTGTTCTGCAACCCCATGCATTGAACCACAAAGTTACTAAGACAAAACCTATATATTTGCTAGCATTGATATGCATCTGTATGTATATATATGTTAATAGATATTAATTCTTTATATATATATATATATATATATATATATATATATATATATATATATATATATATATATATATACTATATATACACCGGTTGGATTACCGGCATCTTATCTTTTCAGGAATCGCCCCTCCACTCCAGTGCAAACATACCGCACGCCCTTTCAACTCAGTGACGGGTTTAACGTACTCTGATGCTGGGTTTGAATAGTTTAGGATTCCCCAGTTCAGCAGCCAGTACGTTAAAGAAAATTGATAGTTACAACAATAAAGACTGAACAGAGAACACATGTTTTAACAAACTTTACAATAATTTGTACAACCATAATGGAAATTCCGAGTAACAGAAAATACATAAATTACATTGTTAGAGCCTCTACGTATACACAATATTTTGTTCAGCCTTCAAAGATGAAGAGATTGTTTAGCGAGGTCACTCTAGAGCATCCTACATACAATTGATCATGGGAGAATCATGCGTTTCCCGGATGAAGGCCAGCCACTTTTATGGTTTGACCCTGAGCTTCGATGATGGTAATCATGAAGCTTAGTCTCGCTGTTGCTCCAGTAACAGTGTTTCTTCTGGAAAATCTGATATTGCGTCCAGGCTGGGATATTTTGGGTAGCATATCGGCAGTAACATTGATGATAAGCCGTCTGTGCTTTGGGGAAATAGATACGTTTGTTTATATTTCGATTTTGTGTATGCCAAAATATCTGTACACGAATATATAATTATATATATACATATATATATATATATATATATATATATATATATATATATATATATATAGGAACACGTATGGCCCCGACGGCAGAGCTCAAGCCGTTTCGACGGCTATTTCTGGAATAAATAATAATTTTGTGCCTTGTAAATAAATAGCCGAACTTCTCAGGGGGTATTTCCTTATTTGGGAAGATAGTAATTGTTGAGAGCATTGCTCAAAAGTGTGTTGGACAGACAGATGAATGTATCATGGCATTTGGTAGGGGGTAGGGGTGGCTGAAATTGCCGGTAGAACAAAGAGGGAGTGGGGGAAACCCAGTCAAGCGTTGAAGGTGAAATCTATATAGCAGATTCTAAGGATAGTGTATAAAAGCTCGAAAACAGTGTACTGGATAAGAGGAGGGGGTTGAAAGAAGAGGTAAATCGAAAGGGAGTAAAAAAAAACATTATAAAAATAAGGAAATAAATATATAAAAAACAATGTCTGGTTACTAAGCCATTTCCACAATCCCCAAATCTCTTATTGATATTGCTAAGCTATAGAAAAGTAAAATAGGTGGAGAATGGGAACAATACTAAATACGAGATAGTAGTGAAAGAATTGTATAAAGCCGGCTTTACAGGGGGTCTAACACAACTGCTATAGATATCTAGTAATCAACCAATGCTATCTTATAATGACAGGTTAATAAGTTGAGAACAAAAATACTAAAATACTACTACAAAAATACTAATACAAAATATTAATACAAAAATACTAATACAAAAATACTAATACAAACATTCTAATACAAAAGTACTAATACAAAAATACCACTAAGAAATTTAGAAACACAGAAATGGAGCAGCAATCAGAAAGAGAAAAAATTACTGGGGTCTAACACATCTGCTATAAAAAGCGTAATCGGCCAATTATATTAAAATATCGTTTTCTTAAACCTTAGATTGGTTGCTATCAAGTTCGCCTCCAGCAGGGTGTCTATCAGTAGTCATCCATTTCGGTTGGTGTTATTATGGAAGTACAAGCAAGGATCTTGACTGGCCTCCTTACACAGATGTGCATTTAAGTCCCCCAAAACAAGCAGGATGATGTGTGCTTGTGCGTTGTTGACAGCTCTACACACCTCCTCATGGAACTCTTCCGGACTCACATCACCGTCTCCCTCGGTTGGACTATAGGCTGAGATGACTGTCAGTCTCGGGTTTCCATTGAAGGCCACCCTCAACACTCGCGGGGAGACAGGTATTATTTCACTCACCAAGAAGACTAGTCGTTCTGCTGAAAACAAAACCCACTCCACCCAATGCAGCATTGGTCATGTTCCTCACTGCCGATATGGTGATGAGCTGGCTCATCTTCCCAATCATCACACACCTCGCGGGCTCATCGTGTAGGATCCTGTGTTCTTGGATCGCAAGTATCTGTATAGCACTCTCCTCGAACATATGTCCCAACTCCTCTCTCTTCTTCAGCGTCCGAATAGTCCTCACATTCAAAGTGCCCATTGTGATGGCTCTTCTGCAGGACAAAACTGCATTCTTTATATTTGTCCCTGAGACAGATGATCCATCATCCACTGGCCCTCCCTGGTCACAAATACAGTGAAGTAGGCAGAGGATTTGATGCAGGGGGTTGAGACTGTGTCGATAAGAGTGGGGCTGAGAATGAATGAGGCTAAAACAAAATATCTGGTAGAGAATGTTGAGAAGCCAAACGGGAACACTAATGTAGGCGGGAAGCAGCTAGAATTGGTTGATGACTTCTTGTATTTGGGAGCAAAGATTGGGAATACGGAAAATAATGTGGTTGAGAGGCAGAGCAAAGCCTGGACGGCATGCCACAGCTTGAGATCGGTGTGGAATCGGACCTTCGTGAAGACCTGAAAATCCGCCTCTTCATTGCTGTAGTGGAGTCTGTGCTGCTGTACGGATCTGAGATTTGGACACTGACCAAGAAACTCACTCAGATGGTGGGTGGGTGCTACACGAGAATGCTGAGGGTGGCTTTGAACATTAATCAATATAAACTGAGGATGAAAAACTCAGAGCTGTATGGGAGCCTCCCAAATGTCAGCTCAAATGTGACACAGAAGAGACTGAGGTTAGTTGGACATGCTCACCGACATCCAGAGTTGAAATTGCACTCAATGCTCCTGTGGGAGCCCGTACATGGACACACTGGAAGAGGAAGACCAAGATTAACGTGTGTTGATGCCCTAAGGACAGACACTTATCTGTTGGAGACGCAGGCCATGGCAGCTATAATTAAGGACAAAGACTGCTGGAGAGAACTCTTCCATGGATCTCGGGAAGTTTACCCGCCCTAGAATATTAAAAGATCAGATTAAAGTTTAAGCAAATAATCGCTGCTTTCACCCTTAACGATATCTTCTAAAACTAAAAATGTCAATATGTTAACGCAGAAGTAAATATTTCGAAAAACGTTGCAACCAAAGGGAGACAGGAAGACGATACTTTGGTTCCTGAAGACGTTCCCTGGCAATGAACGGAAAATAGCGAAAATAAGACGTCACCAATGAGAACAATATTTGCTCTAGGGCTCTTATATATTTGATATATATTTATCCTTATCGGGATTTTAGACTTCACATTTATTATTATTACTAATTATATATATATATATATATATATATATATATATATATATATATAAAATTTATTAATTATTAAGGGGGCGTGCGGTATTTTGCACTGAATTAATTAAAGGTTGGTTAGAAGCGAAGTCAATGCAGACAGGCAGTCAGACGGACAGATATTATAAGCGTGCGGCGTTATAGCTATGTATCTAATGCAGACACCCAGAGATACAGAGACATATTATAAGGGAGCGACGTTATAGCTATGTTTCTATATATAAAGACAGACTGCGAAAGAGAGAGGAATGTCGTGTAACCGGAATTGATGACATTTGAACATTTAAAAAAAATGAATATTTAAACAAACGATAAAATATCTTTAATCTTTTAACGAAATTTAGAAGACACAAATACCATCAATTTCTTACTTGGAAAAGGTTTCATCCCTGGTGCAAATTTGGTGCTTCTTGGTCCAGCCGTTTGGCGAAAGGTTTGTTACATACATACGGCCGTCAGCTTTATAATATATATATATATATATATATATATATATATATATATATATATATATATATATGATATTAAATAAATGGAAACTATATTTATAAAACCATATTTATTTCGTTATATATATTTCAGGGATATCATATTAACAATATGTTATGCCTTCTTCAGACAAAATACAATATAAACAGTCTTATAAATAAATAGATACGACATTCCTTTCAATCACCTTGCATTTGGGAGGTTGATTTGGCAGTAAAAAATATTGTGGACAGTTGTAAAAAGAAAGAGAGAAAGAGAGAAAGAAAGAGAAACGAAGAAAAAGAAGAAATGCATGTGACTAAATAGAGAGATATAGAAAGATAGATAAAGAGAAGAACTTCATGTAAAGAAACAGAGAGAAATATATATAGAGAGAGGAAAAAAGAAAGAGATAGATAGAGATAGATAGAGAAACTAGGAAGTTGAGTATCGGTTGATACATTTATTTATTTATTTATTTATTTATTAGCTCTAGTATTAATGTAAAGAGAGATGTATGTAGTTAAGAGAGAAAATAGCCGTTATATAGAGAGAAAAAAGAGAAAATGAAAAAGAGAAAATGAAACATAACCAGACATTAACGAGGCAGAATTTAAAACCGCTATGTTTTATCCCGTAGAAAATATTAGTTCGTATAAAACAGGCATTATAATGTAAATA
The DNA here is from genome assembly GCA_964016885.1 of Eledone cirrhosa. Taxonomy (NCBI): domain Eukaryota; kingdom Metazoa; phylum Mollusca; class Cephalopoda; order Octopoda; family Eledonidae; genus Eledone; species Eledone cirrhosa. The sequence goes on from OZ024742.1 coordinate 114,641,634, forward strand.
TCAGTATTCATGAATGAGACTTGTATCTATAATGTGTGAAAAGTAATGATCTTATGTCTAGTTTTTAAAAATTCATATGTTTATATCATAATTATAAACAAACTCCCAATTCACACGAAAACATTCTCATTGTGCTATAAAAATTCAAGTATACATATATGTGTGTATATATACACATATATATAGAGTCTATATTAATTTTAACAATACTATACTTGTCTTTACTCTACATGATTGTCGATCAAGCAGAAATAGAGAACATATTTCAATATATTAATAAAAATAAAAATAAAAATAAAAATAAAAATAAAAATAAAGATATCAGAGACAAGAAAAAATAAATAAACAGAAAACTAAAACATTTAATATTAAAAATAAAAAATATTACAAAATATTAAAAAATATTAAAAAATAATAAAAATAAAACATAGTATGCCACGCAAATCGGCCACAGAGATCAGCCTTTCAAAGTTAATTGACAATATATTGCCAAGTTCATCATAAGCATCAGAGTCGAAACAGATAAAACAAAAATTGTTTACCAAATCCTGTCTAGCAGAAATCATTCCAAAAGTTTAGGATACCCATTTGGTCTACATATGTTCTTATATTTAATATAGAAGTTTATCTAGTTTAAAATTTAATTCGATATATTTGGAGCATCAGCTTTTAGGGTAGTTTAATTATTCATGAAGAATGTTTTAATAAAAAGAATGTTTTAATAAAAAGAAGAAATCGAAAGATTTATCGGCTAGTTTCATAAATAATTACAAATCAAATCAAACATAACTACATTTTAAATTTAAATTTATATTTAAACGTTGAGTTCAATCTATGTCTGCAGCAACTGAATAAATTTGTCCGTAGATTAAGGGAATTTTTAGATTTTAGTATAAAGAATATCTCCTCCGCACAGAGGTCACATGTCTCAGAGGATGAATTAAAAGGAATCCCCCTTGAAACTATATTCCAAGTCGTCGAATATCTAACGTTATCATGCCTAAGTTGCCAGAGTACGCCTGATAGTGCTGTTGAAGATTTGTTGGATGGATCTGTGAAAGAATTCTTGTGGTTGTTATAGCGAAGTTTAAATTCCGTCGATGTAGAACCAACGTAGTTAAAAGAATTAACGTCCGTTTTAACATTACAGTTGTATATTATATTTTTAACTAAGCAGTTGTTATTTAACGGACATTTAGATCTATCTCTACAGTTACATTTGTTAACTTGGATATTATTTATGCTATTATCGCTAGGTTTTAAGTTCCTGTTATTTATTCTATTAATATTTTGCGCTAAATTTTT
>OZ024742.1:114647938-114657938 GCA_964016885.1 Eledone cirrhosa
GTGTTTGGGGTGCTAACAATATGTATAATGTGGAAAAACCAGTTGTATTATTTTATGAGATATAATTAAAGTTAAAGTATATCTCTCTTTCTAAACAATTGTTTCATTATAAGTGTTCTACAAGTTTGGAGAATGTTTCCAATTTATGTAGAAGCCTAATATATGTTCATGTAAGAATATATTTAGGTGGGCACTTATAAATCATCAGTGGAAGCCCGTTAAACATTGAAATAAGAAAACAATTTCTTACCGCTGTCAAAAATCGTGTCCGTAAAGTTGCACCCTCTCACCTCGAATGACCGCCAAATTTGAAATTCCAGCAGTTTTTGACTGAGGAAGTATCATAGCGACACGAAGCGGGAAGGGCAGACAACCCACGATCCACAAAATGAGGAAAAAAAATAATAATATATATACATATATTATCCGGTGCCAAGGCGGTTACCGATAAACAACTGGCAGCGAAATGATAATATTTTAAAAGACGAAAGCTGAGTCAATACAAATATACTCCAAGAATTAAAATGATATACTTTATTGTTCTTCTGTCATGACAAAGAAAAAAAGTGTATATATATAGTAGGAGGTCCATTGACAGTCGATATCTATCATCAATTTACAACTGCAGAAATACCGTGTGAGCTACAGAGACTGCACCAATATCTCTCTCTCTCTCTCTCTATATATATATATATATATATATATATATATATATATATATATATATATATATATATAAAAATAAATATACACGTGCGTGTAAGATTGTGTATAGAAGATTATATTAATAAAGGAATTCCAACTCTGTCTGATTTACTCGTTTTATTAACAATCTTTTGAAATCTATAATGGTATTAGAATGAAATAGTATGGTAGAATAGTAAATGTTAAGTGTTAATTGAACAAGTACTTTCATGCTTTCGCAATCTTCATATACAAAATGTGTGGTGACAGTCAAGTTTGCCATTTTCAACACAGCTGAAAATTGCAAACTTGACTGTCATCTCACCTTATGAACCGGAAGATTGCGAAAGCATGAAAGTACTTATTCAATTACCTTTTATTAATATATATATATATATATATATATATACGTTATTCCGGGTTGAATCGGAGATAACCACAGTAAGTAAGGTACTCAATACATAGCAGAGTATAACAGTTTTAATATAGATGAGATTCTACAGGACTAGAACTGTTTCATTCATTAGAAATGATTCCAGATGATTTCTAATGAATGAAACAGTTCTAGTCCTGTAGAATCTCATCTATATATATATATATATATATATATATATATATATATATATATATATATATATATATATATATATATATATATATATATATATATATATATATATATACATATACATATATATATATATATATATATATATACATATACATATATATATATATATACATATACATATATATATATATATATACATATACATATACATATATATATACACACACACACACACATATATTTATTTATATATATATATATATATATATATATATATATATATATATATATATATAATTTGCCGGGAATGTGGATATTTCTCATAAATAAAAACAAACAAAGAAATGATACGCACCTTTAATCGATTTTCTGATTTGATTGAACCATCACCGAAATGGACATAGCAATTTACATGTAATTCGCGCTCATGTTGGTACTTAATTAAGAAATAAGGTTAAATATATACACATAAAATATGTAGGCATGTAAATATTTTCTTACACATTAGGATATCTATCTTCATAATTTCTTATTTGTTGTAATTTATAATTAGTGCACTATATCAAATAACTAGCTCAGCCCAGATTTTGATAGCAATAACCCATTAATTTTCTTTTCCAGTAGCATTTCAAACCCCTTTAGATAAACTTTCCTCACATTTCTCCTTATTTTTACATTTAGAATTTTGCCAGGCTACAAAATGCCCACATATGTGGAACTATTAATCTTATGGTTACTAATCGACTCCCCATCATTTCATTTAATCTCTCCAAGTCATTGTCTATTCTTAGTTCAACCTAATGTCCCCGCAACACAAGTGCATACTTTTGACCACTTAGTCAATCTGAGATTCATTTCTGCTAAATAATTTTAGATTTTTCATCTTAGGTCCTCAGTTTTTCATCTGATAGCCAGTAACTGTATGCTGTAAGACCATTGATAATGGAATCATGTCAATCACAAACAGTAATGGTGAGAAGGAAGCCCCTTGAAATATTACTCTTCTAATATTAACCACGCATATGTTTTTATTTCCTGCATGCTGCTTGTCTTTCATAAATGCATGCTAGTCAGCATTGAATTAACAGCACACACTGTTATGCTAAACACACTCAAACATTTCAGTACCCATGAACGTGTAATCATATCAAGGCTTTCTTAAAGTAAATCCGAGCCAAATATAAATAATTTAGACGACATTTCCGGTCAGCAAGGTTTTCTGATCTGCAGAGAACATTCTGTTCTGTTCATATTTTTTTCTATTTTTATAGCGTATGATTCTATTAGATTTTGCAAATCCGCTCTATCATTTCTTCCAACACTAGATTCAAACCTTTCAACAATAGTTTAATAACCTATGCCCTTGTATCATTTCTCCCCAGCTTTTATAATACTCTACATTCCCAGATGTCATGCATCAATTTAAACTAGATATTTTCTGTGCTGAATTGTATCACCTTCCCTTCCTATTTTCTATCAGGGTTCCAATTTTGTTATCCTTTCAGCTCCCATTCATTCTGCCTCAGGTTTCATTGCGTTATTTTATATTTCTGTGGTCATAATCCTGTGATTTATGTTGTGGTACAGTTGCATGAAAAGAACCTTTGGGCACGTGGACCCTCTGAAATTAGCTGTGGACATTTCCATTCCCATCATATCTCCGCTGCTCGAAGATATATCCCCTGGTTGCCTCTGCAAGATGCTCCCATATAGAGTTCCACTCACATAACAATTAAAATCCATATTTCTTGCCTGCATCATTTTCATGTGATTTGCGTTTATGAGTTTGTAACATTATTCTGTAAACTGATACTATAAATGTCACCATCCAAAGTAAAAAAACACTTTCTTGCCTTTTGGCTGTTATGTTATTGTTGTTGTGGTTTCCGCTGCATCTAATGTTGCTGGCTCTTCCAGCAAATACTGAGGGAGTAACTATAGTGGTATTGGTAGCGATGCTGATGGAGTTTGATTTGGGAAATCTGTTATCTGAAATTGTTACTTTTTCGAACGTTTCTGTGGTGAAGGTAGAGGTGCTGCTGATGCTGTACTGGTGGGACGTAGTGGTGGAATGGGGGACATTGATGTCGATTGTTCTCTTTCGTTTTCTTGTTGAGAGAGTGATACTGGTTGTTTTGTCCTGGTGAATGTGAGGGCGACTAATTTATAAGAAAACATAACCCTGAATGAAATAATGTATTATTATTATTGTGGTAGATTAGTCGGGGGTCGGATGCCATGCTTTGACGCATAGAGTTACGGCCCTTGCCATCCTGAGTTCAAATCCCGCCGAGGTTAATTTTGCCTTTCATCCTTACGAGGTCGATAAAATGAAGTACCAGTAATGCACTCGGATAATAGCTGGCCTTGTGCCAAAACTAGAAACATTTATTATTGTAGATTGGCAGTATCGGTAGAGGGTCGGACGCCATGCTTTGTAGCAAATAGTTACGTCCATTTAGGGTCTGAGTTCAAATCCCACGAGGTTAACTTCGCCTTTCATTGTTACGGGGTTGATAAAATAAAGTACCAGTAATACACTGAAACAATTGCTGGCCTTGTGCCATAAGTAGGAACTATTATTATTATTATTATTGAATTGGCAGTATCGGTAGAGGGTCGGACGCCATGCTTTGACGCATAGAGTTACGGCCCTTGCCATTCTGAGTTCAAATGCCGCCGAGGTTTACTTTGCCTTTCATCCTTACGGGGTCGATAAAATAAAGTACAAGTAATCTACTGGGTAATTGCCGGCCTTGTGCCAAAATGTAGAAACAATTATTATTATTATTGGAGGTGGATTTGGCAGTATCGGTAGGGGGTCGGACACCTTGCTTTGAAGCAAAGAGTTACCGCCCTTTATAGTCTGAGTTCAAATCCCGCCGAGAGTAACTTTGCCTTTCATCCTTATGGGGTCGATAAAATAAAGTACCAGTAATACACTGATTTAATTGCTGGCCTTGTGTCACACGTAGAAACAAATATTATTGGAGGTTTCTTTACGTGGTGAAAATATTTTGCAACAGCTTGATTTCTCTTCTGTAAAACGTCAAACAGCCGTGCACTGGTATTTCCCGTGTTACCAATTTCCCTTAAATTATGACAGATTTTTTAATGATCAATATTGTCAAATGCTTTAATAAATTCAAGGTGTGTGCAGTCTATTCTAAAGAATTTATGCTGCTGTTTTATTTCTCGCAGGAAATCTCCAACTATCCAAAAACCATGTTATGTATAATGAAATGATTCCTCCATGAGGTAGGTAATTAATCATTTTCAATAATGATTTCTATAATGTTAGATATGAGATATTAAAGAAACATGTCTATAATCTTTTACTTCATTCTGACTTCATGCATCGACGTTACACTTGCTTCTTCCAGTATGCTCTGGGAATCTTTCAGATTCGAATGACTTTTGAAATAGCATTTTTAATAGTTAGTCTATTTAGTCAACCATTTAGCGCATCTTTGGAACACTACATAATTCCGTGTCTGAGTTTGTATCGAGATCATTAATACATGCAAGTACTGTATACTTGCATACTTACGTATATGCATGCACACTTAATTAAAAATATAGAACCATATACTCATACATCGGTATAAAATGAGAACTATAATTCAACGCTATCCTCTTATTTATAAATACAGTGAACATATGTAAGATGAAGAAGGGTTCTATATCAGAATCCACATCCATGGAAGTCTCTTCGGTCTGCGCCCGTAGCAGGCACACGTAAAAAACTGATCCGGGAACACCTGTTTGCTGACGATGCCGCACTTGTTGCACGCAATGAAAGAGACGGCTGCTCCACAGGATGTATACCATCCACCACATATTTCCATAAAGGAAGACAAGCTGAATGTTATACAGCAGCTATGCTATCATGGGAGTATCTATTGACTTATTTAAAGTTACGTTCATTTAAAATTATAAATTTAACCGCCATATTTCTGCAGACAACATCGGTCTATTTATTTACCTATATACATGAATAAATATGTATGTTTAATCCGCTGAGAGCGTCTTTCTATTTCTATTTTTCCTTACCTCGAATACACCTGGAGTTTAGAATTTTGCCTTCACAAATACTTCCGTGTCGCTCTCAAACCTGGATTTTCTGAAACGTGAGTGATATTTCTGAGCTTCCCTGCCTATAATGTATATACTTATAATGTAAGCAGACAAACACAAGGCCAACATAAACAGAGAGAGAGAGAGAGAGGGAGAGAGAGAGAGAGAGAAAGAGGGTGAGAGAGAGAGATAAAGAGAGAGAGAGAGAGAGATAGAGAGAGAAAGAGAGAGATAGAGAGAGAGTCAAACGTACAAACAAATACACATATTCAGACGCATATCTATATATGTTTGCTTAAATTTTACGCTGACATTCTCCTTTTCGACATTAGGAACCAATGACCACCTGTTTTCTCCTCAGCATCTCAGATCATGTATGCACGCATATTATCGCATTCAAATCAGAATAAATAAGAGAACCAGTGTCAAATTCCCTCATTGATTTAAAACCAACCAGGAAAGGACGCGTTTAGGGCGCCTAGAAAAAATTGCGGCATTGTTACCTGGACTAAAACTTTTGGATCGAATCAATACATATGTAGAAATATATATATATAAACATTTCAAATATAATCGTTAGTAAGATAATGATTTTTACTAGAAGCACACGGGGAAAAGGGGAAAAGTCGATTAAATCGACTCCAGTGCGTTACTGGCACTTTATTTTATCGACCTTGTAAGGATGACATGGAAAGCTACCCTCGGCAGGATTTGGACTCACAACGTAAAGGACCGTAACTCTATGTTGCCCGACGCTCTACCGATACTGCCAATCGACCACCCTTATCATTGGTATGATAATGAGGCCAATTTTATATATTCCTCACACTTTAGAATTTTGAACTATTTATAATTATCTACTCATGCATGGGGAAAAGAAATTAATAATTTTGAAGTTTATACGCGGCTTTCACAAGCCTCTCACGCTGAAATTTTAGAAATCAATTGCAGTAGGTAATTTGACTTCATGGTCATGCCCTACAAATTATAGGTACTTTTCATGTAGTATAGCTGTTAGTGAGTCATGGCTGCGGAAGACAATCAATTATTCTAACACCAATCTAAATTAGCGACGACATGCCATTAATAATTAAGACAAACCTATTAAACATACAATCTACAATAGATCGATATCAAGAATCAGAAAAGCTAAACAATTACAACTCACGTAAACAAAATAACGAATGACAAACGGCATAAATCAGAAACAGATCCAAACTTCGCAGAGTAGAGAAAGTAGAAGTATGCTAAACGTACTAACAAAATAGAATAGGAATTACAAATCTCATATTACTAAAGTCTGCGCACACACACACACACAAATGAATAATGATAAAATTAAAAACAAAACTGGAACACTTCCTCTTCTGTAAAATCTTGGTTCTGAGAAAAATGAGCTTTCTTTACACAATATAATATAAACAAGTTTTACATCTCCGTCACTGGATCAATATTACTCAAAACTATATAGTTTGCCCGCCAGTTTGGTTCCACCATTGACCGGGAAAGCCTTGTTATTGTGAACACAAGAATGCGTCTGCGATTTGAAAATGAGTCTACTGAAAAGATCGCATCCTATTTTTAAGGAACAATTCCCTAACACCTCGATCGGCCGCTGCGCCGACGATGTTTTGTATTTCTCCCATAAAGGCAACGGTTATTCAAGTTTCGTAATGATGTAAAAGTGATAATTAGTTACTTAAGACTAAAAATTACTGTAAACACTAATCTTACCGAGGCTAATTTACTGGAGGTTAAATTTGATTCTGTCACAGGCGCCTATAAACCTTATCATAAGCTTAATGAAACAATTAAGTGATATGAAGGGAGTGACCTCCCACTCAGCCGTAGACTTTAAACATCTAATCCAAAGTATTAGCTGTAGAAACTCCAACTTATCTTCCTCCTCCGAATATATATTTGGTAAGGCAGACACTTACTAAAACAAAGCAATTACAGATAGTGATTTCAGGGGTAACATCAAGCATATTCACAGCCCTACATGGATAATAATTTCCCATGCAACTCGGAAAACCTTAGTTATGCCATAACCTGCTGAAGTTGCCACGGACATTATGTCGAACAGATGGGACTGACACTCAGATAAAGAATGTCGGGCCATAGCCAGCAAATCAGGACCCAAAATACTAGAAAGATCCATCTAAGTAAACATATAGAAAAATTCGATGGCAAAACGCTACCAAACTTCGATGTTTTCCCATTGAACCAATGTTGTTATGAAATCACAGAACAATGTAGAATTGACGAAGAGAAAAGGTTTATTAGAAAATAGAAACAACATGTGAACTCACTTGCAACATAATACTATTTGTTCAACACTGAAGGACGTTAGGCTTACACTCCTTCTCACATATTAAAAACAAAATGTTTACACAAGTGACAACGAAAAAGCCATTTATATCCTTAACTTTAGCAAGGACAGACGCGACCCCAAAAAGGTGGTCGAAAATTAGCATGAAGATGTTTTAAGAAAGCAGTCTTTGCTAACAATGAATGTTATACGTGTTAAATAGTTATTTTCGCATAAATAAATATATATATATATATGCAAAAGTTCTGTTTAAAATTGTTGGGATACAACAAGTAAATATTTGTATAACTGATATAAAGCACTCGACAAGAATTTGGAGTAGGTATACGATATTAATAAATGGAAACTATATTTATAAAACCATATTTATTTCATTATACATATTTCAGGGATACCAAATTAAATTATGGTATGCCTTCATCAGACAAAATACAATATATAACAGTTTTACAAATAAGCTTTGACGTACCCTATTAAAATGCAACCATTATTTTAAGAAGCCATCCGGATAGTGAGTTGTTTATATTATTTTAATAAGTCATAGTGTTAAGGACAATTAGAAAAAGGCGGAGAGAAAGAAAAAGACGGAGAGAGAGAAAGAAAAAACGTGGAGAAGTATCGGAGAGAGAGAGATGCATGGAGAAAAAAGAAAGAGATAAATAAAGACAGGAGGAAAGAAAGAAAAAAGGAAGAAATAAGAAATAAGAAAAACAGAGGAAAGCAACAGAGAGATAGTAAGTCATCAGACAGATAGAAAAACTCAAGAGAGAGAAATATTATATAGAGAGAGGGGTCGAAAATGAAAACTTTACTTCATGTCATATTAAGTTGAGTTAACAATTTATATGAAATGAATAATAAAAATATAAATATTAATATTCATGAATGGGACATAAATATATAATATGAGAAATTAAACATTGTTCAATAATGACTACATGTTTAGTTTAAAACTTGAGATCAATATACCAAAATTTGGGTTTAATCAACCAAAATGCTAGAGAAATCAGTATCTTAGGCAAAGACACAAATATATATATATATATATATATATACGCACGTACTGAAAATATATTTTCTCAAGTCAACAATATAGACATACAAAACGCAGACGATTTCTCTTAATCACTGCTATACATTCCTTGTGTTATATAAAAGTTCACAGCATATATATGTAAATTAATACGATTAACATTCATGTCTTCATATATACGAATACCATTCATGCATTTAACATTCTGTTAAAATTATGCATATCTGCAATCAAAACTGTGTGGTTAGGCAACATATGTCTTACCCACACACATAGATATACATATATATATATACACACATATATGTATGAATAAATATTTGCGTGCGTCTTCCCGCATCGCTCATGTATACATACAGGCATATATACAATCATAAAAAAACCTATAACACTTTTATATGCATGTTAATACACACATACACATTTGTATAGAGATAATCAAATATCAATATATTACTAAGGATTATACTTTGGAAATATAATTATAACAATATAAATTTAAAATACCAAAGGATTATATTTTGGACATACAATTATATCAGTATAACTAGGAACATGTTATGGTTCGCTCCTCCTTTCTCATTAAATATTAAAACCCCTATTGCTAAACAATTGTTTAAAGCTCTTGACAAATGCTTCCCTAGAACACATAGATATTACTCAATTTTTAATAGACATACTATAAAATTAACTTATTCTTCCACCAAAAGTTTAGCGCAATATAATAATAGAATTAATAATAGAAATTAAAACTTAACCAAAATACCAATAATAACCCAAGCAATATTCAATCTGATAAATGTAACTGTAGAAATAAATCTAACTGTCCGTTAAATAACAATTGCTTAGCTAAAAAATGGTAATGTAAAAACTAATTTAAATTCATTTAATTATGTGGGATCTACCTCCATAGAGATTAAATCCCGCTTCAATAATCATACAAATTATTTTACAGATCCAAACAAAAAATCTTCAACTTCTCTATCTAGTCTATTATGCGACCTGAAACTAGAGAACGTTATATACAGTATATATATATATATATATATATATATATATATATATATATATATATATATATATATATGCAGTATATATATTTGTGAATGAAGTAATTCCGTCGGAAAGGTCCAGGAAAAAAGAGTGCTCTATGTAAGCAACAGAGCTTAATTATTATTATGTAATAAACAACATAAGGCAATTATTCCATTTACCAGTGGTTTCTTAAAAGCAAAAGGTTTTGCTTTCAATCCTCAGAATGAAAAAATCCTGGTTTGTTTATTGAATTTGGATCTTAAAAACA
>OZ024742.1:114660438-114675438 GCA_964016885.1 Eledone cirrhosa
TTTTGTTTTAAGAAACCACTGGTAAATGGATTAATTGCCTTATGTTGTTTATTACATAATAATAATACAGTATATATATATATATATATATATATATATATATATATATTTATATATATATATATATATATATATATATATACTGTATATATATATATATATATATATATATATATATATATATACAGTATATATATAAAGTATATATATATATATATATATATATATATATATATATATATATATATATATATATATATATATATATATATACTTTATATATATACTGTATAGGCACATTTCGGTCAAACGCCACCGGCTCCGGACGCCCCAGACCCGTTTCTCGCCCTGGGCCGACGACCATCTTCTTTAACGCCGGCCCCAGGGCAATTTAGCACCCTGGACGCCTTCGTCGATGCCAGCCGTAGCGCAGTAAATCGTTTCGACTTCTGCCACCGTTCCAAACGGCACAACATCTCACGGGGCGAACTCCTCGCTCTCCGCTCCCTCCGTAGCCGAGATGACATCGTCATGAAACCGGCGGACAAGGGAGGCGCCGTGTTGGTATGGCGCGCGGACCTCTACAAGGCCGAAGCCCTCAGGCAGCTCTGTAACCCCCTCTTTTACCGCCCTCTACCCTCCGATCCCACGCCCCTCTACCAACAACAAGTCTCCTCCACCATCAAAGACCTTATCGCCTCCTCCCTCCTCCCCCCCACCGCTTCCCACCTCATCGTCCGCACACCCCGCACCCCCACCATCTACTTCCTCCCCAAACTCCACAAACCCGACAACCCCGGCCGTCCCATCGCCTCCGCTTGCAACTGCCCCACCGAAGTCATCTCCGCCTTTCTCGACTCCCTCCTCGCCCCACTTGTCACCACCCTCCCCTCCCACATCTCTGACACCAACCACGCCCTGCGCCTTTTCGACTCCTTCACCTACCTACCCGGCCCTCAGCCATTCCTCTTCACCCTAGACATCAAGTCCCTCTATACCGTCATCCCCCACGCCGACGGCCTTCGCGCCCTCAAACACTACCTCGACCTTCGCCCCTCCCCCATTCCCTCCACCCCCACCCTCCTTCGCCGAGCCGAGCTGGTCCTCACCCTAAATTGTTTCTCCTTCTCGGGTGAGTTTTACCAACAGGTCACGGGGGTAGCCATGGGCACAAGAATGGGCCCGAACTATGCCAACCTTTTTGTTGGCCATGTTGAGGCCCAAATCTTTGCCCAGTACACCGGCACCACGCCCGAACTGTACGGTCGTTACATTGACGACTGTATCGGAGCCACGACCCTCACCCGAGTACAGCTCGACTCCTTTCTCTCCTTCTTCTGCTCCTTCCACCCCTCCCTCCACTTCACCACCTCTATCTCCACCACCCACGTCCACTTCTTGGACATCTCCGTCGCCTTCGACCCCTCCCACCACTCCCTCGTCACCTCCGCCTTCTTCAAACCCACCGACTCCCACTCTTACCTCGACTTCACCTCTTCCCACCCCACCCACACTAAACTCTCCATTCCCTACTCCCAACTTCTCAGGATCCGCCGCCTCTGTAGCCGAGATGCTGACTTCGAGTCCCAAGCCCTTTCCCTAGTCAGCCATTTCATCCGCAGAGGTTACCCCCCTCTCTCGTCCACACCGCTCTCACCCGCGCCCGTGCTATCCCCCGCTCTACCACCCTCACCCCACGCCACCGCACACCCACCCACCGTCTCCCCTTCCCCATCACCTACCACCCCTCCACCTTACCCCTCCACCGCACCATCCGCCGCCTCTTCCGACACCTCCAGTCCGACCCCTCCACATCCCACATCTTCCCAACCCCACCACTCCCCTCCTTCAAACGCGCACGCAATCTCCGCACCCTCCTCGTCCACAGCTCCCTACCCCCCAACCCACGCTCCGTTCCCCCCCCGGTTCCTTCCCCTGTTCTAGGCCCCGCTGCAACACCTGTCCCCACATCACCAACACCACCACCTTCCAGGGTCCCAACGGCCACCCTCTCTCGGTCCGGCATGCCTTCCGCTGCACCTCCTCCAACCTAGTCTACGGACTTCGTTGCACGAGGTGCAGCGCGACTTATGTCGGGCAGACGGGACGCCGCCCGGCGGACCGAGTCACGGAGCATCTCCGGGACATTCGTCTCGGGGGCAGTTCCCCCATCGCCCGCGACTTTGGTGGCCCTGGACACTCCGCACACCATCTCACAGTCTGTGGCCTACTCCAGTGCCACGGAACACCCGCCCATCGCCTCACGGTCGAACAACGTACTATCTTCATCTTACAGACCCACACTCCCCCCGGCCTGAACTCCCCACCCTTATTCCTTTAGCGTTCGACCGCCCCCCTCCCCCACTTATCCCCCACTAACACCACTAACACACCCCTCCTTTTCACCGCCCACCCCACACTAACAATACTAACACCTCCACTCCACCCCTCATCTAACCACCCTTCCCCAACTAACATACTAACATCCCTTCCCTCCCCTCTTCTCCTCCTCCCCCCTCCTTATCACACGCACACACTTACACCACCCACCCCACACGCAACTAACATCACTAACACCCTCCAACCCCACGCACACGTACCCACACACCCTCGTACACCACCAACTCTACACACCCTACCCCCTCTAACCCCCACTCACACCTGCATTCCACCCCTCCCCACCTCCCGTCTACTAACACCCACTAACACCTCCTCACCAACTACACACACACCAGTACGCCACCCTCCCTCCATAGAACCACACACACCCTTCTCTCCCCACTCCACACTCACTCATCCCACTAACACCCCTACTAATACACACACACACACACACACACACACACACACATACCCTCCTCACTCCAACTCTCACACCTACCCATCCTCGCCTCCCTACCATTCCGCTGACTGCTGCTATGCCCTTCCGACCACTGTCTCAGCACCAACTGACCACAGCACTTCCACTGCTGACCACTTCCTGTTGCGCGCGCACCCCACATCTCTCCTCTTCCGACCACCGCTTCTTGGATTACCCACACGCGTTTTGACTTCCAACCAAAATCTCCATACATCCGTGTAACTTACCACTTTCAACCATCCTCCAACACCATCACCTATATAACTCACCCACACACACATCCCAAAACAAATTTTTGTTATCCACACGCCACCCACACCCACAACACGCTTAAACCACACACACGTGCTTCCCACCACATATTTACACCCTCAGCCCCCTGATTCCTCTCCCCCACCCCCTATCCACACACGCACAGACCCTCCGACACACAAAAACACCCCCCACACACACCTTCCTGAAGATGCAACCCCGTTCTTCCCCCAAACCTCACTTTCACATACACACACACACACACACACGCACACCTAACCACACACACCACCTTCAGCCCTCCCCGCTCGGACACCCCGTCTCCCTCTCCCCACTCCACCCGCCTCCACCTCTACTCACCCCACACCCTTCCACCACCTGTTTACCCCCCTTTTAATTTCAGTTTATTTTGATCATGCCTTTATTTTTAAATGTTCTCATTCCTTGTATTTTGATTATGCTTTATTTTTATTTATTATTTATTATATTTTTGTCTTTATTTGTTAATTTTTCATTCGCACCGTTTCCTTTCGCTATATGTCTCTCCACCACTCCCCTACACACCTTTTGAACTCTTACCTGAAGAAGGGCTTATGCCCGAAACGTCGTCCTCCACCTACCCCCCACTCTCCTGAGCGTGAATCTAATAAACATTTGTCGTACTGCCTCTCTGTTCTGTCCCTGTTCAATTTTTTATTATATATATGTACTTGGTTTCGAATCTGATTCGCAAGATTTCTTCCCTGAAAACGAGTGTTGACACGTTGTAATGCATTGGGAAGGTTATGTTGTCAATAACAACACACGCACCTGTTGACTGTCACTTCAATTTATTATAAATTTCCTGTTGGTTGGTTGGTTGGTTCGATAACCGGATGGTTGATTATATGTTATCAATGTTCTTTCATTACACGTTCTGTGACCTCCTCCTTGACATGTATTTTATTTTGTTTCTCTTCTTTTTTCTGTCCTACACCACCTTGTTATTATGTGTTTTGTACTGGCACAAGACACAACAATACGTAATATTACATATATATATAGATATAAAGATATATATGTGTGTGTGTGTGTGTAGTAGTAGTATTAGTAGTAGCAGCATCAGCAGTAGCAGCATCAGGAGCAGCAGCAGTAGTAGTAATAGTAGTATTAGTAGTAGTAGTAGTAGTAGTAGTAGTAGTAGTAGTAGTAGTAGTAGTAGTAGTAGTAGGTAGTAGTAGTAGTAGTATTAGTAGTAGTAGTAGTAGTAGTAGTAGTAGTAGAGGTGTTGCAGTAATATACCGGCTACACCACACGGTCATTAGAAGAGAGAGAATGTTGTAAATTCTAATTTCACTATCGTAGTCTTGAATTACATGCGGTCATGAATCTACATTAAATAACAGAAGACACTGTTTAAAAACAGAAGCGGACGAAAACTTATTGATCGAAGTTTCTTTTGAGAACATTTATTCGATAGGAGGACACCACGCCCATTAAGATTTTCTTCTAGGTCATTTTGGTATTTCTCCAAATTGAGATATCGCATCTCCGATATTACGATCATGCCGTTAGACAAATCTTACGGGTAAAATTCGCTGAAGACCAAATCGTAAAACGCGACACTAACAAGGTGTTGGATAACATTTATCATCTAACTTGTTCACATTTGTTTACGCTGACAAAGATATGGGTGACAGTTGATAATGATAGAACAGTCGGTAAGGCCTGTGTGGCCACAACTTCCACAACTCACTCAGGATTATGTAGCTGTAGCCGAAAATGAATAAGTATACACAAACACACACATGAACACATACACATATATATATATATGTATATATATATATATGTATATATATATATATATATATATATATATATATATATATATATATATATATATATATATATATATATATATATATATATATATGTATATATATATATATATATATATATATATATATATATATATATATATATATATATATATATATATATATATGTATGTATATATTATATTTAGCGGGACTAGAACTGTTTCATTCGGGAGAAATGATCAATGAAGATTTCTAGTCCAGTAGAAGCCATTTCTGTATTGAATATAATACTCTATTATGTAATGAGTACCTTACATGCTGCGGTTACACCCGATTGAACTCGGGATAAACATATATATATATTTAATATATATATATATATATATATATATATATATATATATATATGTAGATAAATATACCAAAATATACGGTAGTGTCCAATACGTATGAAGAACTCAATGTAATCCACATATAATGAAAAGAGAAGATGCATTCAAACATTTTCGATGAAAATCATAGAAAAACAGAGTCAAGATAAATTAATAAAATGAAATGAAATAAAAACAAAGAACAAGATCTTTATATTAAAAAATTCATCATCTTACGATCGTTTCTAGGATGTGTATGTGTGTTGGTATGTATATCATATAGATCTATGTAAAAATATTACAAATTATCAGAGGAAATATAGATACCTGCACATATACATTCTGTCTTCAGAAGATAATAATGCTGTGATATATATTTCAGTGACGACACTGGCAACACTGTTCTGCGTGCGAGTGTCGTGTCATCATCAGACAGCTTGTTACATAATAAGGTTATGTTTTCGAGGCAATCCAAATTGGATCTTTTTTTAATTCTTTAATTTCTAATTGTTAATTTCTTAATTATTTAATTTATAATTTCTGATATTTGATTTAGGATTTTAATTTTTATTTCCAACTCTCACTCTTAACTTCCAACGTAAAACCATGATACCTAGAATAAGTTTATTTTCCCTTATAGGGTGATGGTCAGTCGTACCGTCAATGCTTAGTGAGGGGTAGTATTATGAGCTGTAAAAACTAACACTCTCCCATCCCCTCTGGCTCTCGGCTGACTGCCACAGCAGTAAAATATGGTACAGGCTTGGTGGGCCATTGTTTTGTCTGACAGGGTGAACTTACTAAGCAAATTTCGTTGAAGTCTGCGGTGGCTAATGGTCAACTTCCCTCGGACATGCGCTTGCGCAGGCCGGTGGGGGTGAATTGGTACTCACAAGGGAGCGGATGAAAAACCCCAAAACACGCAATTCATCCGTTCCCATGTCGATCCAATTTGGATTCCCTCGGAAACATAACCTTATTATGTAACAAGCTGTCTGATGATGACACGACACTCGCACACAGAACAGTGTGGCCAGTGTCGTCACTGAAATATATATCACAGCATTATTATTAAAGGACTTGAACATCTGAAACTACTTCGCTTTTCCTTATTCGATATTTACTCCGTCACTCCTATGTGGAAAAAGTACGTTGAGTGCTTGAATTGAATTGCATCAATGTTTACCCTAATAATTTAGCTCCAATTAGTTGAGCGCTTTGCGATGTAACCGACATGGTGGACAACAGAGGAAAAAACCATAAGCTACCCCGGAAATTCCCTCTACCATGGGGATGGAAACACCTTTACACTGGACGGACATAATAGTAACTTTCGCTAGGATAAATACGCGGAAACAAATAATAGGATAAACCCCTATTTTCCTGCACCAAATCGCATTTGTACAGAGGCCCCCTAAATTCAATCTATACATGGACAGATGGACAATCATATGGATCATTTTGCATATATGTACTCTGTGTTTTTGCATTTATTCACTATTGGTCCTGTTCTTTTCTTTTGTGTACTTTATGTCTGTTTTTCTTTGATTTTGTTCCATGTGATGGGAATTAGGACTGTGTACCAGATTCACTAATGCCCGGAGCCCTGTAGTTATAATGTACGGCACTGTCGTTCAATATGTGGATAGAGTAACTGTGACACTAGAATCCCTCTCATAACATATTACTTAAACATCTCTCTCCATATTATTTACTCACTTCAGTCTATATTTTTACTCACCTCAATCCGAATTATCACCTGAAAAGAATTTGTTTAACTCTTTTTTTAATTCTTTAATTTGTAATTGTTAATTTCTTAATTGTTTAATTCATAATTTCTGATATTTGATTTAGGATTTTAATTTTTATTTCCACTCTCACTCTTAACTTCCAACGTAAAACTATGATACCTAGAATAAGTTTATTTTCCCTTATAAGGTGATGATCAGTCGTACCGTCAACGCTTAGTGAGGGGTAGTATTATGAGCTGTAAAAACTAACACTCTCCCATCCCCTCTGGCTCTCGGCTGACTGCCACAGCCGTGATGGGTAGCAGTAAAATATGGTACAGGCCTTGGTGGGCCATTGTTTTGGATGACAGGGTGAACTGACTAAGCAAATTTCGTTGAAGTCTGCGGTGGCTAATGGTCAACTTCCTTCGGACATGCGCTTGCGCAGGCAGGTGGGGGTGAATTGGTACTCACAAGGGAGCGGATGAAAAACCCCAAAACACGCAATTCATCCGTTCCCATGTCGATCCAATTTGGGTTGCTCGGAAACATAACCTTATTATGTAACAAGATGTCTGATGATGACACGATACTCGCACATAGAACAGTGTGGCCAGTGCCGTCACTGAAATACATATCACAGCATTATTATTAAAGGACTTGAACATCTGAAACTACTTCGCTTTACCTTATTCGATATTTACTCCGTCACTCCTATGTGGAAAAAGTACGTTGAGTGCTTGAATTGAATTGCATCAATGTTTACCATAATATATATATATATATATATATATATATATATATATATATAGTATTAATGATACTATCTATGGTTATGTATGTAATAACACCTTTTATGGTTATTTTTTTTTTATACAAACCCTAAATAGTGAAAGATAGTCATTAATTACTATCTTATTACCAGTAAGATAAATAGCTCAATGTAATAACATCGGTTGTTTTACAGAGCAGTTATATAGAGATTACAATAATCAAAGCTCAGTTTAAATCATTTATTTGATTACAATTGTTTCCTCCAAACCGAGGTTTGGACTCTTCGGAGCAACTATTTAGTGATCTATAACATACTTGACATCCTTTTCAACACAAGAGACATATACAAACATATGCACATATTGAACCACAGTGGGATGACATCCATCAAAATGATATAGCATGGCAATTTACATATAAAGGTTAAAGGATAAATAAGACACGCGTGCATGCTACACGTGAGATTGTTTCATACACTGACTACTCTAAACTTTCCTCTTGCTTTATCTTCATAGACTGCCAATGCTTCATTTTTATTTTTAATTTATTTTTATTTTTATTTTTATTTTTATTTTTATTTTTATTTTTATTTTTATTTTTATTTTTATTTTTATTTTTATTTTTATTTTTATTTTTATTTTTATTTTTATTTTTATTTTTATTTTTATTTTTATTTTTATTTTTATTTTTATTTTTATTTTTATTTTTATTTTTATTTTTATTTTTATTTTTATTTTTATTTTTAATTTTATTTTTATTTTTATTTTTATTTTTAATTTTATTTTTATTTTTATTTTTATTTTTATTTTTATTTTTATTTTTATTTTTATTTTTATTTTTATTTTTATTTTTATTTTTATTTTTATCTTTAGCCTTTAACCTTTATATGTAAATTGCCATGCTATATCATTTTGATGGATGTCATCCCAATGTGGATCAATATGTGCATATGTTTTTATATGTCTCTTGTGTTGAAAAGAGGTCAAGTATGTTATAGATCACTATATAGTTGCTCCGAAGAATCCAAACCTCGGTTTGGAGGAAACAATTGTAAGCAAATAAATGGTTTAAACTGAACTTTGATTATTGTAATCTCTCTCTCTCTCTATATATATATATATTAGGATTGGTGCTCTGAAATAACGATGTATACATGAATAAATGTATAGTATATTTGGTAATATACTGTATGCTTGATTAAGAACATTTTGAAGACCATGCACTATTTGTTTTAAAGTAGTGACTATGTCACTTACTTCTTTTCTTCGGCGAAAGAAGGGAGAGATGCTAACAAACTGTCAGTTTCACACTGTTGGCGATCATCATTCGCTATTTCAGAGCACCAATCCAAATACCTAATTTTTGCTGGAGCGGCAATCGCTCTGTATAAACAACTCCTGATTATTACAAGAATTCTATAAGAATCCAGCTTCTATAATCTTCGACGAAATCGGGGAGTACGTTGCTCTGATGATCGCCAACAGAGTGAAACAGACCGTTTGTTAGTTTCTCTCCCTTCTTTCGCCGAAGAAAAGAAGTAAGTGACATAGTAACTACTTTAAAAGTGATAGCGTATGGTCTTCATAACGTTTTTAATCAAGCATACGGTATATTACAAATTATACTATACATACATTCATGTATACATCGCTATTTCAGAGCCCCAATCCTAAAATCTAATTTTTGCTGGACCGGCAATCGCTCTGCATAATCAGCTCTTGATTATTACTGGAATTATATAAGAATCCAGCTACTATAATCTTCGGCGAAAGCGGGGAGTACGTTGCTCTGATGATCGCCAGCATCGTGAAACAGACATCCTGTTAGCTTCTCTCCCCTCTTTCGCCGAAGAAAAGAAGTAAGTGACATAGACACTACTTGATAGCGTATGGTCTTTGAAATGTTTTTAATTAAGCATACGGTATATTACCAAATATACTATCCATTCATATATATATATACATATATATATATATATACATATATATATATATAAATATATACTATATATATAATATATACATACAGGGTTGCTCAGTTCTTTGAGGACTGGTTATTAACATCTTTTTTCTAAGTCGTTATCACTATAATTTATTCTTAAATCTACGCGACATACACCATTTTAGCAAATGAAAAGCATCGTTGTAATCGTATCAATAATGCAGTGCATAGAGATTTACTGATTGCTCTCTTCCTGAAATCTGCACCGCTACGTGATCTGAAAGTTCGGAAAGAGGTGGGTGCCGTTTACTGAGCTTCTACAAAGGTAGCCAAACGTTAAACGCCTCATACGTGTTTATTTCATTCAGAAGAACACGAAACTTTGTATAAAAAAACGTAGAAACTATTTGATAAGCACCCCAGAATGATGACTAAGACCATTGCTAAATTGTACAATGTTCAAGATTTTATCAATGAAGTCTTTCGATATAAGCGTGATATATTTATTTAAATATAGTGTTGTCGATATAAACACTTCAACAAATTGTCTCACCATAGAATCCTTTAATGAACTAAATATGTAAATTCCATAATTATACAATTGCAGAAAAAAATGTAATAATTTTCAATTTAAAAATAATGTTTTTATAAACAGACCGAAAGAATTTAGTAATTAAGAAACAAGAGCATATAGACCAAACGAAATCAATACATAAATGCACAACCTCCAAGAAAAAGAAGACAAAAACAGCAGAAATAAAGATAAATTGTTCCTCTTATCAACTATACGTCTTAGCAAGTAAATTATTGGTCAGTCTAGTGTGAATCGTTTTGCTTCGAAATCATTAATGACCTCATACGGTATCGAATATTGGTTGTTAAACTGATATATTCGAGAATGTATTTAGTTCCAACAAAAAAGAGTTATCCATACCCAATACTGTTCCCATTATGTTCGTAAACTAATATCCATTCTATTTCAGCGTTTCACACTTACAATGATGATGTGCCCATGTTAATAGTCTGCTAAGTGCACGTGTGAGAATATATATATATATATATATATATATATATATATATATAAATTAATAAAAACAAAGAACAAGTTCTTTATATTAAATAATTCATCATTTTACGATCGTTTCTAGGATGTATATGTGTGTTGGTATGTATATCATATAGATCTATGTAAAAATATTACAAATTATCAGAGGAAATATACATACCTTCACATATACATGCTGTCTTCAGCATCGATTTGTAATATGTAATCTATAATTATTAAATGATGAGATTTGTTTATTGAAAAAAAAACAACAAAGATTTGATATAAAAGGTCTGTTTGGGAACAGGTTTTGAATTGACCAATAGAAAAGTAGTTAAAGGTCAAGTTGATAAAATAGTGGTAGTAGAAATTTAATTTAGGGGTAGGGGAGTGCAGATTTATGGTTTGAATGAAAATAATACTTTGAATGAAAATAATACTTTGTGGGTCAAAAGATGTCAAGCCAGTGAAGGGTACACG
Organism: Eledone cirrhosa; assembly: GCA_964016885.1. NCBI lineage: Eukaryota > Metazoa > Mollusca > Cephalopoda > Octopoda > Eledonidae > Eledone > Eledone cirrhosa. The sequence continues at coordinate 114,671,694 of OZ024742.1, forward strand.
AAAATATGATGTTATGAAAGAATAATTGTTTCTACTTTTGGCACAAGGCCAGCAATTATCCAGTGCATTACTGGTACTTTATTTTATCGACCCCGTAAGGATGAAATCAAAGTTAACCTCGGCGGGATTTGAACTCAAACCATAAAGGGGCGTAACTCTTTGCTGCAAAGCATAGCGTCAGACCCTCTACCGATACTGCCAATCAACCGCCCTGATGTTATTAAAGAATGATGTTAAATAGGAAGGAAAATAAAAGAGTAGGGTAAGGGAATTAGTGAGAAATACCAATCTTATTTAAACCACAAGGAATCTATATCTATAACAAGAAATTAAATTAATTTATAGGTATACTTATAGGGATACATTTATATTAATTCATATGAATGTGATAAATAAGAATTAGACGTTATTAAAGAGTTTTGTTAAAAGCGAAGGAAAATAAAATTTTGGAATAAGGGTAGTACTGATAAATACCAATCTTATATAAACTTCAAGGAATCTAGATTCATAACAGCAAATTAAATTGATTTATAGGTATACTTTTAGGTATTAATTTTGGGAAAAGAGAGCTGTAAGAGGGAAATAAAATGATGATGTTCTCTGTAGTAAAGTACTAATTATATGTTAACTAAATTAAAAAAACTAATTATAATAATATGTAAAATATAAGTGTAAGGTGTATATTAATTAGGTTTATAATATTTGAAGGTTCTTCTAATTCTATGATTGCAAGTTATAATTAATTACTGTAGCTTATGTAATAGGATATTCTTAGATTTCATGATTTCAAAGAGTTCCTGAGGGCTTAACCTACACTCGTATCTGTTATTTTGAAAAGACGTGCACACTCCAGGTCAGGTTGTAATCGATATTCTTCTTTCTATAATTATTAATTGTTTCAGCCAAGGATGTTGTATTAACTAATGCGGCATTTTAAAAACTTTGTTTGTGGGTATTAAATCTTATTTTAAATTGGTTAGACGTAGCTACTATATATGAATAAGTGGAGTCCTTGGTGCTAATTTTACACTTATAGAATATTTTATTAATAAGACAATTTCCCTTTAATGGGCAATTTCTTTTGATTCTACAGTTACAACCATTCGTGTATATTATAGGGGAGTTAGTCAAATTTGGTGAGGAATTTACATGACTTGTTATAGGTGAAGGAGATGGCGGTTGTTGCGGTTTATTTTAGTATTATGGTTGGTTTGATGTGTTGGTGGTATATTTGTGTGTTTTTTTACATTTATATGCGTTGTACGCACCTATATTGTGTTGTATACTTTTGGTAGTGGAGTAGGACATTTTGACAGTTGATCTATTTAAAATGTGATGGTATTTATGGTTTAGCGGGAAGTTTAATTGTAGGATATTAAAATATTTTTTAGGGATATGTTCTTTAATTTTTAGATTAAATGGAGCATTATACCAAGTAACCCATGTATTACGGTTTCGATATTGTTTTTTATATTTATACGATGTATCAGGATGTTTACTATGATAGTTACTACTAGTAAATTTATTAAATATATGTTTAGTTAGATTAACTGATTTAGGTGTTTTAGTCTGATTACTAGGAGTGTTGTTAGTAATGTTGCTAAAATATATTGGAGTATTAGGATGAATGTTTTTTTGAAAGTCATTATATTTTATGTGAGAAGAGGTAGAGGAATTACATTTTAGGTTGGTATATTTGGGTGTAGTATGAGTGGCATTTAGGTGTGGGTTTTTCATTTGGTGTTTGTTGGTAATATTGGGTTGTATGTTTGAAGTATTATTTGTGCAAGGTGTATAGAATAATTTGTTTTTGTGGCTGCTTCTAGCTAAAGTTTCGTTATAAAAGGGCGCTTTTTATCGAATACATCCTGGTTAGATGAAAGGTTAGAGATTCTGAGTGAGATATTATATGCTAGGTTTTTAAGGATAGATCTAGTGTGATTGGATTGTGAGTGTATGTAATGTAAGTTTTGGTTTGCTTTATGGTAGATAGGTCTAAAGTTATATCTAGGCAATTGACTATTTTACTGATGTTTTCAAATGTAATAGTGAGATTGTAATAGTATTTGAGTAAAGTTCTAATAAGCTTTTTATTTTTTTCAATTTCTGATAGGCTACGATTAGTGGAAAGAAGAAGACAGTCATCATGATATAAACCACCTTTAAGGTGGGGAAAATATGAATTAATGTTAAATAGAAGAAAGAGGCCCACAATATCGGTAATGTTGGCTGAATCACTAGAGGCCATAGTAATGTCGAAGAGATTACTATAGGTATTACTGGTCCAGTATTCCTTCTGAAATTCCACTAGTATATATATATATATATATACACGCACACACACACACACACACACACACACACACACACACACACACACGCACACACACACACACACACACACACACGTACCCATATATATATATATATATCATACAACACATATCAATGTAAATTATTATCTATTAATGTTAAGTTAAAAATACATAGAAGATTATTCTCACAACGATATTATTCTTCGAAATACATGCGATGTTGCACTGAAACATATATTTTACACTTACTGCAGAAATTAAATAGATTTTTCAGTTCCCTGTTTTGATCATTCTATTGCACCTAAAATTACTGGTACTTTAACCAAATTTAAATATCTGATTTCTTTCAATTTTAAATGTGAAAACCTTATATTTTCTCAGATTTTGAAATACTTTGTCGCACAAATATGATCACATGGGATACCCATATCGATCGATGAACAGAATTTGTTAGTTGCTCGTTTACAATAATAATAGCTTTGAAGGTTATGTCTGTATATACACGATAGTCCCAAATAATCAGTATATAGTCTGCCTCAATTACAGCATGAGGGGTATGCTGATACAAATTGTCAGCATTTTCTTTTATTTCATAATTGTTTCTTCTTTAGGCACAAGGCCAGCAATTATCCAGTGCATTACTGGTACTTTATTTTATCGACCCCGTAAGGATGAAAGGCAAAGTCAACCTCGGCGGGATTTGAACTCAGACCGTAAAGGGACGTAACTATGCTGGAAAGCATGGCGTCCGACCCTCTACCGATACTGCCAATCCACCGCCTTTCTTTTATTTCATAATGCTGATATATTAACCAGTGTAAAATTTGGACAATTTTGCCATATCTTAGTTTATACGCTACTTGTGATAAAATTGACATCTAGAGATTAACTGAACCACTGTTTGAATCTCATCATTATGGAATCGGCAATTTGGATCTAGTCCATTTACCATCATTATGGCTTCATAGTTTCGAGTTAATCAGATATGATGGTAGGCAGCTAAGCTGAAACATCCACTCTCTTCATTTAGCCCTGAGCCACATAGCTACCTGATGGGTGTGCATCTGCTAATGCTTAGCAGATTCCCACCCATCAATTAACATCTCCAAGATATTATTGGTTTATGCCTCTTAAGCCATCAATTTTACTCTGCAACAAAATGTTGCCACATTGTCCAGGTTGTGTATCAGAGACGAGATCAGTAGCCAATATTTAACACTCATTCAAGAAATGATGAAGCTTCTTACCCCTTTATGTTTGTCAATGAATTCTAGTATGAAGTAGTTTGTTGTTTCAGGATAGTTGGTCAGTTCAATTGTGCTGGTTTTGTAATAGTGTTCAAACTGATTCGAGGCTCTGTTTCTTTGAGTTATGGAAAGGTAAAGAAAATCCACGTATTCCTTTGGGAGTTGTATATTATTAGCAACATA
>OZ024742.1:114680438-114695438 GCA_964016885.1 Eledone cirrhosa
TTATGCCATTAAATGTAAAGGATGAATGAAGATTATATCGGACAAACTAAACTCACACTCAGAAACAGAATGACAGTTCATCGCCACCAATTACGAGATCCAACCACGAGACATATACCACTAAGCGCACATCTAGACATATGCGCATGTAATAAGACACCCATGTCTTCCCATTTTACCTCTGCGATGACAATACAACAGAACAAATACGAATAAATAAGAAAAATATGTGTATTCAAAAATATAGACCATTATTAAATATGGTTTACTATACATTATGTCAACACCATAACATGCTAACCATCCAAACAATAACATACACACACACATAACACCTTCTACTTCATAAAATAGAAACCCGAACTAAATAAACCTTAACATACGTTTGCGCTGACAATACAACAGAACAAATACGTATATAAGGAAAATATGTTCATTCAAAAATATTCCTACTAACGGAAGCATGTTTCTACACACACACACACACACACACAATATATATATATATATTCTCTTCATCTTAACATGCTACCCATACCCCCACACACACATAACACGCATACACATACATCATACCCCCACACACATAAATCCCTCCCCTATTTCTACTAATAGAATCATCTTCCTATACACACACACACACACACAAGCACACAAATACACATACATATCTCTACTTTCTTTATTTCAATAGGAAATCTGAATTCTGACACCCCAGCGAACCAGCCATATTCACTGAAACCAGAACAAATTCTCCCATCCCATTTCTCTTGACCATTATCTGTTGCTTGTCATAAAATTCTCTGAAAGGGAACAAGATAAATTCCCAAATACGGGCGTGATTTAATGAACTTGTTCCCGTGACAGTCATAATTTCATTTAAAACTAATCAAATTACATTTATTAAAAAACGCCTTCGTGAGCTACTTTTTTAAAGTAAAAAGAAATTCTAACAAACTTACGCGAAAGCTGATATACTTATTCACGTGACTACATCAACCAACCAAACTTCACTCATATATGAAAAATCAACCTGCTATATTCACTGAACCAGGTCATTCTCCCATCCCATTTATCTTGACCATTATCTTTTGTTTGTCATAAAAAGAAATTCAAACACTCATACATGAAAAAACAACCTGAGCCATCTCCCCCTTGTTTCGAACTGACGCGAAATTTATTATACTTATTGACCAACCTATAACATTTCTTCTCTAAAAACCTGGCGTTTCGTGCCACTTTTTTCCATATAAAACAAGTAACATTCTAAAACCAACCAGATGTGAGAAATACCACAGACTCTCCATCTCAACTCTAATTTTGAAAAGCAGAAGAACTGCGAAACCGGTAGAGGAACCAAATAAATATATATATATATTTTTTTAAATAAGACTCCAGTTACATTTTCGATTACATATTTTTTTCTTTATACTTTCGCTCGTGTAGGACACCTCCTTTTATTTTCATTTTGCAAAGAAACCTCACTTTCTGATATATATATATATATATATATATACATATATATATATATATATATATATATATATATATATATATATATATATATATATATATATATATATATATACATACACGCAAATACACACACAGGCACGCATATATATATATATATATATATATATATACATTTCAATCACATAAATGTTCAATCACATATATTTTTACTTGTTTGACCCGAATTACTTGGTGGTTTCTTTGGTTGTGCGGGTGTTTGTTTAACCATCGTCTCAGTGTGTTTGGCCTTTAAAGTATGTTGTAGCTCTGGTTCATCTGAATCATCGAGCGCTTGCCACACATCTCGGAAGTTGTTTCTCGTTAATTCCTGAGCCGAAATACGATTCTCGCTAATTTATATATATATATATATTAGTAAGTAAGTTAATTTTATAATTTTCTTGTTTTACGTCTCTCATATTATTGTTCTGCAACCCCATGCATTGAACCACAACGTTACTAAGACAAAACCTATATGTTTGCTAGCATTGATATGCATCTGTATGTATATATATGTTACTAGATATTAATTATTTATATATATATATATATATATATATATACATATATCACTGAAAATATAATTACGTAAGATATTTCGTAAGACTAAATAATGTCCTAAGTTTTCACCAGTTATCTTTAAATCTGTCTTGTGAAGTGAATTTACCAGCCGATTTGAGCAGATTTCCCCAATGCCACAAGAACTTGATGAAGATAACACAGACAATCTTCAAAATGTTTTGCTATGAATATTGCAGAGGAATATTTTCAGTAAACTTATTCGTGTCTCCAAAAGTATATTATTTCCTATAACACCAAGTAAAATACTTAAACACATAATACTAAAGGGTAGACCTCGGCTACGAAAACCTCATTAAATATGCCTTATTATACACATTGGTTCTTCGCATTTAATGTTTACACAAAATTAATGATATTTGTGTGATCCTCCTCAATATATATGTTATCATCCTTCCGTAATACTATTTATGTCTATTTGATACCTTGTTTATAATGAATCACTACGGGAGATTCTACGTCATCACATTACGTGATGCAAATATCATGTCTACCTCAAATAAGAAAACATACAATAATATAGCCTCTACATATCAGTAAAAAGACAAAATAAAGGCAAATAATAAAGTGCTGTGTGCATACATGTGTTACATTATCAATAAATTTATCATGTGATAAATATTATCATTTTAGTTCAATAATTAATCACATTTACGAATTTATTATTTTGTAGTTCAGAATTGATTGCGTGATTAATGAGGCCTCTTTTGAAACACGTGTTTGAATTTTCGATTAAACTGTGCATCAACTAAACATGTATGTTTGAAAGTATACACACACACATATATATGTATGTATATATATATATATATATATATATATATATATATATAATTGAAAGTATACACACACACATATATGTTTGAAAGTATACACACGCACACATATATATATATGTATATATATATATATATATATATATATATATATATATATATATATATACATATATGCAGAGAGAAGGATAGGCAATCGTGTTTGATTTGAGATATGGACGGATAGATATGGAGGTAGGTGGACAGATTGGTGGTGTATTTTTTGGAATTGTTGCATTGATATACAAAGGTAGATATGAATAGTCGATGCTATTGGTGACACAGTGAGGGGGAAGGATATTACATAACATTCTCCAATTGCAACTTCCTAAGAATAACGCCTGTTACAAATTAGGTGCCAACTGTCCATTTAATTTATGGTATATATATACATATATATATATATATATATATATATATATATATATATATATATATATATATATATATATATATATATATATATATATATAAATATATATATAAATGTAAGTATGTATGTATACGTACATACATATATGTATACAGACGTACAGTAGCACACATATATATATATATATATATATATATACATATATATACACATATGCATACAGGTACACATACATATATGCACGCATCAGTTTAGCCGACGTTTATTATAACGCCTGCTTTGTTCGTTTGTTTGTCAACAAATCGAACAGCCTGAATTTATGCCATACGGTGTTAAGGCAACCACGTCACCTTTTTTTTTTTTTTTTTTTTTTTCGTTCAACACTGACACGGGAACGATGTACTAGTTTCAAGCTTGTTAGCTATCATCAGCCCCGTTTACCCATCTGCCAGATAGTTGAACGTTCGAAAGTATATTCTTTCCTTATGAAAATTAACGGCTGAGCAGCCTAATTTGCACATTGAGTGAGTTAAATCGGTCAGGCATACCGAAAACGATAAGTTGAAAAGTAAGTGCCATACTAAGAGTGAGAAATGAAATTTCATTTTCATTTTTTTCAACTTATATATATATATATATATATATATATATATATATATATATATATATTGTTATACTTGCGGAGGGTCATATTGTTATAATATTGTCAGAAATAATAATAAAACACACTCACTATATGGTTTGTATTGGTTCTCGCTGTTGTATAGAAAACCAATCGAAACAAAAGAGTGAATGTGTTTTATTATTATATCTGGCAATATTGCCCTCCGCACATATAACAATATTTTTTTCAACACACGATTTTATATCAATAACATTGTAAAACAAATGTATATATACATGTCATGCTTGTTAATTAATTCTCAAATTATATATATATATATATATAATTCTTAAACTATATATATATATATATATATATATATATATATATATAACGAAGGAAATGTGGTAAGGAACCAGGTGGACCATAACGCACCAAAGTACTCAATACTTGTGGTAGTAGAGTGGGTAATAAGAAGGCTAATTCTGGACTAGTCCAGAATTAGCCGTCGAGACGGCTTCAGCTCAGCCGTCGGTGTCTTACTTGTTCCTATACATATATATATATATATATATATATAGATAATTTAATATATCAACTAACATAAGCGCACAGATGCACGCCCATGCTAGCAAATACACAGGTTATGTCATAGTACCTAGGTGGTTCAATGCAGGAGAATGCAGAACAATAATATAAAAGACGTAAAATAAGAAAATATTTTTCAAAAAAAGTTTTTAAAAATTTTTTACTTACTTATATATATATATATATATATATATATATATATTTAATGATTTCGGAGCATATGTATATATATATATATATATATTCATATATACATATATATATATATATATATATATATATATATATATATATATATATATATATATATATATATATATATATATATATATATATATATATACATATATATACATATATATATATATATATATATATACATACATATATATATATATATATTTATATATATATATATATATATATATATATATATATACATATATATACATATATATATATATATATATATATATATATATATTTATATACATACATATATATATATATATATACATGATATATATATATATATATACACATATATATATATATAAATATATATATATATATATATATATATATATACATACATACATACATATATATATATATATATATATATATATATATATATATATATACATATACATATATATATATATATATACATACATATATATATACATAAACATATATATATATATACATAAACATATATATATATATATATATATATATATATATATATATATATATAAATATATACTATTAAACACGCTGTATATAAGTATATATATATATACATATGGTGGCTGCCAACTCGTTTTCGAGTACGGCCACTACTTTATATCCATGAAGGAGAACCCCTACCGAAGCGCTGAACGAGTGTGACTTTTTAGTCCAGCCAGCGACTTGAAAACTCTGGTACAAACACTACACTTGTGACAATTATTGACACATAGTGCTGGGCCCATGGTACCATGTGAGGACAAGTGCAGAGAGATCTCCAGATATAAAGCAATGCCTGTGCCGTGAAGCTTTTATAGTGAGCAAAGGCTCTGCACAAAGCCAGTCCCACTCACTTAACCAAGATGATATTTACCAAAAAGAAGAACAAGTCAACATCATTGGATACCATCAGGGTTGCAGGTGTTATATCAGAGTTTTCCTTCTCCTAGAATTCTGCCTTGACAAAGGCTAAGGGGTCATCTCTCCCGGTGATTTTGGATGGCCATTGACTCTCAAGAGCTCCTTTGCCCTTTGACAGGTTTTGTTTTTAGTCCTGCAGGATGTCCAAAGTTACCCTCGTCACCAAGAAACCTTGGTGGGGTTGCCAGTTTAGTCGCCAACGACCCGAACATGAGACAGGTTGTACTGGGATACATGTTATTAAACACGCTGTGACTTCTCTCTCCCACGTGTAGATGGACGGTCGCTTTAAAAATGATCTTAGTGTTGGCTGAAATGTATAACCTTACACTACGCTGACGAACATGGGTTATTCCATTTCGGTCAACAACTTACTGGCGAAATAGATCACTTTTGAATTGTACGTGTGTTATATAGTTATAGAGGTATTTATTTACGGTTTAATTTATATGTTTAATTATTGTGTCTATACTCTGCCTTTCACAGGCTATAGGTTCCATACACTGCTGGCTTTTCCCTGTTTTATTGATAGCGCACTGTATCTCTCTCTAGTGTGTTACCTTTTCAACATGTTGTATTTTAAAGAGCTCAGGATTTCCTCTCCTTTGAGCACATTATTTATAGGGAACGGCGAGAGTATATGGCTCCGTTAATATTTCGTGATATATATATATATATATATATATATATATATATATATATATATATATATATATATATATATATATATATATATATATATATATATATAATTATATATTTTAAAAGGTATCTATATTTGAACTTCTAATTAAACTGTAATTAGTTACCTACCTAGCTATGTGTGCTTATATTCTTTACAAATTATTCCCTGTGATTGTTTCATATGTTTATTTTATATATATATATATATATATATATATATATCTCAATCTATTTCTAGTTGATATGTAATGCTCGGATCTATTCATTGGAATCTTTGAGCTTATTCTACAGCGGATATGGCGCATGTCTCTTAAAAATACAACATGTGGTTCGAGTCATTAACGGATTTGCATTTGCTTTGTAAACGCAGATAGTTATCTTCTCCTCTGGTTACGATCCGGCCGGGAATTTGACTACTGTGATTTACGGATTAATTGGTGAAATATATTTTTTACATAAAGAAATATATACAAAGGAGATTAATCATTTTAACAGGTATCTATATTTGAAGTTCTAATTAAACTTTAATAAGTTACCTACCTAGCTATGTGTGCTTAGATTCTTTACAAATTATTACCTGTGATTGTTTCATATGTTTATTTTATATATATATGTCAATCTATTTCTTGTTGATAGGTAATGCTCAGGTCTATTCATTGGAATCTTTGAGCTTATTCTACAGAGGACATGGTGCATGTCTCTCAGACATGACAAACCATAATTTTAATTTTGGATATATATATATATATTGAAAGAATAACAAGGACGATTATTACTCTTTCATTGCATTTATTGGCAGGTGACGCGCGTTTCGCCACTGATCAGCTCAAGATTCGATCTGTATCGATCCTCACGACTAAAAAATCGGCGGCTCCCTTTAAAATACTATAAGAAAATGAAATACATGCTATGTGGTAAAGCCAGAATTTTAAGAGTTTGACAAAATGAGTTGTTTTCATTGGTGGGACTGTAGGTTATGTGGGGGTGGATGTGATGATGACATGTTGGTGACGGTCGATGGCTGCGATGGGCTGTGCTGTGGTGGTGGCTTGATGGCTTTGGCCTGTAGTGTATCTGGGGTTGGATGTGATGATGGGATGTTTGTGACGGTCGGTGGCTGGATGGTCTGTGGTTTGGTGGTGGCGGGTTGGATTTGGCCTCTAGTGTATGTAGGGGTGGATGTGATGATAAAATGGTGGTTATGGTCGCTTACTGGGATGGAATGTGGTGGGATGTTAGTTGGTTGTCGGTAGACGGGTTGGCGCGTGTGGGGTGTGTTTGTGGTGTTGTTGTTTATGGAAGTGGCGTTTGTGGTGGATGTGTTGGTGGTGTCGAGTCCTTGGGGAGATATATACCTAGACACTCTTAGTCTGACAAATACGTTGTATACATAAACATATATATATTCATGCTCATATATACTGATATATATACACACGAACACACCAACATACACACACACACACCCGCGCCCACACATATCCACACACACATATATATCCATATGCATATATACACACATGTATGTGCCACGGGCGTGTAAATATATAGAGGGAGAGTGGGGGAGTATCGGTGGGTGTGGCGCTAGGACAAAGATGGAGGGAAGGTGAGAGCCAATGGAGATGGTGTTATGCATATACACATACACATACATACACACATGCGGATATGCGAACATACACGTACACACACGTATACATAAACATACACATACCCCCCACACACGTATACACACACATACTAACACACACACACACATACATGTATATACACACACACACATACATGTATATACACACACACCCACATACATGTATATATACACACACATACATGTATATACACACACACATTATATATGTGTGTATATATATATATATATATATATATATATATATATATATATATATATATATATATATATATATATATATATATGAGAATAAACGTGCTGCGTGGTTGCTAATGGGTTACATATGAATAAAGTTATATATATATATATATATATACATATATATATATATATATATACATATATATGAATACACGCTCGCATATGTATACGCACGTATATGTGAAAAATACTTACACACATACACACACACTTGCGTTGGTTCGAGACGGGAGGTATGTGTTGGCGGTGTTGATGAAGTATGGAGAGTTGTGTCTTGTGGTGGTGGTGGAGTTGTGAGCGACAAAAATATACAGGATCGTATAGTACGATGGGTTACAGGTTAAAAGTTCACATAGGTAACGCGGGGAGAAAGAGTTTATGGACGTATAGCGATGTGTGTTGTGGTCATGTTGGTGGGGTGGTACTGGGGTGATATGTTCGACGAAATGATTACATGATCAGAAGTTATGGTGGGTTTCAGTGTAAGGCAGACGGGGGGCGGATATAACACAGTCGATCTGGGAGTGAGGGCTGATATGTGTTGATGATGTTAATGATTGTTGAAGTATGTGGATGTATTTAGTGGTGGCGGTGGTGGTGTGTGCGACAGTACATTTACAGGGTCGAATTTAGCGTGGGGTTGTATGTTAGGGTAGACAGAGGGAACATGGGGGATAACGTTGCGGGTGTGGATGGTAGACATATGACGATGTGTGGTGTGGTGTGGTGGTGGTGGCGATGGTGTGTCATGATCGACATTGTATTTACAGGATCAGATGTTAGGTAAAACCTGACAGAGAGGACAGATAGAACACAATGTTGCAAAGATGAGGGGTTTATGGCGATATGATGTTTGGAGGGGGTGATGTATGCGGCATGATATAGAAAATACGGGCTTACAAATGTTTACATGCAATACAATAAAATAAATTCGCTGAGATGGGCAATGGGGAGACGGGGCAGAGGTGGTTATTATTATGATGGGTCATGGTTAGTGCGCGGCCCTACCCCGAATATTTGTCCGGAAAAAGTATTCAGCTTGGTGTGTCTTTAATCGACAATTATGTCTGACCTTTAGTTTAAGGCAGATTTTAATTTAATTATTACTGCCGCCTCAGCCAGGCATAACCTGCAGTGGTTTCTGTCACTGGGGAGTTGTGCCACGCGTCTTTTCACTGACCACGAGATCTGGAGTTCGATATTCCTGTCCTTGAGGTCCCATATCAAATCGGCCAGTCTGGTGTGGGATCGTTTCAGCCTATGTTTAAAGGAGCTTCTGTGGTTATACCAGCGCTCCTTAAACGTAGTGGATATCGCACCTATATATGAGTACTCCTTATTGCCGGCTGTGACATCACACCGGTAAACAATGCTTTTAACGAGGCACACCCCGTTTAGTGGGCATTCGGCCAGTGTTTTGCAGTTGCAGTTGGGTGTAACCGGTGTGGTGGCACTTTGGCGGTTGGTGTCATGCGGTGTGGGTCTGGTGTGTGGGTTGTTGTGTTGTGTTGTGTGTGTGGTTTCGTTCTGGATTGTGTTGGTGCTTTGTTGTGGGGCAACCATGTGTTTTCGTATGTTTGTCCTATTAGTGTGTGCTATTGTGTGGCCTAGATTTGGTGCTGTGGAGAAAGAGAATTTTACAGTGTGTCTATTGAAGAACTTGTGGTATTTATGTGTGCGTGGAAAAGATTGTTCGAGAGACCGGAAGAAGGTTCCCGGTATATTGGTGGCAGGTCTACTTCGGTTTCTGCGGTGTTTAGTGAGGTTTTTGTCGTTGGGTGGTAGTTTGTGTGTGTTTTGGTCGGGCGTATAGGGGTTCAAGTAATCTATCGGTGTTATGCCTTTTGTCTCTATTGCTACGAAAATGTGTGCGATAGTCGGAGTCCTTATTGGGGTTGGAGAGTATGGTTTTATCTCCTTGATAGTTGTGCGAGACGCTGGTTGCCCTGCCGGCTACCGAGGGTCTTAGGTTATTATTTGTCCTAGGTGTGGAGATATCTTCTATGTTCGTTTCTAAGGGTCCAGTTATGTTTAGCGGCCTTACGGTTCTATTTGGGTCGATGTAAGAAATATTTTCAGTGTAACCAGCGAATACTACAACTCCGCACTTGTAAACGCTGGTTACGCTGAGAATATTTCTTACATCGACCCAAATAGAACCGTAACGCCGCAAGGCTCTCACCTTCCCTCCATCTTTGTCCTACGCCACACCCACCGATACTCCCCCACTCTCCCTATATATATCCACACGCGCGTGGCACATACATGTGTGTATATATGCATATCGATATATATGTGCGTGTGGATATGTGTGGGCGAGGGTGCGTGTGTGTGTGTATGTGGGTGTGTTCGTGTGTATATATATCAGTATATATGCACATGTATACATATATGTATATGTATACAACGTATTTGTCAGACTAAGAGTGTCTAGGTGTGTATCTCACCAATGACTCGACACCACCAAAACATCCACCATACCACCACAAACGCCACTCCATAAACAACAACACCACAACCGCACTCCACACAAGTCAACCCGTCTACCGACAACCCACCAACCACAACCACAGCCCATCCTTGTAAGCGACCACAACCACCATATTATCATCACATCCACCCCTACATACACTACAGGCCAGTACATCCCTTTGATCCATCCCACCAATCAAAACAACTCATTTTGTCAAACCCTTGAAATTCTGGCTTTACCACATAGCATGTATTTCATTTTCTTATAGCATCTTAAAGGGTCCATCGAACCGCTGATTATTGAGTCGGGTAGGATCGATACAGATCGAACCTTCAGGTGATCCGTGGCGAGACGCGCGTCACCTATCAATAAATGATTTGAAGGAGTAATCAATCGTCCTTGTTATCCTTTCAATATATTACACTCCGTATAGCTCTACACCTCATCCCAGAAGCGAACCTAAACATCGAGTGCTCTCTTAGGTGAACCTGCAGTAACTCCCTGGATATATATATATATATATATATATATATATATATATATATATATATATATATATATATATATATATATATATATATAACAGGAATATAGATCGACATACAATAATTTTAATCTTGTTGCGCCATAACCGCCCACTGCTGTTATAGTGCCAGAAGGTCACGTTTTCTCAAACTATAATATTATAGACACAACAATACACTATTATATTGTAACATGTAACATAAAACTCACTAGGAGATATGGTAAAGATAACCGTTATATTAGTCAATACTGTGCGGTTTGAAGTCGAGAAACGTCGTACACATTTCCATTATGACGAACCGAAAATTTGCACAGCTGGGAGGATAGTATTCATCAGTAGGCTGTTATAAAAGCGATATGTGTTATCTGATATTCCCTAAGAAGACAAAGTCAGGACTTGACACCACATGCATTGTCATATTCCCTGCCACAATAATTACAGCAGTTAGGGGGAGGAAGTAGGTTTGCCGTAAATACTCACGTCATGCACAAACGGTATATACGAAATTATCCCGAGCATAATTTAAAAGGAATAAAGACCATATGTAGTAATTACTATCTCATTGCATCACGACAGTTCAAAGAATGCATGTGTGACAAACCGTATAAAAGTGTACTTGTAAAAAATAATCAAATATATATCTTGTAACATAAGAAGAGGCTGTCGCAAAAAGATATATATTTATAATTTAATAAACCTAGCAGATACATCTAATAATACACTTCTTATAGGAGTCTGATATTCAGTTTGATATTAAAGACATCCCGGACTTGTGCTTCCGAATATAGAATTCTATTCTCCGCCACAGCATGGCCGCTGTCAATGACAAAAACATGGAAAATGATCAAACAATTCTGACGAGATACAATGATCGGACCATGACAACTGAAGTTATGTTTCAGCAATAACTTCAAAACTGACCTTCAACATCTTTTTATGGAGACGAACATGGCATCAAAAGCCTCCAGGCTGCGCCAACTGCTAATGTTTCATACAAACAAATAATTTCAGAGAGAGGTTTACATGAAGTTCAACAATAAAAGTTAATAATGTGTTGCAAATTCAATAGATATATAGTTTGGACAATTGTGCTAGAAAAATCTAAATATGTTGAAATGTAAATCAAAACTAGGGAAACAGAACAAAAGAACAAAATTATTTTTAAACTTATCACGATTCCAATATAACAGGCATTAAATAAGTAGCGTAGTTTATATATATATATATATATATATATATATATATATATATATATATATATATATAAATATATATTTATATGTGTGTGTGTGTGTATATATATGTATGTATGTATGTATGTATGTATGTATATATATATATATATATATATATATATATATACATTATTGCAAGGTTACACCAGTGTCATAAGAGCCAAGAGGGTCATCCTTCAGGGCAATTATCAAAGCAAAACTTTGATAAGTTCCCTTGGACACGAAACCTCATGTCAAGGACTCTCTGGTTTAGCTTCGTAACATCAAGGAAATATGTATCATTGTCGAGAAAAATTATTATTTCACCCATATGTACTACAAAATCTACACACATATGTTTATGCATGTGTTTAAGCATGCTTATGCATATGTTTATGCATTTATATATATATAAATATATATATATATATATATATATATATATATATATATATATATATATATCACATAAAAAACGGAGAATCAGTGGTTCGACAAATAAGATTTATTAGACATATTACATTCAAGACGTATCTGTGGATCTTGCGATTTCAAAGTCAGGTTTAATCATTGCATCGATCGTGCCTCGAGCTTAGGCAAGTGAAACAATTGTAATATGTCTAATAAATCTTATTTGTCGCACCACTGATTCTCCGTTTCTTACGTGATATTATACTCTGCTCTGTAAGAACATCGAGTGCCCAAGCAGCATACCGCTTAAGTACGCTTTAAGCATCCCACACCAATTATATATATATATATATATATATATATATATATATATATATATATATATATATATATATATATATATATACATATATATATATATATATATACATACATATATATATATATATACATACATATATATATATATATATATATATATATATATATATATATATATATATATATATATATATATACACACACACACATATATATATATATATATATATATATATATATATATATTCATTAGTTAAGCAAAACGTGACCACATATTTCAGAAGGAAATCATTATTATAAGATTGTCAACATATTTTAGTTTGATGTAAGGAATGTAGAGAATAATAATAATAATATTAATAATAATACTGTCCGTTTACATTATAATAATGTCCGGTTACACATAGGCAGATCTCACACAATGCAGCCTCGACAGATGAATATTGCTCCACTATGTCAGACAATTGACATACACAGGACACGGTAGTGAAAGACCAACATATGGAATATTACATTTATGTAACATTCTTTCCTTATGTTAATTTATATTCCTTTTGAAGTTCCGAAGAGCTGCTCTATTTCTACCTATGTTAATTATTTTCAACTGAACCAGATCAATCATGATATATAATCATTTGATCCAGAAATATTATATGGAGGTGTGAAACAATTGTAAACGGACATAATTTATTATTATTATTATTATTAATCTCTACATTACTTACGTCAAACTAAAATATGTTGACAATCTTTTAATAGTGTCTTCCTTGTGAAATCTGTGGTCTTGTTTTGTTTAACTAATGAATATTTTATGCTCTGTGCACCTAACCTCTGCATGAAGCCAGCCACCTAGCTGGTTTCCACTGCATATTGCACACGCCTTTACGCTTTGGATTCTAACTAATGCACCAATCTCTCCTCTCCTATCTCGTCTCCTATCTCCATCTCTCTCTCTGAGATTGGTTACTCTTGTAATGTGTGTGTGTGTATATATATATATATATATATATATATATATATATATATATATATAAATATATAAAGAAAAAGAGATGAAATCGAAAATGCAACTGGAAATGCAATTTTGTTTCATTTTTTCCGTTTATCGTTTTCGGTGCACCCACCCGATTAACCCACTCGATATGCAAATTGCGCTACTCAGCCGTTAATATACATATACATAAGGTAAGTATATACGTTCAACAATCTGGCAGGAAGGTAGACGTTGCTGACGATAGCTAATAAGCTTGAAACTAGTATAGCGTTCCTTTGTCAGTGTTGAACAAACGAGCAACGACGGTTGCTGGACACTACGGCTTAATACGGGATGTTTATTTACAAACACACCGAGCATTATAATAAATGTTTGGTCAATCCATACGTACATATAAATATGTGTGCATGTATGTATATATATATACATACTACTGTACGTCTGTTAACATAGGTGTATGTACGTGTACATACTTATATTTAAGCAACAGCCGTACTAAGAGTGGGAAATGCAATTTCGTTTCATTTTTTCCGTTTATATATATATATATATATATATATATATATATATATATATATGTTATACATGGGTAGGATCATATTGGTGTCATAATATTGCTAGAAATAATAACAGAACACACTCAGTGTATCATTTATAGGTCTACAGTTAATTCATTCGGTCCTCAATGTTTACTATTGACTGACCAACGCTCAAAAATACAGGTAAATATATATATAAACACATATCTAACAAATTTCTTTCGCTGAACATATGCAAGCTCATCAGTGGCACTATTATGTTGTTCCTGTTGTATTGTATGTCTACTATACATTATATATATATATATATATATATAT